>OX421385.1:13333150-13740360 GCA_949126905.1 Amorpha juglandis | reverse complement strand
CTACTACAACACCGGCGCCGGCAACACCAGCAAGATACTCGACCAGGTGAACATGCATACATACATACATACATAAGCCCCGCCCAGCGGCTCCGGCCTGCCCTCCTACTACAACACCGGCGCCGGCAACACCAGCAAGATACTCGACCAGGTGAACATACATACATACATACATACATACATACATAAGCCCCGCCCAAGCGGCTCCGGCCTGCCTCCTACTACAACACCGGCGCCGGCAACACCAGCAAGATACTCGACCAGGTGAACATGCATACATACATACATACATACATACATAAGCCCCGCCCAGCGGCTCCGGCCTGCCCTCCTACTACAACACCGGCGCCGGCAACACCAGCAAGATACTCGACCAGGTGAACATGCATACATACATACATACATACATACATAAGCCCCGCCCAGCGGCTCCGGCCTGCCCTCCTACTACAACACCGGCGCCGGCAACACCAGCAAGATACTCGACCAGGTGAACATGCATACATACATACATACATAAGCCCCGCCCAGCGGCTCCGGCCTGCCCTCCTACTACAACACCGGCGCCGGCAACACCAGCAAGATACTCGACCAGGTGAACATGCATACATACATACATACATAAGCCCCGCCCAGCGGCTCCGGCCTGCCCTCCTACTACAACACCGGCGCCGGCAACACCAGCAAGATACTCGACCAGGTGAACATGCATACATACATACATACATACATACATAAGCCCCGCCCAGCGGCTCCGGCCTGCCCTCCTACTACAACACCGGCGCCGGCAACACCAGCAAGATACTCGACCAGGTGAACATGCATACATACATACATACATACATACATAAGCCCCGCCCAGCGGCTCCGGCCTGCCCTCCTACTACAACACCGGCGCCGGCAACACCAGCAAGATACTCGACCAGGTGAACATGCATACATACATACATAAGCCCCGCCCAGCGGCTCCGGCCTGCCCTCCTACTACAACACCGGCGCCGGCAACACCAGCAAGATACTCGACCAGGTGAACATACATACATACATACATACATACATACATACATACATACATAAGCCCCGCCGAGCTCCTCCGGCCTGCCCTCCTACTACAACACCGGCGCCGGCAACACCAGCAAGATACTCGACCAGGTGAACATGCATACATACATACATACATACATACATAAGCCCCGCCCAGCGGCTCCGGCCTGCCCTCCTACTACAACACCGGCGCCGGCAACACCAGCAAGATACTCGACCAGGTGAACATACATACATACATACATACATAAGCCCCGCCCAGCGGCTCCGGCCTGCCCTCCTACTACAACACCGGCGCCGGCAACACCAGCAAGATACTCGACCAGGTGAACATGCATACATACATACATACATACATACATAAGCCCCGCCCAGCGGCTCCGGCCTGCCCTCCTACTACAACACCGGCGCCGGCAACACCAGCAAGATACTCGACCAGGTGAACATACATACATACATACATAAGCCCCGCCCAGCGGCTCCGGCCTGCCCTCCTACTACAACACCGGCGCCGGCAACACCAGCAAGATACTCGACCAGGTGAACATGCATACATACATACATACATACATACATAAGCCCCGCCCAGCGGCTCCGGCCTGCCCTCCTACTACAACACCGGCGCCGGCAACACCAGCAAGATACTCGACCAGGTGAACATGCATACATACATACATACATAAGCCCCGCCCAGCGGCTCCGGCCTGCCCTCCTACTACAACACCGGCGCCGGCAACACCAGCAAGATACTCGACCAGGTGAACATGCATACATACATACATACATACATACATAAGCCCCGCCCAGCGGCTCCGGCCTGCCCTCCTACTACAACACCGGCGCCGGCAACACCAGCAAGATACTCGACCAGGTGAACATACATACATACATACATAAGCCCCGCCCAGCGGCTCCGGCCTGCCCTCCTACTACAACACCGGCGCCGGCAACACCAGCAAGATACTCGACCAGGTGAACATACATACATACATACATAAGCCCCGCCCAGCGGCTCCGGCCTGCCCTCCTACTACAACACCGGCGCCGGCAACACCAGCAAGATACTCGACCAGGTGAACATACATACATACATACATAAGCCCCGCCCGGCGGCTCCGGCCTGCCCTCCTACTACAACACCGGCGCCGGCAACACCAGCAAGATACTCGACCAGGTGAACATACATACATACATACATACATACATACATACATACATAAGCCCCGCCGAGCTCCTCCGGCCTGCCCTCCTACTACAACACCGGCGCCGGCAACACCAGCAAGATACTCGACCAGGTGAACATACATACATACATACATACATACATAAGCCCCGCCCAGCGGCTCCGGCCTGCCCTCCTACTACAACACCGGCGCCGGCAACACCAGCAAGATATTCGACCAGGTGAACATACATACATACATACATAAGCCCCGCCGAGCTCCTCCGGCCTGCCCTCCTACTACAACACCGGCGCCGGCAACACCAGCAAGATACTCGACCAGGTGAACATACATACATACATACATACATACATACATACATAAGCCCCGCCCAGCGGCTCCGGCCTGCCCTCCTACTACAACACCGGCGCCGGCAACACCAGCAAGATACTCGACCAGGTGAACATACATACATACATACATACATACATAAGCCCCGCCCAGCGGCTCCGGCCTGCCCTCCTACTACAACACCGGCGCCGGCAACACCAGCAAGATACTCGACCAGGTGAACATACATACATACATACATAAGCCCCGCCCAGCGGCTCCGGCCTGCCCTCCTACTACAACACCGGCGCCGGCAACACCAGCAAGATACTCGACCAGGTGAACATACATACATACATACATAAGCCCCGCCCGGCGGCTCCGGCCTGCCCTCCTACTACAACACCGGCGCCGGCAACACCAGCAAGATACTCGACCAGGTGAACATACATACATACATACATACATACATAAGCCCCGCCGAGCTCCTCCGGCCTGCCCTCCTACTACAACACCGGCGCCGGCAACACCAGCAAGATACTCGACCAGGTGAACATACATACATACATACATACATACATAAGCCCCGCCGAGCTCCTCCGGCCTGCCCTCCTACTACAACACCGGCGCCGGCAACACCAGCAAGATACTCGACCAGGTGAACATACATACATACATACATACATACATAAGCCCCGCCGAGCTCCTCCGGCCTGCCCTCCTACTACAACACCGGCGCCGGCAACACCAGCAAGATATTCGACCAGGTGAACATACATACATACATACATAAGCCCCGCCCGGCGGCTCCGGCCTGCCCTCCTACTACAACACCGGCGCCGGCAACACCAGCAAGATACTCGACCAGGTGAACATACATACATACATACATACATACATAAGCCCCGCCGAGCTCCTCCGGCCTGCCCTCCTACTACAACACCGGCGCCGGCAACACCAGCAAGATACTCGACCAGGTGAACATACATACATACATACATACATACATAAGCCCCGCCGAGCTCCTCCGGCCTGCCCTCCTACTACAACACCGGCGCCGGCAACACCAGCAAGATACTCGACCAGGTGAACATACATACATACATACATACATACATACATACATAAGCCCCGCCCAGCGGCTCCGGCCTGCCCTCCTACTACAACACCGGCGCCGGCAACACCAGCAAGATACTCGACCAGGTGAACATGCATACATACATACATACATACATACATACATACATACATACATAAGCCCCGCCCAGCGGCTCCGGCCTGCCCTCCTACTACAACACCGGCGCCGGCAACACCAGCAAGATACTCGACCAGGTGAACATGCATACATACATACATACATCCATACATACATAAGCCCCGCCCAGCGGCTCCGGCCTGCCCTCCTACTACAACACCGGCGCCGGCAACACCAGCAAGATACTCGACCAGGTGAACATGCATACATACATACATACATACATACATAAGCCCCGCCCAGCGGCTCCGGCCTGCCCTCCTACTACAACACCGGCGCCGGCAACACCAGCAAGATACTCGACCAGGTGAACATGCATACATACATACATACATACATACATACATAAGCCCCGCCCAGCGGCTCCGGCCTGCCCTCCTACTACAACACCGGCGCCGGCAACACCAGCAAGATACTCGACCAGGTGAACATGCATACATACATACATACATACATACATAAGCCCCGCCCAGCGGCTCCGGCCTGCCCTCCTACTACAACACCGGCGCCGGCAACACCAGCAAGATACTCGACCAGGTGAACATGCATACATACATACATACATACATACATACATAAGCCCCGCCCAGCGGCTCCGGCCTGCCCTCCTACTACAACACCGGCGCCGGCAACACCAGCAAGATACTCGACCAGGTGAACATGCATACATACATACATACATACATAAGCCCCGCCCAGCGGCTCCGGCCTGCCCTCCTACTACAACACCGGCGCCGGCAACACCAGCAAGATACTCGACCAGGTGAACATGCATACATACATACATACATAAGCCCCGCCCAGCGGCTCCGGCCTGCCCTCCTACTACAACACCGGCGCCGGCAACACCAGCAAGATACTCGACCAGGTGAACATACATACATACATACATACATACATACATACATACATACATAAGCCCCGCCGAGCTCCTCCGGCCTGCCCTCCTACTACAACACCGGCGCCGGCAACACCAGCAAGATACTCGACCAGGTGAACATGCATACATACATACATACATACATACATAAGCCCCGCCCAGCGGCTCCGGCCTGCCCTCCTACTACAACACCGGCGCCGGCAACACCAGCAAGATACTCGACCAGGTGAACATACATACATACATACATACATACATACATAAGCCCCGCCCAGCGGCTCCGGCCTGCCCTCCTACTACAACACCGGCGCCGGCAACACCAGCAAGATACTCGACCAGGTGAACATGCATACATACATACATACATACATACATAAGCCCCGCCCAGCGGCTCCGGCCTGCCCTCCTACTACAACACCGGCGCCGGCAACACCAGCAAGATACTCGACCAGGTGAACATACATACATACATACATAAGCCCCGCCCAGCGGCTCCGGCCTGCCCTCCTACTACAACACCGGCGCCGGCAACACCAGCAAGATACTCGACCAGGTGAACATGCATACATACATACATACATACATACATAAGCCCCGCCCAGCGGCTCCGGCCTGCCCTCCTACTACAACACCGGCGCCGGCAACACCAGCAAGATACTCGACCAGGTGAACATGCATACATACATACATACATAAGCCCCGCCCAGCGGCTCCGGCCTGCCCTCCTACTACAACACCGGCGCCGGCAACACCAGCAAGATACTCGACCAGGTGAACATGCATACATACATACATACATACATACATAAGCCCCGCCCAGCGGCTCCGGCCTGCCCTCCTACTACAACACCGGCGCCGGCAACACCAGCAAGATACTCGACCAGGTGAACATACATACATACATACATAAGCCCCGCCCAGCGGCTCCGGCCTGCCCTCCTACTACAACACCGGCGCCGGCAACACCAGCAAGATACTCGACCAGGTGAACATACATACATACATACATAAGCCCCGCCCAGCGGCTCCGGCCTGCCCTCCTACTACAACACCGGCGCCGGCAACACCAGCAAGATACTCGACCAGGTGAACATACATACATACATAAGCCCCGCCCGGCGGCTCCGGCCTGCCCTCCTACTACAACACCGGCGCCGGCAACACCAGCAAGATACTCGACCAGGTGAACATACATACATACATACATACATACATACATACATACATAAGCCCCGCCGAGCTCCTCCGGCCTGCCCTCCTACTACAACACCGGCGCCGGCAACACCAGCAAGATACTCGACCAGGTGAACATACATACATACATACATACATACATACATACATAAGCCCCGCCCAGCGGCTCCGGCCTGCCCTCCTACTACAACACCGGCGCCGGCAACACCAGCAAGATATTCGACCAGGTGAACATACATACATACATACATAAGCCCCGCCGAGCTCCTCCGGCCTGCCCTCCTACTACAACACCGGCGCCGGCAACACCAGCAAGATACTCGACCAGGTGAACATACATACATACATACATACTACATACATAAGCCCCGCCCAGCGGCTCCGGCCTGCCCTCCTACTACAACACCGGCGCCGGCAACACCAGCAAGATACTCGACCAGGTGAACATACATACATACATACATACATACATAAGCCCCGCCCAGCGGCTCCGGCCTGCCCTCCTACTACAACACCGGCGCCGGCAACACCAGCAAGATACTCGACCAGGTGAACATACATACATACATACATAAGCCCCGCCCAGCGGCTCCGGCCTGCCCTCCTACTACAACACCGGCGCCGGCAACACCAGCAAGATACTCGACCAGGTGAACATGCATACATACATACATACATACATACATAAGCCCCGCCCAGCGGCTCCGGCCTGCCCTCCTACTACAACACCGGCGCCGGCAACACCAGCAAGATACTCGACCAGGTGAACATACATACATACATACATAAGCCCCGCCCGGCGGCTCCGGCCTGCCCTCCTACTACAACACCGGCGCCGGCAACACCAGCAAGATACTCGACCAGGTGAACATACATACATACATACATACATACATAAGCCCCGCCGAGCTCCTCCGGCCTGCCCTCCTACTACAACACCGGCGCCGGCAACACCAGCAAGATACTCGACCAGGTGAACATACATACATACATACATACATACATAAGCCCCGCCGAGCTCCTCCGGCCTGCCCTCCTACTACAACACCGGCGCCGGCAACACCAGCAAGATATTCGACCAGGTGAACATACATACATACATACATAAGCCCCGCCCGGCGGCTCCGGCCTGCCCTCCTACTACAACACCGGCGCCGGCAACACCAGCAAGATACTCGACCAGGTGAACATACATACATACATACATACATACATAAGCCCCGCCGAGCTCCTCCGGCCTGCCCTCCTACTACAACACCGGCGCCGGCAACACCAGCAAGATACTCGACCAGGTGAACATACATACATACATACATACATACATAAGCCCCGCCGAGCTCCTCCGGCCTGCCCTCCTACTACAACACCGGCGCCGGCAACACCAGCAAGATACTCGACCAGGTGAACATACATACATACATACATACATACATACATACATACATACATAAGCCCCGCCCAGCGGCTCCGGCCTGCCCTCCTACTACAACACCGGCGCCGGCAACACCAGCAAGATACTCGACCAGGTGAACATACATACATACATACATACATACATACATAAGCCCCGCCGAGCTCCTCCGGCCTGCCCTCCTACTACAACACCGGCGCCGGCAACACCAGCAAGATACTCGACCAGGTGAACATACATACATACATACATACATACATAAGCCCCGCCGAGCTCCTCCGGCCTGCCCTCCTACTACAACACCGGCGCCGGCAACACCAGCAAGATACTCGACCAGGTGAACATACATACATACATACATACATACATACATACATAAGCCCCGCCCGGCGGCTCCGGCCTGCCCTCCTACTACAACACCGGCGCCGGCAACACCAGCAAGATACTCGACCAGGTGAACATACATACATACATACATAAGCCCCGCCCAGCGGCTCCGGCCTGCCCTCCTACTACAACACCGGCGCCGGCAACACCAGCAAGATACTCGACCAGGTGAACATGCATACATACATACATACATAAGCCCCGCCCAGCGGCTCCGGCCTGCCCTCCTACTACAACACCGGCGCCGGCAACACCAGCAAGATACTCGACCAGGTGAACATACATACATACATACATACATACATACATAAGCCCCGCCCGGCGGCTCCGGCCTGCCCTCCTACTACAACACCGGCGCCGGCAACACCAGCAAGATACTCGACCAGGTGAACATACATACATACATAAGCCCCGCCCAGCGGCTCCGGCCTGCCCTCCTACTACAACACCGGCGCCGGCAACATCAGCAAGATACTCGACCAGGTGAACATGCATACATACATACATACATAC
The DNA here is from genome assembly GCA_949126905.1 of Amorpha juglandis. Classification (NCBI taxonomy): domain Eukaryota; kingdom Metazoa; phylum Arthropoda; class Insecta; order Lepidoptera; family Sphingidae; genus Amorpha; species Amorpha juglandis. Next base: position 13,732,183 of record OX421385.1, on the reverse strand, counting down.
ATACATACATAAGCCCCGCCGAGCTCCTCCGGCCTGCCCTCCTACTACAACACCGGCGCCGGCAACACCAGCAAGATACTCGACCAGGTGAACATACATACATACATACATACATACATAAGCCCCGCCCGGCGGCTCCGGCCTGCCCTCCTACTACAACACCGGCGCCGGCAACACCAGCAAGATACTCGACCAGGTGAACATACATGCATACATACATACATACATACATACATAAGCCCCGCCCAGCGGCTCCGGCCTGCCCTCCTACTACAACACCGGCGCCGGCAACACCAGCAAGATACTCGACCAGGTGAACATGCATACATACATACATACATAAGCCCCGCCCAGCGGCTCCGGCCTGCCCTCCTACTACAACACCGGCGCCGGCAACACCAGCAAGATACTCGACCAGGTGAACATACATACATACATACATAAGCCCCGCCCGGCGGCTCCGGCCTGCCCTCCTACTACAACACCGGCGCCGGCAACACCAGCAAGATACTCGACCAGGTGAACATACATACATACATACATACATAAGCCCCGCCCAGCGGCTCCGGCCTGCCCTCCTACTACAACACCGGCGCCGGCAACACCAGCAAGATACTCGACCAGGTGAACATACATACATACATACATACATACATACATACATAAGCCCCGCCCAGCGGCTCCGGCCTGCCCTCCTACTACAACACCGGCGCCGGCAACACCAGCAAGATACTCGACCAGGTGAACATACATACATACATACATACATACATACATACATACATAAGCCCCGCCCAGCGGCTCCGGCCTGCCCTCCTACTACAACACCGGCGCCGGCAACACCAGCAAGATACTCGACCAGGTGAACATACATACATACATACATACATACATAAGCCCCGCCCAGCGGCTCCGGCCTGCCCTCCTACTACAACACCGGCGCCGGCAACACCAGCAAGATACTCGACCAGGTGAACATGCATACATACATACATACATACATACATACATAAGCCCCGCCCAGCGGCTCCGGCCTGCCCTCCTACTACAACACCGGCGCCGGCAACACCAGCAAGATACTCGACCAGGTGAACATGCATACATACATACATACATACATACATACATAAGCCCCGCCCAGCGGCTCCGGCCTGCCCTCCTACTACAACACCGGCGCCGGCAACACCAGCAAGATACTCGACCAGGTGAACATGCATACATACATACATACATACATACATACATAAGCCCCGCCCAGCGGCTCCGGCCTGCCCTCCTACTACAACACCGGCGCCGGCAACACCAGCAAGATACTCGACCAGGTGAACATGCATACATACATACATACATACATACATACATAAGCCCCGCCCAGCGGCTCCGGCCTGCCCTCCTACTACAACACCGGCGCCGGCAACACCAGCAAGATACTCGACCAGGTGAACATGCATACATACATACATACATACATACATACATAAGCCCCGCCCAGCGGCTCCGGCCTGCCCTCCTACTACAACACCGGCGCCGGCAACACCAGCAAGATACTCGACCAGGTGAACATGCATACATACATACATACATACATACATACATAAGCCCCGCCCAGCGGCTCCGGCCTGCCCTCCTACTACAACACCGGCGCCGGCAACACCAGCAAGATACTCGACCAGGTGAACATGCATACATACATACATACATACATACATACATAAGCCCCGCCCAGCGGCTCCGGCCTGCCCTCCTACTACAACACCGGCGCCGGCAACACCAGCAAGATACTCGACCAGGTGAACATGCATACATACATACATACATACATAAGCCCCGCCCAGCGGCTCCGGCCTGCCCTCCTACTACAACACCGGCGCCGGCAACACCAGCAAGATACTCGACCAGGTGAACATGCATACATACATACATACATACATACATACATAAGCCCCGCCCAGCGGCTCCGGCCTGCCCTCCTACTACAACACCGGCGCCGGCAACACCAGCAAGATACTCGACCAGGTGAACATGCATACATACATACATACATACATACATACATAAGCCCCGCCCAGCGGCTCCGGCCTGCCCTCCTACTACAACACCGGCGCCGGCAACACCAGCAAGATACTCGACCAGGTGAACATGCATACATACATACATACATACATACATACATAAGCCCCGCCCAGCGGCTCCGGCCTGCCCTCCTACTACAACACCGGCGCCGGCAACACCAGCAAGATACTCGACCAGGTGAACATGCATACATACATACATACATAAGCCCCGCCCAGCGGCTCCGGCCTGCCCTCCTACTACAACACCGGCGCCGGCAACACCAGCAAGATACTCGACCAGGTGAACATGCATACATACATACATACATACATACATAAGCCCCGCCCAGCGGCTCCGGCCTGCCCTCCTACTACAACACCGGCGCCGGCAACATCAGCAAGATACTCGACCAGGTGAACATGCATACATACATACATACATACATACATACATACATACATAAGCCCCGCCCGGCGGCTCCGGCCTGCCCTCCTACTACAACACCGGCGCCGGCAACACCAGCAAGATACTCGACCAGGTGAACATGCATACATACATACATACATACATAAGCCCCGCCCGGCGGCTCCGGCCTGCCCTCCTACTACAACACCGGCGCCGGCAACATCAGCAAGATACTCGACCAGGTGAACATGCATACATACATACATACATACATACATAAGCCCCGCCCAGCGGCTCCGGCCTGCCCTCCTACTACAACACCGGCGCCGGCAACACCAGCAAGATACTCGACCAGGTGAACATACATACATACATAAGCCCCGCCCAGCGGCTCCGGCCTGCCCTCCTACTACAACACCGGCGCCGGCAACACCAGCAAGATACTCGACCAGGTGAACATGCATACATACATACATACATACATACATAAGCCCCGCCCAGCGGCTCCGGCCTGCCCTCCTACTACAACACCGGCGCCGGCAACACCAGCAAGATACTCGACCAGGTGAACATACATACATACATACATACATACATACATAAGCCCCGCCCAGCGGCTCCGGCCTGCCCTCCTACTACAACACCGGCGCCGGCAACACCAGCAAGATACTCGACCAGGTGAACATGCATACATACATACATACATACATACATACATACATACATAAGCCCCGCCCAGCGGCTCCGGCCTGCCCTCCTACTACAACACCGGCGCCGGCAACACCAGCAAGATACTCGACCAGGTGAACATGCATACATACATACATACATACATACATACATAAGCCCCGCCCAGCGGCTCCGGCCTGCCCTCCTACTACAACACCGGCGCCGGCAACACCAGCAAGATACTCGACCAGGTGAACATGCATACATACATACATACATACATACATAAGCCCCGCCCAGCGGCTCCGGCCTGCCCTCCTACTACAACACCGGCGCCGGCAACATCAGCAAGATACTCGACCAGGTGAACATGCATACATACATACATACATACATACATAAGCCCCGCCCAGCGGCTCCGGCCTGCCCTCCTACTACAACACCGGCGCCGGCAACACCAGCAAGATACTCGACCAGGTGAACATGCATACATACATACATACATACATAAGCCCCGCCCAGCGGCTCCGGCCTGCCCTCCTACTACAACACCGGCGCCGGCAACACCAGCAAGATACTCGACCAGGTGAACATGCATACATACATACATACATACATACATAAGCCCCGCCCAGCGGCTCCGGCCTGCCCTCCTACTACAACACCGGCGCCGGCAACACCAGCAAGATACTCGACCAGGTGAACATGCATACATACATACATACATACATACATACATAAGCCCCGCCCAGCGGCTCCGGCCTGCCCTCCTACTACAACACCGGCGCCGGCAACACCAGCAAGATACTCGACCAGGTGAACATGCATACATACATACATACATACATACATAAGCCCCGCCCAGCGGCTCCGGCCTGCCCTCCTACTACAACACCGGCGCCGGCAACATCAGCAAGATACTCGACCAGGTGAACATGCATACATACATACATACATACATACATAAGCCCCGCCCAGCGGCTCCGGCCTGCCCTCCTACTACAACACCGGCGCCGGCAACATCAGCAAGATACTCGACCAGGTGAACATACATCTATACGTGTAATAAAAATGTAACGGATCGCTGTCTGTACATAGAAGATATATCGTCGATGAACTACCAATACCTCCTAACGGACAATTTAGTCCAAAATTACTTTTTTATTACAATAGACGTAAACATAAACCATATCCCTTAGTAACTAATAAAAAGGTAATGTATTGGAAACTATTTTACTATCAATAGTTGATCAAAATAAATAAAACCTTATTTTAAACAGTTTGGTGTAAAATTAGATTCTCAACACTTAGGAGGTATTGGTACTTCATCGACGATATGAGAATTTTTTTTATAAGGGACCTTTATTAACGCAATACTACCTCATACAATGATTTTTAGAATTTTTGTCTGTTTGTCTGTGCGTTTGTGCACGATGTTCTCAGAAACGGCTTATCCGATTTAGACGTAGTTCACTAATATGTTGTGGTAAGCTTCACTTAACATTTAGTGTTTGTTTCATGTCAATCGATTCATAAATAAAAAAAATATGTCAATTTAAAGATAATATAACAGTGCAGAACTTCACGCGGGCGGAGCCGCGAGCGAATGCTAGTACATAATAATGAATACACCCAACAGTCACATACATAGTCATAGTCCTGACCCCACAGTAAGATACGAGTCTTGTGTCGTGGGTATCGGGAACTACGAGAGACTTGCGTCTCACAACACCCAGACCCCGATACAAATATTTGAATATCTAATTACTAAAAGGGCACAAGTCCTCTATATTTGAAAAATAAAATTTTTACAGGAGACAGAAAAAGCTAAATATTTGTATAATGGAATGGAAATATATATTGATTTAATTATTGTATGTTTCTTAATTAGCTAACAAGGTATTTCAACACAAGATATTGTTATATTTTTCAATATATTAAGAGAAATAACTTAAAAAAACCATGGACATGTTCCCTTTTAGTACTTAATCATATTTCAAGTGGACATATGCCCCTTTAGTACCTAATGTGAACAAGACTTAAAAAATATAAGAAATAAATTGCATGTATTACTTTTCTTTATCACTTAAAATAATAAATTTACTCCACAGGCCGACTGTAAATGGTTTCCCAGTAGTGAATATGCTCAGCAGGGATATATTCTTTCAACGTTTTTAAATCTGACATTTTTTTTCTTAGCTATAGGAACTGGACCTGTATACTTTTTTTGGATAGGAAGAGTAATAGGACTTATGTTTGATTTTCGCAATTCAAATGTTGCTGACCTAAAGCCATCAATAAATTATTTGGCTACAACACAGTGCGGAGCTTCTGCACTGAAAGTTGTAGACAATATTTGTTGTGGCGTGTAAACTACATTTTTTTTAATAGCATAGGCCGCTACTTTATGTTGGTTTCCTGTGAGACAGTGGTAACGACCCCGTCGAGCCAGCCCATTCATGCTGTAGACAAAACTGTCTACAGCGAGGCTCTACCACTCAAAATGACATTGACATTTTGTAGGGTGCGTTCAAAAATTATTTGTTAAAAGGGCTCATGTCCATGGACAAGTGCCCGTTTAAAACTAAACAGTATTTTTGTAGGTTTGTAACTCCATGGGTAAAGATCGTATTTGAGCCATTCTGACAAAAAACGGTGTAATTAGGTATTGCCAAGCGATAAAGAATATAAAATATTTTTGCTTAGAAATGTGACATGTGCCCTTTTAGTAATTAGGCATTCATTTGTGGATCACACAAACATTTGTCTGTGTATGGGACCGAACCCGCGGCCTCTCGCTTCACAGCTGACTACTCGCCTGCTGCGTCACGGAAGCTGTCATATACATACGAACAGCTTGCGTGGTGCTAGGAGCCTATCGCGGACGAACAACGTGACACGAAATTATTTTATATAAAGATATTTATTCATATTATTATTTTCATATTATTATTCCCGTTAAGTTTCGTCACTCATCCAGTTTCTATAACGAGCCTGCGTTTTGCAGGTTCAGAAACGGAAACTACTCTGGTCTAACAAAAACAAATCCGAAGCCGAGGAGGCGGCCAAATGGAGCGGCACCAGGTTCGCGCAGGATTCAGACGGGAAGCAGGTGTCCAAGTTCATGAGGCTGATGGGAATTAAGGAGCCAGGTTGGTGGCTTTTCCGGGATTTAATTTATATACTTACTGGTACATTATGTGCATGCAAATAACATCTAGAGTTATATACTATACGGATCTTGTGGAGACTAGAAAGAATTTCCGTGCTTTCTGGCATTTTTGCCATACCTATTATTGGAATCGAGTTTAACAGCTCGCGTGATAGGACCCACTTAATATAAATATAACTAATAATATAAATCTGTGGTGCTTTACATCTGACCACTCCAGCTGTAAATGTCCTTTAAACACTTGAGGTTAATACCTCCTTAGTTCATAATTTTGTCTCCCGCTTTGCTATGGAGGGAAGTGGACAATTAATATTTCCAACTCCTGCCTAACCTTCTATCTGATTAATATCGTTGCGGGACAAAGACATTTAGGCATTCCCAGAGACTCACCGAGCTTCACTGCTCGGTGTCGACAAAAATGCGTGCCACTGTTGATCCTGGTGCACAGGAGTTACAGTGAAGGGTGTGTGGGCGGGATAGTCTCTTACTGGTACTTCCTAAGTTGCTTGTTTAATGTGATATCTGGCTGATAGAATTTATTGGGACATTGAAAAGTTGGGCAATATTTTGGCAGCTCATGCGGCGCTGTGGTTCAATGGCTGGCTATGAAACGAGAGGCCGCGGGTTCGAGCCCCCCACACTGAAACTAATGTTTGTGTGATACACAAATATTATATTAGTGTTAAGACTTAAAAGTTCCTGATGGGTATAATACAAGATTATATTTGCATCACATACCCATAATACAAGATTATATTCGCATCACACCTATTTAACTTGTGTTAGGCGTTAGGGGTCAACTAAAGTTAGGCAAACGTTGGTGAAAATATGCATAAGACTTATAGAAACGAAACACAAATATAAACTCACAAGAAATAAATGTGTTAGAACTGCTCTTAAAATAAATAATAGCCGACGAAATATTTGGCTATCTGTCAGCTAAAATGACGTCATCATCTTTAATATTAAAGTCGTTTCATAATATTATAAAAACATATTTTATAATGGTAGATGATGTTAATAGCGATTTTGCCTGACTTTATTATTTTGTTTGAAAGAACTAAGAAGTGCTACAAATTACCAACGAAATAACGTTACTGTTAAATAGCATATTATACCACTGCTATTTAAAATAACGAAATACCTTTACTGTTAAATAGCATATTATACAACTGTTATTTATTATATTACTATAAACATGCATAGAAATGGCATAATGAGAAAATGAAGTCGTATTTTATATCAATATTCCGACGTGGTAATTTCAATAAAATAAAGAAACCTTTAAGTATGTGGTAGTTATTGATGACAATGGAATTAGGGAAAATAGCATGTACATAAAGATCTGTGTTTAATGTTGCTATAAGTTAATGATAAATCAAATTTATTATGTAAATACGACGTCTATTTTGCCATATTATGCATTAAGCGAAATAAATATTTTTTATTTGTATGATTGACGAGACGAGCAAGGCGCTCGCCTAATGGTAAGCGCCACGCCTGCCCATAAACATAAGTGACACCACACAGAATTTGGAATTACAAAGCACTGCATGTTAAGTCTCATAATGCCCAGTAATTTCACTGGCTTCAATGTCCTTCAAACCGAAACACAACAGTGCTTACACACTGTTGCTTGGCGGCAGAAATAGACGGCGCGGTGGTACCAACCCAGACGGCGTCTCGCATACGAGGGACCTATCACCTTGTAAAACCACTATCACCTGGTATCACCAGGTTTTTACAAATATAAAACTCTATCTATACTCAACTATTTTCCACAGCGGCAGTGAAACCAGAACCCACAGACAAGAATGGAGACCCCATTAAGAAGCAGGAAGAGTTATTCCAAGCCATGCAAGCTCAGTACGAGGTCGCCCGAGCAACCACACACACGATGAGAGGCGTGGGCCTCGGCTTTCAACGGGGACAATACTAACAATGGGAAAATAACTGTTATTAATTACCGCTTACGAAACGGTATAGCGGTATAACGTTATAACGGCTATAATAGCCACACAAATTGTATCGCCTTTCTGAGGTTATTATATTTTGTGATATACGCAAAGAGGTTTGCCCTCTAAATAGCGTAGATGTATAAAGCAGATTTTGTATAGATACGGGAGAAATATTTTCACAAGGTCTAAGCAGGGTCCCGTTTAAAGTATAACGCATGCACTATTGTATTATAACCCTGCGATATAGAATTAAAGCTATGTGTGATAACGTTATTCATTTTGTTTTTAATTTTAACGATTAATAGTTATACGACCAACGTAAATGGGAAATTCTCTTTTGTTCCTAAGTTTCTTATGTAGGTTACTCTAGTTTTATTTAGGTTGTTCGTATAATTATTGTTTTTAGGTTTACGTATAAGAAATAAATATTAATGATTATGAAGTGTTTTTATTTATCACAACACAATGCGGATGTATCCCCGAAAAGCTATGCAGAGGGCAATTAATACACCCGCAGCGCCGTGGCGAATGTATGTCGTCCCATAAATTACGGGTCATCAAGAACAAATTCAATTCCCAAGCAATTTAAGCCCGAATACAGAAACGACAAAAAAAAGTCACCTACATAGCCCAGCGGATTAGCAAGCTGAAATGGCAGTGGGCAGGCCACATAGCTCGCAGAACCGCTAACCGATGGGGCAGAAAGGTTCTGGAATGGAGGCCACGTACTGGCAAGCGCAGCGTTGGACGTCCACCTACAAGGTGGACAGACGACCTGATAAGGGTCGCAGGATGTCGCTGGATGCAGGCCGCTTCCAACAGGTCGGTCTGGAAATCTTTGTGGGAGGCCTAGGTTCAGCAGTGGACGTCTTGTGGCTGATGATGATGATGATGATACAGAAACGCCATTTAAATATTTGGGAACGAATGAAAATGCTAAAGTCCCGCTTAAATTTACTCGAATGAAAATGTATCTACTACTTAGATATGTATTTAAACAGCGACATATTTATGACTTATAGTTTTGATTACCTGATTTGTACCCAGGATCTCACCGATTTCAATTTTACAGTCTGGCAGCCCTGAACAAAATAATCTTGATGCACACCTAGTTTATTTGTCTCTGATGCACAACACTGACCAATAATGTACTGAAAAATACCAAATTATATAGAATATTCCTATTTACGATACCAATTGCTACCCTGCAATAGAAATTATTAATGTTACTATAAATATTGGAAAAAGTGCTCCACATGGCAGTCTTAGGTCTATTTCAAAGAAGCACAATATTATAACTAGTTTGGATGCTGCATTTGCATTACATTTTATATATTATGCTTAGATTCTGAGTATATACGGAAATAATGATCTGAGTATATCTGATCTGAGTACATCGATATATAAAAAAGGAGGATAGAACGCTACTAATATCGTCAGTGATGCAGGTTTATGATATATGTGTGCGAAAGTTGAGGGATACCAGATAAATGAAAATTTTCCCCAGTTTTAACCAACTCCTAAGAGGAGGTATTATATTCGGCCCGTATTTATTGGAATAAAGTATGTAGATAGTAATTAAGTACTTAGTTCAAACAATTAATTGTTTCGTGTAATAAAAAATTAAAAAATAAGTTAAAAGCCTTTAAAATTATTTAATTTTCTATACACATGCCTCTTACTTTGCACGGACCGTTCAATACTTTCTAATTTAGAAATGTGGTGGAAACGAATGCTCAAATATTTTGTAAGATACATTTAATTAAATTGATCTTATGTTCGGCGCCTGCCAGAGTGTGTTCTAATTCCAAATTAAAAAAAATATTATTATTCGCTATAAAAGAATCCAATATTTTTTATATTATATACGTATGTTGTTTTTCATTAGAAATGATAATGTTTTCTTTTATGAGCCTCCTGGCTGCCATCTCGCAAATGCGACATACTTTGTATAAATCTTCAGCCGGGAAATGTAGGCCCCCTTTAGATTAGACAGAGACACAGCACGCATTGTGAGAAGGTTTCGCTCTCTTAGGTCCTAACCGCCGGTGGCTTGGGTCATAGGCCTCGTCATTGGAGGGTTATGATATTTATTTTTAAATGTTTTGTTTTTTTTTGTGACTAATATTTAAAAATGTAAAAAATCCTTTTGAAGAAATTATTATTATTAGTTTTAATTATTATTTTCAATTATTATTATTTTTTATTATTATTTATAATAATTATTATTTTTAAATAAAGAGTACTGTACAAAACAAAGTTCAAAACGCACTGATAAATAAAAAAGTCGGGGCTTGTCCCGCTGCCGCGCAACACAAATTTTACAGAATCCAAAAATACCTTTAGACATTAATGTTATTATTTACTTCTCACAGAGTTTCTAAAGATAAATTTTATGTTTTGGTAATCTTGATAATATGAAGCCGGTTAAGCTTCAAAAAAGAAGGTTCTCAATTCGGTAAATTTATTTTTTTATTTATTTGTTTGTTCGAGGAGTTTAATATCTTTACTCCATATTCCGTTATCAGATTTTAACAAAATATATATGCAGTACCATAGCTAGGAAGGGAGAGGGGGGCACTCTACCCCGGTTGTCACCGGTTTTGGGAACTCGACCTGATATAACCCGAAATAATATTCAAAAATTGGGAAATTCTCCTTTTTTGAAATCGGTTAAAATACATTAAATCATTTTAAAGCTTTCATTCTTAGGGTGACAGCCAAATCAAATCCACCCCGGGTGCCACCCGTGCTAGCTACGCCACTGTATATAGGAGACCGCTTAGTACTTAAACTTTATCGAACATCAACATATTTCAACAAAGCGGTCCATATTTGATGGGAAAATATATGTTCGTACATTAAAAATAAAATATACGCTTAATTGACAACCTCCTCCTGGTTTAAAGTCGGTTAGTAATTTTTGAACTAATGTTCTTAATTACAACGGAATACTCACACTTTGGAGAAAATACCTCATTTATTTTCTGGCAACACATGCACGTGAAGTTGACGTTTATATTCCGAATATTACGTAAATAATTTTACCAAAAATATTATAAAAGTGATTATAAATTTATATGTTACCTGTGCTAAGTAATTCCTTGATATTTCTTTTTCGATGTCGAATTGTTTTTACAATGTTTTATGACACATGTCGGCATTATTATATTTTTTTAAATCCAAGTTGGAGTGAACGTTACACAAGGCGGTCGTGTCGCGTAATGGCGGAAACTGGCACACTATGATGAGAGTGTGTGCGTGAGACCCGTATACGTACAGCATTCTGGCACACTATGGGTCACTTCACTTTCGATGTATGGGACGTGGTGTCCCCCTTTTTTTATAAGTCGATGTCTGAGTATATATGGAAATAATAAAATAATTACTGTATTTTTTATCGCGTGTTCAGTAATAATTGCTATTTTACAGTAGTAAATAATGTGGCAAATATAAATATTCTATAATCTTTGGTATTTTTGTAGAGCCTGGGCAAAGAGAAGGTTGATTTATTCAGGGCTGTCAGATTATTTAATTTAATACAAAAACAATATTTAATCTTGAAGTAATTGCGTAGTTAATGCTTTTTAATGTAATACACATCTTAATTTTGAATATTTATTACAATTAGGTAATTTCAAGCCAAAATTATAAAAGTTGTCAACTTCAAATTGACAAAATCGCTGTGGAAATGGTCGAGCCAAAAAAAGAATAATTGAATTGTGAACTATCTTAATTGATTTGATCATTTCTTATTTCTTATTTTAATAATTAATGTTTAGTACATTACTTATTTAGTACTTATTAAGTACCCAAATTTGATAATGTTAAGATTTTTATAAATCTGATCAAAAATATATTTTTTTTACAAATACTAAAGGCTGTTGGAAGGGTTAATTGTCAAATGATGAAAATGTGCATGCACAGCTATATTTAGACAGCATTATGCAGTTAAGCGAGATAGCGAGATTTTTCCACCATGCGCACACCTTTGTTCATACGTCTTATTTTTGAAGAACCTCACCTACTACAATATATTTATATTTTTTCTAAAATATGAAAAATAAATAATAGTTAAAAAAATCAAAAACACGCTTTTATAGAAAGTCTAACTAACTAACTAAAAATGTATTTTATTGTAAAAAAAAAACGTGGGGTGCTTTTTAAGATATTATTTAAACGATAATCCTTCTACTCATATCTTTCAATAAAACTATTGACACCATGCACCCCACGCAAACGCAAATACATTTTTTCTTCAAATTTATTTTCTATTTTTTAGTTAGACCTTCTATAAAAGCATGTATTTTAGTTTCCTTAACCATTTTTTTTTGTTTATCCTGAAAGTTAATTTTGTATCCTAATAGTATTAAATATATCATTATTATTGGCAGCCCTGCATTTGTTATCTGTGGAAGCGGGATTCACCAGAAATGTTTTGCAATATCTTTTTTGTTAATTCCGGTAGATAAAGTTGAATAATTGAAGACTTAGTAAGAACATTCGTTAGAGTGCCAAGAAATATATAGTAGATAAATTAAGCTTTTTTAGCTAACAAATCTTTCTGGACATAAAGTTAGCGGTGATCTAAATTATATTTTTCATATTTTTAAATAATCTCGTCATGGACGAAGAGGAAACTAAAGTTTGTCCGAATTGGTGAGTTTTTCTAATGGTAATTGCATGTTGTATCAATATTATGTTCTATTTTAATAAACATGCGTTAGCAAGTTATTTATAGATTATTTGGAGCATTACGAACTTCAGCTGTCGGACTTCGTAAGCTCGGTTGTTTACCTTTCAACTCATCATTTTTATAATAATTACAACCTTAGATTACAACAGACCCTTTTTAATAATTTTTGAATGTCGAATATCTTGTACAAGCATGCACCCACATGTTGAGTCATTATGCAGTTTTGCAATGTTGGCACGAAAACCCTAATAAATTGCATTAAATTTATTTATCGCATTTAAAATGCAGCGCATATTATTTTGTTACACAATAAAACTGACCACTTTTCTATCAAATGCTTTTTATTCGTGTAATTGATGTGTGGGTTGAAGTGTTTTAGATGTAACATATTGTATGCTCACGCCTGTATGTATTTCCAAGGTGGTAGGCAGTGGCGCAAGTAGTACACCCTCACTACACTTACATCTAGCGAGCCTATTGCCATAATGAGCACAAATTCTTAGACAACCCATCTATTATTTTACGCATCGAAAACTCAAACATATGTGTATTGTTCAATTTGGGATATGAACATCATAGTTTCTCAACATAAATGTACTGCCACTAGATCAATGAAGTGGTAATTAGTATCCGGTTGCAAGCGAAATAGTGCGGGAGGGGTGGGAGGGGGTTGAGGGGGGGTGGTATAACCTCCCCTAAAAGGGGGGAGGTGCGGAAACCAATAGTTTAGGAGATATGATTTTTTTAAATTTCCAGGTTTCTGCTTACAATATTTTAGCACATATTGATATTTTCTATGTGGTCACGGGCTATTTTTCATCGGGAGAAGGAGGAAAGTCACATTTTACTTTATATTCAATGTTAAAAAAAATCTGTAACAAAAATGGCTTATGAAGCAAGTAATAAGACAAGGCGTAGTTGCCGGGGCTATTACTTTTTGGGTGGTTTAAAAAAAAACCACGAAGGGGATGGCAGGGTCTGCTCGCTCGCTTCGCTCGCTCACTGACCCTGCCATCCCCTTCTAACCTAATTTGTCCGAGTCGGGGTGCTCCAAATCCCGAGCTCGCTTCGCTCGCTCACGCGTGCATAAGCCTCGGTTTGTGAAGTTCCTACTTCTGGATGGTTAAGAAAAAAATAACCACCACCAATATCAATAAGGTAAGCAGGTCGAATGGGAGATAATAAGATCACAATAAAAACACAGCCGGCACTCAACAACAATGAAAGTAGGTAGTTGTGAATAGGAAAATAATAATTATAGTACTATTGTAAAGAAAAAAACGTTCCAGTAACGCGAGCACAACATATTAAGCATTTCGTTTTTATATAACTACTTGTCAGAAAGAGACAGAATTAGTCGCGTTCCACGTTCAATGACATTTGTCTCTTTCTAATTCAATATTAGTGTGTTTACAACTGTAATAACCTACAAAACTTTAAAAATTAATTTCACAAAAACTATGCATTTCCGCATAATAAACTGCTAGCATTTGTTAATACGGACTAGTGTCTAACGTTTACTATAAAAATTATCAGCAAAATCCTGCACCCGGATACTAAAGCCAACCCAAGTGGGTTGAATCAATATGCATTTAATCCAATAAATAAATACATCTGACACTAACGCATATTCCTAACTCCTTTAGTACATAATCCACTCAGTTTTTTATAACCAATTACATATAAAATCTAGCAGGCCTGAATTAAAATTTTCTGACAAAGATAAGTCCAATAATTGATTGACTGATTTGATAATATATATGAATCACATGTATCATTATATAAAATACATAATTAATTATATGATTTCAGGGGTTGGCTTTAGTATCCGGGTGCAGGATTTTGCTGATAATTTTTATAGTAAACGTTAGACACTAGTCCGTATTAACAAATGCTAGCCGTTTATTATGCGGAAATGCATAGTTTTTGTGAAATTAATTTTTAACGTTTTGTAGGTTATTACAGTTGTAAACACACTATTATTGAATTAGAAAGAGACAAATGTCATTGAAAGTGGAACACGACTAATTCTGTCTCTTTCTGACAAGTATTATATAAAAACGAAATGCTTAATATGTTGTGCTCGCGTTACTGGAACGTTTTTTTTCTTTACAATACTACTATAATTATTATTTTCCTATTCACAACTACCTACTTTCATTGTTGTTAAGTGCCGGCTGTGTTTTTATTGTGATCTTATTATCTCCCATTCGACCTGCTTACTTTATTGATATTGGTGGTGATTATTTTTTTCTTAACCATCCAGAAGTAGGAACCGCACAAACCGAGGCTTATGCACGCGTGAGCGAGCGAAGCGAGCTCGGGATTTGGAGCACCCCGACTTGGACAAATTAGGTTAGAAGGGGATGGCAGGGTCAGTGAGCGAGCGAAGCGAGCGAGCAGACCCTGCCATCCCCTTCGTGGTTATTTTTTTTTTAAACCACCCAAAAAATAGTAGCCCCGGCAACTACGCCTTGTTGTTATTACTTGCTTCATACTTGCTCCCGCACTATTTCGCTTGCAACCGGTTACTAAAGCAACCCCGATTTCAGCCTTTGTGGTCACAGGGTGGACTGTGTAGGTTGTTGTGAGGAGCACAACCAAATATAAATATAAAAAAAAAATGTGTGCGTGTACTAGTGTACACACGTAGGAAGTGAAACTTCTTTATGACCTTATTTTTCAAAAAATGATCTACTATATTATGCAACTTTACAGAAATTGGTCTAATAAAATTAAATTAGATAAAGTTTAAACAAAAGGCTTTTATCATGGACATGAATAGAAAAAAAAGTGTGTGTCTCGGGACGCTCGACAGAAGAAGTCCGGTCAAAATCCGGTCAAAGTCCGATCAAAGTCCGGTCAAAGCCCTGTCAAAGTCCGTCAAAGTCCGGTCAAAGTCCGGTCAAAGCCCGGTCAAAGTTCGGTCAAAGCCCGGTCAAAGTCGGGTCAAAGTCCGGTCTGTGTCCGGTCTATGTCCGGTCAAAGTTGGGTCAAAGTCCGGTCAAAGCCCGGTCAAAGTCCGGTTAAAGCCCGTTCAAAGTCCGGTCTAAATCCGGTCAATGTCCGGTCTATATCCGGTCAAAGTCGGGGCAACGTCCGGTCAAAGTCCGGTCAGCCCGGTTAAAGTCCGGTCAGAGTCTGGTCAAAGCCCGGTCAAAGTCGGGTCAAAGTCCGGTCAAAGCCCGGTTAAAGTCCGGTTAAAGTCCGGTCAAAGTCGGGTCAACGTCCGGTCAAAGTCCGGTCAGCACGGTTTAAGTCCGGTCAGAGTCTGGTCAGAGCCCGGTCAAAGTCGGGTCAAAGTCCGGTCAAAGCCCGGTCAAAGTCCGGTCAAAATCCGGTCAATATCCAGTAAAAGTCCGGTCTATATCCGGTCAAAGTCGGGGCAACGTCCGGTCAAAGTCCGATCAGCCCGGTTAAAGTACGGTCAGAGTCTGGTCAAAGTCCGGTCAGAGTCTGGTCAAGGCCCGGTCAAAGTCCGGTCAAAGCCCGGTCAAAGTCCGGTCAAAGCCCGGTCAAAGTCCTGTTCCGGTCAAAATCCGGTCAAGGCCCGGTTAAAGTCCGGTCAGAGTCTGGTCAAAGCTCAGTCAAAGTTAGGTCAAAGCCCGGTTAAAGTCCGGTCAAAGTCGGGTCAACGTCCGGTCAAAGTCCGGTCAGCACGGTCAAAGTCCGGTCAGAGTCTGGTCAAAGCCCGGTCAAAGTCGGGACAAAGTCCGGTCAAAGCCCGGTTAAAGTCCGGTCTGTGTCCGTTCTATGGCCGGTCAATATCCAGTAAAAGTCCGGTCTTTATCCGGTCAAAGTCGGGGCAACGTCCGGTCAAAGTCCGATCAGCCCGGTTAAAGTCCGGTCAGAGTCTGGTCAAAGTCCGGTCAGAGTCTGGTCAAAGTCCGGTCAGAGTCTGGTCAAGGCCCGGTCAAAGTCCGGTCAAAGCCCGGTCAAAGTCCTGTTCCAGTCAAAGTCCGGTCAAGGCCCGGTTAAAGTCCGGTCAGAGTCTGGTCAAAGCTCAGTCAAAGTTAGGTCAAAGCCCGGTTAAAGTCCGGTCAAAGTCGGGTCAACGTCCGGTCAAAGTCCGGTCAGCACGGTCAAAGTCCGGTCAGAGTCTGGTCAAAGCCCGGTCAAAGTCGGGACAAAGTCCGGTCAAAGCCCGGTTAAAGTCCGGTCTGTGTCCGTTCTATGGCCGGTCTGTGTCCGGTCTGTGTCCGGTATATGTCCGGTTAAATTTGAGTCAAAGTCCGGTCAAAATCCGGTCTATATCCGCTCAAAGTCGGGTCAACGTCCGGTCAAAATCCGGTCGAAGTCCGATGAAAGTCCTGTCAAGTCCAGTGAAAGTCTGGTCAAAATACAGTCAAAGTCAAAAACGTGACGCGTGCCGCGTAACGGAAAAATGTGACGATTTTATTTTTCTAACGCCGATAAAGAAGTTTCACTTCAATAAAAAATGTGTGCGTGTACTAGTGTACACACGTAGGAAGTGAAACTTCTTTATGACCTTATTTTTCAAAAAATGATCTACTATATTATGCAACTTTAAAAATTGGTCTAATAAAGTTAAATTAGATAAAGTTTAAACAAAAGGCTTTTATTATCATAGACATAAATACAAAAAAAAGTGTGCGTCTCGGGACGCTCGACAGAAGAAGTCCGGTCAAAATCCGGTCAAAGTCCGATCAAAGTCCGGTCAAAGTCCGGTCAGCACGGTTAAAGTCCGGTCAGAGTCTGGTCAAAGCCCAGTCAGAGTCTGGTCAAAGCCCGGTCAAAGTCCGGTCAAAGCCCGGTCAAAGTCCGGTCAAAGCCCGGTCAGAGTCCGGTCAAAGTCCTGTCGAGGTCCGGTCAAAATCCAGTCAAGTCCGATCAAAGTCGGGTTAACGTCCGGTCAAAGTCCGGTCAGCCCGGTTAAAGTCCGGTTAAAGCCCGGTCAAAGTCCGGTCAGCACGGTTAAAGTCCGGTCAAAGCCCGGTCAAAGTCCGGTCAAAGCCCGGTCAAAGTCCGGTCAGCCCGGTTAAAGTCCGGTCAGAGTCTGGTCAAAGCCCGGTCAAAGTTAGGTCAAAGCCCGGTTAAAGTCCGGTTAAAGCCCGGTCAAAGTCCGGTCAAAGCCCGGTTAAAGTCCGGTTAAAGTCCGGTCAAAGTCGGGTCAACGTCCGGTCAAAGTCCGGTCAGCACGGTTAAAGTCCGGTCAAAGTCCGGTCAAAGCCCGGTCAAAGTCGGGTCAAAGTCCGGTCAAAGCCCGGTCAAAGTCCTGTTCCAGTCAAAGTCCGGTCAAAGCCCTGTCAGAGTCCGGTCAAAGTCCTGTCGAGGTCCGGTCAAAATCCAGTCAAGTCCGGTCAAAGTCGGGTTAACGTCCGGTCAAAGTCCGGTCAGCCCGGTTAAAGTCCGGTCAGAGTCTGGTCAAAGCCCGGTCAAAGTCCGGTCAAAGCCAAGTCAAAGTCCGGTCAAAGTACGGTCAAAATCCGGTCAAAGCCCGGTCTATGTCCGGTCAAAGTCGGGTCAAAGTCCGGTCAAAGCCCGGTTAAAGTCCGGTTAAAGCCCGGTCTGTGTCCGGTCTATGTCCGGTCTGTGTCCGTTCTTTGTCCAGTGAAAGTCTGGTCAAAATCCAGTCAAAGTCAAAAACGTGACGCGTGCCGCGTAACGGAAAAATGTGACGATTTTATTTTTCTAACGCCGATTCAATAAAATCAGTTTAAATTAGAGTAGAACACCAATTATCCAAATTTCCGATTATCCGAATCAGTCCTAAGCGTAATATAAAAAATTTAAACCAACTAATTTTTGTTTTGTTTTGTTGTAACAAGTTGGAACTCGTTGGAGATATATTTCAGTTGTTATGGTTGAAAGCTAGAGGCAAGACACTACATGTTTTGCGTCACAAGCAATGTTCAAGTGAGCGTTATTGTAGAACTGTGTTTGTTAAACTTAATAAAGTTTATTCTATGTGTGACAGTTAGTTTTTCTTTATTACCAGACTATGTTCGATTATACGAATCGACCCCTGTCCCAATTAATTCGGATAATCGGCGTTCTACTGTAGTTTATTTCAATGTCTAATATTCAGGTAAACATTAGAAACTATTTTGCTGTTATTCGTTGAGAAGTTCCTTTCCCTAGTACTCCATGATCAGATTTTTACCACATTTATATGGGATCACCTCAGAGTTAATAATAAGTCACATTTGGAGATATAGCATGTCTTCCAATCGTGTGATTGAGTGAGTGTTCATGTGGAGGATTATAATCAGCAATTTTATTTTTACAATTCTTTTTCATTTTTTTTTATAGCATAGGGTGGCATACGAGCAAATAGGTCACCTTATGGTAAGTGATCTCCACCGCCCATATACGCCCACAATACTAGAAGAATCAGGTTTTTTTTTTACCCTGGCTCGGCAAAGTGACTATGCTACACCTGATGGTAAGCATAGCGCAATCCAAGAATAGTGTCGACCAACAATAAACAATGTGTTCATCGTAGGTCGGCAAGATCATACCAGCCTGCTCCAAGGGCCAAGGAGGAGGGGAAGGAAAAAGGGATGGGAAAAAGGGTTAGGATCAGGGGGCAAGCCCCCTGGGGAGAACCGGATATACACTTGCTGACCCTGGAACGCGACCCACACAATGGGCCATTATGGCAGGTTTTAGCACCAGTGTACGGTGGTCACTATCCGGTCGGATACAAGTATCCTCCCACCAGCTAAGTGAGTTGCCGACTTTAAAGGGAAGGGATAATTAAGGATTTGTGCCTATTTTACTCACTCACCATACAAAATACAGCAGACAGCTGCTAGTTTACGTCGGTTTTCTGTGAAACAGTGGTAATGACCTGGTCGAGTAGGCCCATTCATGCTGTAGACAAAACTTTCTACAGTGTGGCTCTACCACACATAAATTGTTATTCTCGTCTACCTACAAATAAATGAAATGCAGATAAATTCAGAACATGAAGAAAGTTTATTGAAATAGGGCAATATGTCATTGTACGAAATATGTAATTAAATTCAATTTAAACAACAATTTAGCTGGCAGATAGTCAATACATACAGCCAAGTAATTAGATCAATGACACATAATGAATGTAAAATAGAAAGTGAATACCTATGACATGGCAAATGAACAATATTAAAAGTAAAATGTAAAGTACAAAAATGAATTTAAAATAGTACATCCAGCCTGATATCGACTTAACTGTTGAGAAAACACACTCGGTCCTGCAACAAATATTTGTGCATATTCGTAGTCGGCTCTTCTCTTCTGGCCCACTGCGCCACGGAGGCTGTAAAAAATGTAGGTTTTATCGGTTTGATTACGTTTTGTGTGATCCACAGTAAGCGGGAGATCCCCGGTATAAACTTCACCACGCACAAGGTGCACTGCGAGCGGAATCTGCGAGTATGTCGCGTCTGCAAGGAGCCGGTGCCGCTCGCTGAACTTCAGCATCATCATGACAAGCTGCATAAGCAGTGTGAGTATTTGCTTAGTGAAGTTTGCACCTTACAAAGGTAAGCGAAATTATTATTTTGCTTCAAAATTGGATTTAGTCAGCACATGCTAATTGTAAAATACTATAACTTTCATGCGATGTGCAAATAAGTAGGTAAGCAAGATAATGACGATAAATGATAATGAACTGATGGTATACTTGATGATGATCTATCTATTTCTAATGGTTGGTTGCTAACCTAGTGGCCCAGGTGTCCAAGCTATTTAAGACCTTTGGACTTGGCTTAACTTACTTAAATATCAGTTGGTCTAGTACAAGTTTTGATAGTGTGGTGAAACAATGTCAGTTTTCTTTGACTCTCCTTACATCGAGTAGCAATAGCAACTAGTGGGAACTATGATGAATTAAAATTAATAATATGGTTAATTTATATGATATAAATTAACCATATTATTAATTTTAAATAGTTGAATACGAAATTAATTTTCGGCCGATTCCTTCCTTCTTTACAATTTCAATTACTAGTTTGACACACTGATAGTAATTTTATACGAATTAGAAAAACTATGAATGTATTTGTAACACATACTAGAGCAGAGGTTCCCAGTAAACTATGAACGTATTTGTATACTAGAGCAGAGGTTCCCAGACTTTTTTCTCATAAACCACTTTCAAAATTTCGCTGGTTCGGGTGGAACCCTTGCAGAGACCTAATATGCAAGTTTTTACAAGTAACAGTCGCTGAGCTTCTTAAAATATTATCTGCCTCCATTGATAGGTGAAGTCAAGCCAACGTTTTAGCTCTTCACTATCGAAAGTAGATACATTTTCTTGGTCCCCCAACGTTACGAATTGTGACCCCCTATTTTTGTCACGTCAACGTAGATCTACTTTGAGTCCCCCATGGACCCCTGGGGGTTCCACCTGGACCACTTTGGGAACTAAGGTACTAGACCTACAGTTGATAACAGCCGGGACCGACTTTTACGTGCCACCACCACAAACAATGAGTTTATCGGTGGTCACCAGAATCATGCCGGCCTTTATGCCGGCCCCTCGGCTTTCCGAAGAAGCAAATAGAGACCGATGCACATAAGGAATACAAGGATATACCCGCCCCAACCAACCATCAAGTCACGTCGCAAGCCTCTCGGGAGAACCGGATATACACTGGCTGATCCTGGAACAAGATCCACACGAAGTGTGTGTGTGTCACTGTGGCAGGTTTTAACACCATGTGTACGGTGGTCGCCATCAGGCCGGATATGAATATCCTGCCACCAGCAATAAATAATTATGATTTGTTACTTACAGTGCCATGCAAGCAGTGCGGTGAGAGTGTGTGCGGCACTGACCTCGAAGACCACATCCGCGATTCGTGCGCCAACACTATCAAGTCGTGCAGGTAACTTACACTACACTATCACCTTACATAATAATATACAGGGTGTAAGGGGATCGCTTCCGAGACCGAAACTGTAATGACACAATACCTTAATATAAACGGAAAACTGTATTCCTTTACTGTTTATTTGCCATTTTGGAACTATAAGTCCGCAATGTAAACCGTACTAATACTAAATACGGGGTCAATGACCCGCGCGCCAATGCTCAATAGGTAACACAGCTGATTACATTGCGTTATTAATTAAAATACCATTTAATAATTATTTTAATAAAGAGATCGAAATTATTTGAATAATGAGTAATTGTATTTATTGGTGCAAACAAGTATGTGCGTGAAATTAAAAACATATATATGTAGACTTATTTCATTATATTTTTTTAGTAGTATCGTGTCTGTAATCACCATCACTACTACCTGTTTTCGTTTTTGGTAGCGTTTTTCTTACACCCAGTAGAAGAAAGAAAAACTTGTATCCTTGAAAGGGTAGGCAGTGGGGCACCGTAAAGAGCACCGTGGGTATACTCTACCGACATAACACAAACCCACATACATACATACATATATCAGTATTAATTATTCATACATCAATATTTATTGGAATTCTTTTTTACAATGAAGCAATTACCATTACATACGCACTCACCCATAAGTGTCCGAAAAACACCACTGAACGGCGAACTTCTACTTCACGTTGGTTTTCTATCAGACACTAGGTGGTTTGTCCCGCGTAACATCAAGCGAGTAACTTGCTCATTCAGACTAATAAAAATAAAGAAAGAAAAATTTCATTACCATATCATATGGTTGGTATCCAGTTAGGTACAGGTATCAGGTAGTTTGGTGTTCCGTCAGATACTGTGAGCTGGAGTTGCCTCGCCGTGAGTTGCCCGCACACGAGGGATACTGCGGCGTGAGGACGGAGCAGTGTGCCGAATGTCGCGAGTGGGTGATGATCAAGTACCGACAGCTACACCTCGACTCCAACCATGGCTTCATCAGGCTTGACGATGGTGAGTTTATATTATTATGCGAGACATTCTTTCACTGTCACTGCCTTTTTTATAGCGTAGGCTGGCGAACGAGCAAGTGGGTCACTTGACGGCAAGTGATCCCCACTGCTCATGTACACCCAAAATACCAGAAGAATCCTGGAAAGTAGTAGTGGTGTGGGGTCAGGACTCTCAGAATTATGTGTGTGACTAATGTCCGAATACTGAAACGCTACTTAGCTGTCTGACGGCTAACGGCTACTTATTTTCATACAATTTTGACAGCTAAGAGGGACTTAACTTGTTTAAAACGATCTTAAATACTTAAGCAGCGTTTCAGTATACGGGCGTAATGCATGTATTTATGTTTATTTAATATATGTGTATTTATGTATTGTATTTATTGTTGTTTTTTGTAGTTACTGTTATTAGTCTAATGTACGCATTTGACTGCCCTATCTTTTTCCTATTCTTATCTTCATCCATTGTTTGCCTGTAAGAGATTGTCTTGAGCGATAAGGCCGCCAATTGTAATTTTCTTTTTCAAATTTATAGCCTTTTATGTTACATTACTAGTGTAAAATAAAGTTTTAATAAAAAGTTATTGAATATTGATTACAGACCCAGCACCAATACCGAAGAAGGATCCGTACAAATCAAACCTCAACAGGCTGACCCCATCCAAAAACCAGCCTTCGACCTCCAACGGCTTTGTTCCTTCGTCAATATTCGATAATTTCACCAGAGAGACAAGATTGGACCGCACCAACATAGGGAACATCAACGGGGGCTCTAGCAGTAGTGGGGGGTCCAGTCTCAGTGAGTCGACTGGCAGGTCGGCTGGCTCGGAAACTGGGGAGTCCAGTAGCAGTGGTCTCGGTATACGAAGGAATCAGAATGGTGTGAAGCCCCCGTTGAAGAGGACCAATGATCAGCCACAGATTAATATCAACTCGGCGTCGGCTAGTAAAGTTGATAAAGATTTGTAAGTATGATTGCCTTTAGAAGTATTAATTGAAATAACATGACATAAATGCCGTCTGTTTATTAAAAGGCCGATAAGTAAATAAATTAAATATTGAGTATTTTTTTATAGCAGAAGCCGGCAAACTAGCAAGTGGGTCGCCTGATGGTAAGTGATCTCCACCAACCATAAACGCCTACAATACCAAAAGAGTCATGGACGTGTTGCTGATCTTAAAAGAAAGGGGCGATTAAGGGATTGGGAACAGGATGAAGATTTAGGCCTCTAGATATCTCACTCATCGTACGAAACGCAGCAGCAAGCCACTAGTTAACGTCGGTTTTCTGTAAACGATGGTAACAACCCGGTTGACTGACCCATTCCTGCTGTAGACTATACTCTTTACAGCGTTGCTCTAACACTCGTAATAGGGTAATGGTCACTATAACTATAATTGGCGGCATCTCCTTTGATAGATTACCCAGGGGTCGGGTAACACAAGACACCGTCTATCCAATCTCAGAAATTAACTTTATTATACTACGTAGCGGGTGCCATACTAAACATTTAGCACTAGTACGCTTTACATTGCGGGCTTACGATTTCAAATTAGCAAGTAAACAGCAATGGAATAACGTTTTCCGTTTATGTTAACATTGTGTTTTTTTACCGTTTCGGATTCGGAAGTGGTCCCCTTACACCCTGTATATTAAACAGCCGCTATATGGTAAAACAGCCGCTGAGTATACAGGGTTAATTTTAAAACACCAGCAACCTCGCAGGGGTAGATTCCTGAGGTTATAAGCTACTACTTTTATTCTACGACTTTTGACAATTTGTTAGATTTTATTTTCATACAAAAATAAGTATTCATTTAATTTCCGTCTTAAACGTTACAACGCGCATCGCAGATTACGTAAACAAATACGCGAAGCGTGGGGAACCGGGCTAGCTCCTTTGAAGGTCAACGCCCGAGCAGCTGAGCGGCGCGTTTGATGTCGCGCGCGCGCGCCGCGCCGCGCCGCACTCTACGAAGAAAAACACGACACAACAAAACTTGTAAAATCATTTTTTTTTTAATATATTGAGTTATATCCAAACTCGTAGAACAAAAGTTGTTCCGTATGGGGTCAGCTATCTGGTCCTGCGAGGTTGCTGGTGATTTAAAATTAACCCTGTATATTAATTTTCAGAGGAGTATCCCGTGGTGCAGTGAAGAAACGTATGGCTCCGAAGCCTCCGCCTCGTGAGCCTGAACCACTTCACACACGAGACATGCCATACTACACCGCTCTCCAACGGAAACAAAGGGATGAGAAGCAGAGGGAAGAACAGAACGCTTACAATTTGTCTGTTGGTTAGTACACTCATGTCTTTCATAACAAAACGGTCGGGGGTCTACGTTGGCGTGACAAAACAATGAGACATCACAATTCGTAAGCGGGGGACTACGAAAATTTATTTCGTCGATGAAGTACCAATACCTCCTAAGTGTTGAGAATCTAATTTTACACCAGACTGTTTAAAATAAGGTTCTTTTTTACAAAAACTGTTTAAAATAATGTTTTATTTATTTTGATCAACTATTGATAGTATATAGTTTCCAATACATTACCTTTTCATTAGTTACTAAGGGATGTGGTTTATGTTTAAGCCTATTGTAATAAAAAAGTAATTTTGGACTAAATTGTCAGTTAGGAGGTATTGGTACTTCATCGACGATTTGCTTTCCATGGTTGGAACTCAGCCGCAACGCAAATTCCCATAGTTAGATCTTCACAATTTTTGACGATTTTTTGAAATATGGTAGAAATGTAGCTGCAGGGAGTCTACCGGAACTAGCTAAATTTTGAAAGTGGCCTATGAGAAAAAAGTCTGAGAACCTCTGGTTTAAACCGTTGGCAGCCACAGTCTGCTCCTGCCATTGCGTGTACGTGATATTAACCACCGATTATAGCGCGCTACCACAGATTCCCTTGTTCCCCAGGCCTTAGTAAATAGAATTATATATATTCGGGAATCGGGACTGACTATCAGTAAATAAATAAAAATAAAAAAAGAAAATAAAAACAAATTAAATTAGAAATCTTAACAACAAATTAACAAGGCACAGTGTAATTTGGCCTAAAATTTAATTTCCAGGTCTTCCGCCCGTACTGAGCCCTGCGGCAAAGGTCGAGAAACTTCGAAAAATGGACGCCCTCCAAAATATACAAATAGCCGACACCGATTACAAATACCGCTTGCGCAAGGACATATGGAGTACCCCCACCGTTGAGCCTGGACACGTCTTAGGCACTCTGGGTCCTGGACCATCAACATCTAACGGGGAGGCCAAAAACGTAAATTCAACACCTAAAGCTTCAGCATCGAATTCAAAGTCCAACGATGTACGTAAACCAGCGACCGACTCTGGGCCTTCGAATTTAAACGTCGAAAGACCTAAGTTAAACCTGAACGGACCTAAGAACATGTCGCCGAGTGACGTGGACATGAAATTGGAGGAGTTCAAGGATCTAAAGCCGATGACTCCTCAGGAGTTCAGGGAGAGGTTCAATGAGTTGCAGTTGAGGATGGACGGCCAGGCGCCGAGGGTCGAGAGGGCCGACCGGTTCAGTGAGATCAAATCAAGTTTGAGGGAGCTGAGACGTGGTTTGAATGAGGTTTGGACATTTACTGACTTTTTGGAGTGGTAGAGCCACACTTTAGACCAGTGTTTCCCAACATGGGGCCCACGCCCCAAATGGGGGCAATTTGATAGTTAATGGGGGGCAATTTAAAAATGGACTCGACACGATTTTAACCCTTTCGGTTTGGGTGGGAAATTCTCAAAAAAACAAAACCATTTTTAAAGGTTAAAAATTATGTATGCGGGGCAAAGAAATTTTAGAAAAGTTAAGGTGGGGCATGGCCTAAAAAAGGTTGGGAAACACTGCTGTAGACAGTTTGGTTACAGTGTGAATGGGCTGGCCCGAACGGGTTACCACTGTCTCACAGCAAATCGACGTAAAGTAGCGGCTTCCTGTATTTCCTACGGTGAGAGACATCCTGAGGCCCAAATCCCCTTCCCTTTCCCAATCCCTGTACTGGCTTATGTCAACTCAGAAAGAAATTTTAACTATGTAATGAAAGAAAATGATTTGATTGTTGTTATGAAGTGATAGTCACGCTGTAAATATTTTTGTCTACAGCATAAATGGGCCGGCTCGACCGGGTCCTTACCACTGTCTCACAGAAAACCGACGTAAAGTTGCGGCTTGCTGTGTTTCCTACGGTGAGTGAGATGTCCGGAGGCCCAAATCCCTCTCCCCTTCCCTATGCCTAATTATCCCATTCCTTCTAGGTCAGCAACGCGGCCATGATTCTTCTGGTAGTGAGTGCAGACATGATTGGTGGAGTTCATTTATCAGGTGACACACTTCTTCGTTTGCTGGCCTATGCTATAAAAAAACCCTTTACTGCTCCCTACAGAGAGAAACTGTTTAATTATGTAATGAATTAATTGATTGTTATATATTTTTTTGTAGGTCACAGCTCCATATAATTCCAATACAGCAGCAGCAAATAATATCAATAAGTAAGTTATTACCTATTAAATAACTCTCGAACTAAGCTGAAATAACCTAACAGCAGCTTTACAAGATGGTAGGTCTAGCAGACCCGGCCACGTGTTGCTGTGGCTAAGCTATATGTTAAATTATATTGTAGTAAACTATTCAATACAGTATGCGCCATCTATTGGATACTTACTCAATCCAGCCGATAAATTACCTTACACCGCCATCTGTTAGAATCTATTGGAACTCACAGATATTTATAACAAATAAATTGCAATAAAAAAATATTGCGACTATAAATAGAGATATAAACTATCCTATCTCTCAAGTTGGATCAAACATACTGCATACAGTTTGCAAGAATTGATTAAAATCGGTTCAGTAGTTTAGGAGTTCATCGCGGACAAACAACCTGACACGACATTTTTATATACAGTAATACCCCGACTTACGCCACCCCGTTTTACGCGAATTCGCAGATACGCGGTTATTCTTTTTGATGGCCGCGCGCGTCAGCTCTCCTATTTCGCCATGTTAGTGGTGCGTTTACGACAGGTTCGAACGTGTTCCGCGTTTAATTGTTTTACGTACGTTGTGTTTTATTGATAACCTCAAATTATGTCACTCAAAAGTGCATGCAAAGTTGTACCCCGACTTACGCGAATTCGACTTACACGAATTCGACTTACACGGTTATAGCTCGGTCCCACCTATCGCGTAAGTCCGGGGTATTACTGTATTTAGATAAAGAAATAGGATGTAATATATGATATTATTTAAACTTTTGTCCAGTGGTCGCAGTAACCAGGGGTCTGGTGATACGTCTCCGGGGGATGAGGTTCGACTCCCGTGCGAGTTCTGCGGAGTGGCAATAACCATGGAGCATCTCGTACAGCACCAGGTATGTCAACTTATTAAAAAATATTAAAAATGTCAACTTTACATATGTACCTTAGATACTAAAAATGCGCCAATAGGGCAGTCAAGTATAATAATTTATCAAACAATCATGGACAGCCATATTTTGTATGGAGTGAGCGGGTCAATTCCATGCCGTTTTGTCTTCCAAATAATCTTTAACATTATAGTAACCTTTTCGGCGAGGTTCTGTTTAATAAATAATTTAAATTTATTTAGACTTAATATTACTTAATATTAATGACAAATGTTCTGTATTTGACCTGTCATAAGCGCTTTCTTAGCCTGCATGATGAATAAAGATTTTGATTTTGAATCCTTGGCGTGGTTCGCAGACGGGCTGTCGTCCAGACTTAGCCCAGTTCCGCGTGGACGCGGAGGTGGGTGGTGCGGAGGCGATGGTGGTGGACAACGCGCGCCGCCCCGCCCTCAACCACAACCACCAGCCCCACAACCACAACCAACAACCCTCGGAGCCTGCCGACGCCGCGGACCCCGTCATACCCTGCGAGTTCTGTGCACGCTCGCTGCCTCTGTACCTCATCAGCGAACACCAGGTAATATGAGTGGTAGAGCCACGCTGTAGACAACGCGCGCCGCCCCGCCCTCAACCACAACCACCAGCCCCACAACCACAACCAACAACCCTCGGAGCCTGCCGACGCCGCGGACCCCGTCATACCCTGCGAGTTCTGTGCACGCTCGCTGCCTCTGTACCTCATCAGCGAACACCAGGTAATATGAGTGGTAGAGCCACGCTGTAGACAACGCGCGCCGCCCCGCCCTCAACCACAACCACCAGCCCCACAACCACAACCAACAACCCTCGGAGCCTGCCGACGCCGCGGACCCCGTCATACCCTGCGAGTTCTGTGCACGCTCGCTGCCTCTGTACCTCATCAGCGAACACCAGGTAATATGAGTGGTAGAGCCACGCTGTAGACAACGCGCGCCGCCCCGCCCTCAACCACAACCACCAGCCCCACAACCACAACCAACAACCCTCGGAGCCTGCCGACGCCGCGGACCCCGTCATACCCTGCGAGTTCTGTGCACGCTCGCTGCCTCTGTACCTCATCAGCGAACACCAGGTAATATGAGTGGTAGAGCCACGCTGTAGACAACGCGCGCCGCCCCGCCCTCAACCACAACCACCAGCCCCACAACCACAACCAACAACCCTCGGAGCCTGCCGACGCCGCGGACCCCGTCATACCCTGCGAGTTCTGTGCACGCTCGCTGCCTCTGTACCTCATCAGCGAACACCAGGTAATATGAGTGGTAGAGCCACGCTGTAGACAACGCGCGCCGCCCCGCCCTCAACCACAACCACCAGCCCCACAACCACAACCAACAACCCTCGGAGCCTGCCGACGCCGCGGACCCCGTCATACCCTGCGAGTTCTGTGCACGCTCGCTGCCTCTGTACCTCATCAGCGAACACCAGGTAATATGAGTGGTAGAGCCACGCTGTAGACAACGCGCGCCGCCCCGCCCTCAACCACAACCACCAGCCCCACAACCACAACCAACAACCCTCGGAGCCTGCCGACGCCGCGGACCCCGTCATACCCTGCGAGTTCTGTGCACGCTCGCTGCCTCTGTACCTCATCAGCGAACACCAGGTAATATGAGTGGTAGAGCCACGCTGTAGACAACGCGCGCCGCCCCGCCCTCAACCACAACCACCAGCCCCACAACCACAACCAACAACCCTCGGAGCCTGCCGACGCCGCGGACCCCGTCATACCCTGCGAGTTCTGTGCACGCTCGCTGCCTCTGTACCTCATCAGCGAACACCAGGTAATATGAGTGGTAGAGCCACGCTGTAGACAACGCGCGCCGCCCCGCCCTCAACCACAACCACCAGCCCCACAACCACAACCAACAACCCTCGGAGCCTGCCGACGCCGCGGACCCCGTCATACCCTGCGAGTTCTGTGCACGCTCGCTGCCTCTGTACCTCATCAGCGAACACCAGGTAATATGAGTGGTAGAGCCACGCTGTAGACAACGCGCGCCGCCCCGCCCTCAACCACAACCACCAGCCCCACAACCACAACCAACAACCCTCGGAGCCTGCCGACGCCGCGGACCCCGTCATACCCTGCGAGTTCTGTGCACGCTCGCTGCCTCTGTACCTCATCAGCGAACACCAGGTAATATGAGTGGTAGAGCCACGCTGTAGACAACGCGCGCCGCCCCGCCCTCAACCACAACCACCAGCCCCACAACCACAACCAACAACCCTCGGAGCCTGCCGACGCCGCGGACCCCGTCATACCCTGCGAGTTCTGTGCACGCTCGCTGCCTCTGTACCTCATCAGCGAACACCAGGTAATATGAGTGGTAGAGCCACGCTGTAGACAACGCGCGCCGCCCCGCCCTCAACCACAACCACCAGCCCCACAACCACAACCAACAACCCTCGGAGCCTGCCGACGCCGCGGACCCCGTCATACCCTGCGAGTTCTGTGCACGCTCGCTGCCTCTGTACCTCATCAGCGAACACCAGGTAATATGAGTGGTAGAGCCACGCTGTAGACAACGCGCGCCGCCCCGCCCTCAACCACAACCACCAGCCCCACAACCACAACCAACAACCCTCGGAGCCTGCCGACGCCGCGGACCCCGTCATACCCTGCGAGTTCTGTGCACGCTCGCTGCCTCTGTACCTCATCAGCGAACACCAGGTAATATGAGTGGTAGAGCCACGCTGTAGACAACGCGCGCCGCCCCGCCCTCAACCACAACCACCAGCCCCACAACCACAACCAACAACCCTCGGAGCCTGCCGACGCCGCGGACCCCGTCATACCCTGCGAGTTCTGTGCACGCTCGCTGCCTCTGTACCTCATCAGCGAACACCAGGTAATATGAGTGGTAGAGCCACGCTGTAGACAACGCGCGCCGCCCCGCCCTCAACCACAACCACCAGCCCCACAACCACAACCAACAACCCTCGGAGCCTGCCGACGCCGCGGACCCCGTCATACCCTGCGAGTTCTGTGCACGCTCGCTGCCTCTGTACCTCATCAGCGAACACCAGGTAATATGAGTGGTAGAGCCACGCTGTAGACAACGCGCGCCGCCCCGCCCTCAACCACAACCACCAGCCCCACAACCACAACCAACAACCCTCGGAGCCTGCCGACGCCGCGGACCCCGTCATACCCTGCGAGTTCTGTGCACGCTCGCTGCCTCTGTACCTCATCAGCGAACACCAGGTAATATGAGTGGTAGAGCCACGCTGTAGACAACGCGCGCCGCCCCGCCCTCAACCACAACCACCAGCCCCACAACCACAACCAACAACCCTCGGAGCCTGCCGACGCCGCGGACCCCGTCATACCCTGCGAGTTCTGTGCACGCTCGCTGCCTCTGTACCTCATCAGCGAACACCAGGTAATATGAGTGGTAGAGCCACGCTGTAGACAACGCGCGCCGCCCCGCCCTCAACCACAACCACCAGCCCCACAACCACAACCAACAACCCTCGGAGCCTGCCGACGCCGCGGACCCCGTCATACCCTGCGAGTTCTGTGCACGCTCGCTGCCTCTGTACCTCATCAGCGAACACCAGGTAATATGAGTGGTAGAGCCACGCTGTAGACAACGCGCGCCGCCCCGCCCTCAACCACAACCACCAGCCCCACAACCACAACCAACAACCCTCGGAGCCTGCCGACGCCGCGGACCCCGTCATACCCTGCGAGTTCTGTGCACGCTCGCTGCCTCTGTACCTCATCAGCGAACACCAGGTAATATGAGTGGTAGAGCCACGCTGTAGACAACGCGCGCCGCCCCGCCCTCAACCACAACCACCAGCCCCACAACCACAACCAACAACCCTCGGAGCCTGCCGACGCCGCGGACCCCGTCATACCCTGCGAGTTCTGTGCACGCTCGCTGCCTCTGTACCTCATCAGCGAACACCAGGTAATATGAGTGGTAGAGCCACGCTGTAGACAACGCGCGCCGCCCCGCCCTCAACCACAACCACCAGCCCCACAACCACAACCAACAACCCTCGGAGCCTGCCGACGCCGCGGACCCCGTCATACCCTGCGAGTTCTGTGCACGCTCGCTGCCTCTGTACCTCATCAGCGAACACCAGGTAATATGAGTGGTAGAGCCACGCTGTAGACAACGCGCGCCGCCCCGCCCTCAACCACAACCACCAGCCCCACAACCACAACCAACAACCCTCGGAGCCTGCCGACGCCGCGGACCCCGTCATACCCTGCGAGTTCTGTGCACGCTCGCTGCCTCTGTACCTCATCAGCGAACACCAGGTAATATGAGTGGTAGAGCCACGCTGTAGACAACGCGCGCCGCCCCGCCCTCAACCACAACCACCAGCCCCACAACCACAACCAACAACCCTCGGAGCCTGCCGACGCCGCGGACCCCGTCATACCCTGCGAGTTCTGTGCACGCTCGCTGCCTCTGTACCTCATCAGCGAACACCAGGTAATATGAGTGGTAGAGCCACGCTGTAGACAACGCGCGCCGCCCCGCCCTCAACCACAACCACCAGCCCCACAACCACAACCAACAACCCTCGGAGCCTGCCGACGCCGCGGACCCCGTCATACCCTGCGAGTTCTGTGCACGCTCGCTGCCTCTGTACCTCATCAGCGAACACCAGGTAATATGAGTGGTAGAGCCACGCTGTAGACAACGCGCGCCGCCCCGCCCTCAACCACAACCACCAGCCCCACAACCACAACCAACAACCCTCGGAGCCTGCCGACGCCGCGGACCCCGTCATACCCTGCGAGTTCTGTGCACGCTCGCTGCCTCTGTACCTCATCAGCGAACACCAGGTAATATGAGTGGTAGAGCCACGCTGTAGACAACGCGCGCCGCCCCGCCCTCAACCACAACCACCAGCCCCACAACCACAACCAACAACCCTCGGAGCCTGCCGACGCCGCGGACCCCGTCATACCCTGCGAGTTCTGTGCACGCTCGCTGCCTCTGTACCTCATCAGCGAACACCAGGTAATATGAGTGGTAGAGCCACGCTGTAGACAACGCGCGCCGCCCCGCCCTCAACCACAACCACCAGCCCCACAACCACAACCAACAACCCTCGGAGCCTGCCGACGCCGCGGACCCCGTCATACCCTGCGAGTTCTGTGCACGCTCGCTGCCTCTGTACCTCATCAGCGAACACCAGGTAATATGAGTGGTAGAGCCACGCTGTAGACAACGCGCGCCGCCCCGCCCTCAACCACAACCACCAGCCCCACAACCACAACCAACAACCCTCGGAGCCTGCCGACGCCGCGGACCCCGTCATACCCTGCGAGTTCTGTGCACGCTCGCTGCCTCTGTACCTCATCAGCGAACACCAGGTAATATGAGTGGTAGAGCCACGCTGTAGACAACGCGCGCCGCCCCGCCCTCAACCACAACCACCAGCCCCACAACCACAACCAACAACCCTCGGAGCCTGCCGACGCCGCGGACCCCGTCATACCCTGCGAGTTCTGTGCACGCTCGCTGCCTCTGTACCTCATCAGCGAACACCAGGTAATATGAGTGGTAGAGCCACGCTGTAGACAACGCGCGCCGCCCCGCCCTCAACCACAACCACCAGCCCCACAACCACAACCAACAACCCTCGGAGCCTGCCGACGCCGCGGACCCCGTCATACCCTGCGAGTTCTGTGCACGCTCGCTGCCTCTGTACCTCATCAGCGAACACCAGGTAATATGAGTGGTAGAGCCACGCTGTAGACGGTTTTGTCTACAGCATGAATGGGCTGGCTCGACCGGGTCGTCACCACTGTCTGTCTCACAGAAAACCGACGTAAAGTAACGGCTTGCTGCTGCGTTTCGTACGGTGAGTGGGATATCCGGAAGCCAAAATCACCTCCCCTTCCTAATCCCTAATTATCCCTTCCCTTTAAGGTCGGCAACGCGTCCATGATTCTTCTGGTAGTGGGCGTACATGTGCGGTGGAGATCACTTACCATCATTTGACTCGTTCGTTTGCCGACCCATGCTATAAATAAAAGGTAATATCCCCAATGGATTAAGGTCATAGCTCATTAGAGCCACCCGGAACCCGACCGGCACCGCCTCGCCTCGAGCGGTTACAATTCTTTATATAGATTTCTATGGATACGCGCTCATTACATCAACGCCGTATCGTCACCGAATTGCCTCGCTCGCAAGCTGGCCACGCGCGGACGGCGGGTGGACCACTCGGTGACAACTCGCTGCTCGCACGCTTGCCTTGAGTGAACCGCGCGCTGCCCGCGAATGATTCACGCGAGAATGACGCGTTGGCGATGCGTCTTTCATTTTTTTCTTCGTCAAGCTTGACAGCTATGGGAGCCAATTCATTGTTTGTAAAATTTGACATTACGAAAAACCTGTGTAGACCTAGTACTAATGGTAACAGACTACTCGAAAATTCGTGGAACATAATATAAAATAAATGAAAAATAACAAAACACTGATCGGCATCCATCTGCTATGCCACCTACCTCTGTCAATTGGACTTACACCACTTTCATAATCAATGATTATGCAATTTCATTTACCGCCCGATTTTAAGTTGTACAAAACATGGGATTTTTTTGAGAAATTAAACACGGACTAGTTATATATAAAAAATTTACATTAAATTAAGCATGAATTACGTGATAGCTCATTTTTCTCAAAAATGGACTTACACCGCTTTCAAAGTGAACGGTCCATATATTTAAAAGGCTTTGTATTTCCGCAAATAATTTGGATTGAAAGACTGGACCAAAAACAAGCCCACTGAGTTTGTCTAGCTGGAACTTCTCAGGGCTGGGTCGCGCCGCGTTGAATCCAGCGGTAAAGGAAGCCCACTTGAGTTTGTTTCGCCGGGTCTTCTCAAGGTGGGTCGTTTTGGATCCGGTGGTAGTTTTAAAACACGTGCCGTTTTCGATAATGCCTATGGTCCATATAGACGACCCCTCAAAATTTATGATGATTCTGGACTATTCCATAGTAAAAATATGGAAAAATAATAATTATAAATAGTTTTAGTGTAATTGCCGAGTGTATTTTGATGATGCTATGTATGTATGTATACATTAGTTGATACTGATTTCTATGTAATATAAGTTTCTTTTACTTTTGTACTGACTTGTCATAAGCGCTATTTCAATTGCCTACATGATTAATAAATGCTTTCATTCTTTCATTCATTCTTTCACAAGCGATGTCCACTCGTCGTTCACTCGTTGGCCACGCGAGGTTCACTGGTTGATCTCGCGACGTTTACAAGTAACAACGCGTCGTCCACCCGTGGACCACTTGTCGACAGCGAGTTGACGCCGAACGACGAGGCGGTGCTGGTCGGGTGCCGGGTGGCTCTAATGAGCTATGACCTTTACTGTCCCACTGCTGGGCATGGCTATTTCTTATAGCACAGGTCGGCGACAAGCAAACGGGTCGCCTGATGGTTAGTGACCTTCGCCGTCCATTAAATGAGTAGATTATAGATGGAAAGAGTTATTAAGGCTCGCTGGTGGTAGGATATTCATATCCGCCCGGATAGCGACCACCGTACACATGGTGTTAAAACCTGCCATAGTGACCCACATGGGTTGTGTTCCAGGGTCAGCCAGTGCAAGCCAGGCTTGTGATATGACTTGATAAATGGTTGGGGCGGGTATAAGGGCATATTCTTGATTCCTTGTGCTGGCATCGGTCATCCGCCTGTCCTGTCGCAGGTCACTCGGTTTGCTTCATCCTCCGGAGTGTGAAGAAGCATTTATACAGGCCGGCATGATTCTGGTCAACATCGATAAACTCATTGTTTGTCGATGGTCCCTGGTTTTGGACTGCATTATGCTTACCATCAGGTGTAGTGGAGTCACTTTGCCATACTCGGATAAAAAAATCATTAAAATACTTATAAACAATTGTTACAGGAACGATGCGGTCGAGAATCGAATCTACTGTATCCAGATTGAGTACACCTGCATTTTTATTATACAGTATCACTCCATTTAAAAAACTGGGAATAGAAAATAAAAAGGAATAAAAAACTAATAGCTGTCGGAGTAAAAACACTACCTGAAAATAATGTCAATAATAGAATTGAAGCCCTCGAAATTACCGGGCATTATGAGACTTAACGTCTTATGAATTTATCAACACTATGCAGTACTTTATAATTCAAAGTTCTGTGAAGTATTGCTAATGAATATGGGCAGGCGCAATCAACCGAGTGACAGCCGGAAGCCGTATTGAGGGCATTTTATTTACGACTAGCTGTTGCTCGCGGCTCCGCCCGCGTGTACGTTAAAATTGACAAAGTTTCAAACAAACTTTAATCCCCTAGAAATAGAATTTATCAAAATCCTTTCTTAGCGGATGCCTACGTCATAACATCTACCTGCATGCCAAATTTCAGCCCGATCCCTCCAGTGGTTTGGGCTGTGCGTTGATAGACCACTATGTCAGTCAGTCACCTTTGAGTTTTATATATTTAGATTGACTGGAGCCATTTTGAAGGCGTTTTATTTATGTGAATAGCACAAATTATCTAAAAAATGTTTACGAGGGGTAGGCAACGTTATACAATCCGCAAACTACTCTTTAATGCACATACTCGGCGCGATTCTCTCGTAATGTTTTTGCTCACCCTTAATCGGTAAGTATTATTCTGTTAGCTATGTCTCTGTGGACTAGTCTATCAGCCACGATCGACTCACCTATCAGCCTCGACCGACTCACCTATCAAGCTTCGATCAACTAGCCTATTAGATGCGCTATCGACCGGTTGCCCATCCCTAGAGTATTTTTTGTTGTTGTTCCTTAATTAATTTGCAATCAGTCGCAAGACTATAATCAGATGCGTTGAGAGTATTATTGTGGCAGGATTTAAAGATATCAGTTATATAAATATTATGTTAATAATATTTTTATTCTAATGTTATAGAAAGAATTTAATTTTTAAACCCTTATCTTAAATGTATGACGGTGTCGGTGTAGACTCATATTTTAACCGTAATTTTAAGACAAAATATTCGAAATACGTAACCAAAAAATTTACGTTAGGATTATTTTTGGACAGTATTGGTTGAGGGAAGAGTGTATATTTATTAAAGAAATATAGTGATTCAATGAAAACTAATTGCTTATTTATTGTAAAATTATCCCTTTATAAAGGAGGATATTATTTTAGAAATGCGATATTTTCAGTAGAAATATTAATTTTATACTATTATATATAGGGGGGACAGGGCATATCTGTCCCATTTTCCATATTCATAATTTCATAGAGTCAAAATACTAATGTTAAAAATAAGAAAGCCGCGTTTAAATTTTAACACAATTTGTATGTTTGACAATAACCGCCATGGCTCAAAATGTTTTTCTATAAATTGTAATATTTTATGTTGTATCGTATCGAATATATGTGTGTGTGAGAACGATTGTTGGAAATTACGCATAGGACTCCTCTCTATTTTAACAGATTAATTTATTTTGTCTCGTTATTGCTTCCTGTTCTAGAAAATAGTCAAGGATGGTAAACCTTGTATGGATTGTAAACTTGAAAAAATGTCTATGGCTTGTCAAAGAAAAGAGGACCATACAAAGACAAAGTTAGG
Source organism: Amorpha juglandis (assembly GCA_949126905.1). Classification (NCBI taxonomy): domain Eukaryota; kingdom Metazoa; phylum Arthropoda; class Insecta; order Lepidoptera; family Sphingidae; genus Amorpha; species Amorpha juglandis. The sequence continues at coordinate 13,694,349 of OX421385.1, read as the reverse complement.
TATACCTAAAAGTTAAGAAAAAAAAGCCTATGCAAAACCTCTTTAAAATAAGTTTATTTCTTTTATTTATAATATTCTTCTTTTATCTTCCTATACTATTTTTATGTTTAAAAAAATGTACTGCAATTATATCTACGTACAGCATAAAATGCATTTAATGTTTGCATTTTAAGGCTATATTTCAAAGCATTTTGTGGCATTTGACATGTTGATTTGCAAGTTCATAGACAATAAGGGTCTTCCTTTCTGCCTGGCGTTAACCAGGCTTATGATCCGCCTTCCTGCTTGATGCTTCCACTTCACCTAATCTTGAGCATTGTCCGTAGTAAAATATTTGTGTCTCTCTTCTAATACGTCAAGCCAACGCTTTTTGGGCCGCCCGTAGAATTACATTGAAGAAGATTTTATGCAGGCCGGCATAATTCTGGTGACCACCGATAAACTCATTATTGGTCGGTGGTCGCTTTTTATTTGTACCGCACTGCGCTTATCATCAGGTGCAGTGCAGTCACTTGGCCTTGCTTCAAAAAAAAAGCGTCATGGGAACATTCCTCGCTTATTCTCGCTTTTTTTAAATTAATGTAGGTATAACCAACATTGTAGCTTCTAGAACTTTCAAGCCCACTCTCCCCTATGTACTATTTTTTCCACCATATAATTTACATACATATCTTTATGGTTTTTCTCTATTTGTAGTTTCCAACGATCCGAAAGCTGTGTGCGCGGGCGCATGCCATTTTATCTTATCGATGTTATTAATTAGTTTGTTAGGAGTAAGTTGTAAGCGACTCGATTAATGTATGAAAACGACTGCCTATATGTTCTTGTTATATTTTGTATGTATGTTGCTATATGACAAATAAATAAAATTCGTATATCAAATTTGGTTTTCATTTTTGCAAGAGCGACAAGCTTTTTTTGTACGTTGTAATTATTTACTATTATGAAATGATGAAATGCGTTTATGCGGTTAAAAAGTCGTTTATATTCTTTCTCAGTGTTTCTACTGTATACCAAAATTTTAAATCGGCTCGTTAAAAACATTCAAAAAAAATTTCACTCAAGTTCCAGGGTGGTAGGTCCCTCGTATGCGAGAGGCCGTCTGGGTTGGTACCACCGCTATGTCTATATCTGCCGCCAAGCAACATTGTGTAAGCACGGTTGTGTTTCGGTTTGAAGGACATTGAAGCCAGTGAAATTACTGGACATTATGAATTTTAACATCTTATCATCTCATCTCGGGGTGACGAGCGCAGTTTAGTGCCATGCAGCACTTTGTAATTCGAAGTTCTGTGTGGTGTTGCTTCTGTTTATGGGCAGGCGTGGCGCTTACCATCAGGCAAGCCTTGCTTGTCCGATCATTTAATCAAATAAAAAAATATATATAATATTTTTATTGAACCTTTTAAATATCTACCTATATGTAATTACCGGCACGAGTAGTGATCACAGATGGACAGTAGTGATAGCAGTTGAGCGTCCAATAGCTAATCATCGACCTTCAAAATAGTGTTATGGTGCTGCCACACCGCTGTTATAAAATGTTTACAAAACATTATTAAACATTTGATACATTTTATCACAATGTTAGATAATGTTAGAAAATGTTTGTAAACATTTTATAACACCGGTGTGGCAGCACCATTATTGTTGGCGTCCCGCGCTCCTTTATTCCGCCAATCAGAACTTAAATGAACTAAGCTGTTGTGAAATTAGTGCTCACGACCCGTGCCGGTTGTACAGTCAGATTTTAGGGAAATTGAACTAAAAAAAGAGTTTAAAAATAGGTATTTATTGCACCTTAAAATACAATAATCTTAATAAATAGTATAAAATAAAGTTACCATCCGCGTCTGTCCGTTTGTGTGCGTAGTTCTTTTAAACTACACGACAGGTTTTGATGAGGTTTTTATTATTATTTAGCCTTTATTCCGAAGGTTTATTTATAGATCTCTATGACCCGTGGGAGCGGAGCACAGGTTATAAATTATAACTTATTAGAAATATATATATATATACTAAAACGCATAACCTTAAAAATTAAAATTCAGTACATAGAAAAAAATATTTAACATTTACCCACATAAATAGTTTACAATTGTACAATCGAATTATTTATGAGATCGGTGGGTTTAATTTTTTTTTTTCATTATTGGTCAACGAAACTTTCTATAATGACTTAAAAAATTGTAGTAGTAAATTGGCTTTAATGTTTACATGAGCTATGAACCTTTACTGGGTTCGATTCCGAGATCGGATGAAACTATATTTTTAATAATTTAACTGGTCTCACGATTATTCCTTTTAATCTGTTAACTACGACTATATAAAATATTACATTAATAAACAATAGTTACAGTAATTTCCCTAAAGTCTTCTTTGAATGTATTTTCCACGGTTATATTAAATTAATAAACAAATATGTCTTGAGTATAAGTACCTACAACACTAGTGGGTAATTACGAAGGACTAACGGTACCACAATACTCAGAAACAATCTGCAGGAATCGACCCCCGTACCACAGTTGTCTATTTGCCACTACGCGGCGGGTGTCAGAGGTTAATACTCTATAACCTGTTTCTTGGTACTTCAATCCAGTTATTTTAATTTTTATTGACAATTTGTCTCATTTAGGCATATCTCTGCTGTACAAATAACACCGTGCGCAAGAATGAGTTGAATGATCTAATTATAGATAAGTGCCTATCTACATACCGCTGTGTTAAAGTTCGATCCAGTCATTACAAAAAGTCTCGACTTAAATCTAGAAGCAGCACATAAAATATTCATCTGGACATCTAGGGACTGTAATCTGAAGTTTGGGACAGTTCCATATCTTCTCACACCGACACCGTGACCTAAACCTACGTTTCCCGGAAGATTCTATTAGATTATGCGAGAAAGAACCGCCGAATTTTTGAAAATAAGTTAATTTTGGTGAAATTTTCTTCGATGATTTTGTGTCGTCCGAATTTTCGTATCTTTCCGTGGAGTAGTCGGCTATTTCTGTTTCACTTGATTCGTAGGTCGCTGTAGTGTAGTCGTAGTCTCTCGAATGGCGGTCTTGACTGGATTCTAAATGGTCATTGTCAAAATTTTCAAAAACATCCTTCAACAAATTTTTATGATCTTCCGACTTTTCAATTGTAGGACTATCAGTATTGTTTTTATTTAACGATGTTTCTTCTTTTGAAATGTCTAATTCATCTTGGTTGATTTTAGATTCATTTTGGTTGCTCAGGTAACTGTCAGGTACTGGTTGGTTGTCAGCAGAATTTTCTTGACCACTTGTATTTACATAACTGTTCTCTATTTCTCTATTTACATAACTATCCGTTGCATTACCTTTATATGTATCTGATGGCTTAGTTATTTTAGTGTCTGGTTCTGGCGGGTTGTCAGGATACTTCTGGTTGTCGTCTGATAAGACCGGGTCGCTCCGGGTTTTACTGGATTTTTTCGCACTTTTAGGCACAAACCCGTAGCTTCTGTAATTTTGACTGTCAAGTGGCTTGTCCGTTGAGGACTGTATATTTAAGTATGTAATAGAACTGTCTCGGCTTTCTTGTGGTGCTCCTAACGCAGCGTGTGTGCTCACCAGTACTAGAAGAAATGATCTGTAACAAAGTATACAATTTTTCATCTATTTGGATACATTGAGTGGTGATAGAGAGTGATAAGAGTGGTAGAGCCGCGCTGTGGACAGTTTTGGCTACAGCATGAATCGGCCGGATTGACCGGGTATCTCACAGAAAACTGACGTAAAGTAGCGGCTTGCTGCTGCGTTTCGTACGTGAGATATCCGGAGGCCCAAATTCCCCTCCCTATCCCAATTCCTTCCCTTTATGGTCGGCAACGCGCCAATGATTCTTCTAGTATTGTACCACCTTGTAGCAAATTGAAGTAATATAATATTTTATCTAATTCTTATGCCTTACCGAATTAAGAATTCAATTCAGGGAGATAAAATCAGTTCAATTTATGGGTGGTTAAATAATTTTAACAGTTTTAGTATAAAATACTGGTTTTAATCGGAAATGGCTAGATTTTCTCATCACGTTATTATATCAAGAGTTAATATATATGCTGGCCACCCAATTTGATCCCTCTATTTAAACAGCAAAAACATTTTGTACTCTAGTAAAAAAACAACATGTTTTCGATACTATTTATGAGTTCGTTAACTTTTTTTATTGATATGAGGAATATCGAATCAGGTTTTAAATGTCAACCTCGCAAAGGTTGCCGAACTCGAAAATACTATTATCGTACAATAATGATAATTGAAAAAAAACTGTTTAGGTGAGGTAGGTACATTAAAAAAACGTAATAGCAATATCTTTATAAAAAATCCTACACCATTTTAATTCTAATTTTAATTAAACGATCTATTAACAAACTGTTACCGCGAAAGAAAATTAGGTACCACCATTTTGTTTTGGAGTATTTTTTTCATCTTTTCAATTAGTTACGTTCCGTTTACTGCACCTTGAAGAAATGAAGTGAGGCAGGCCAATGTCATCATTTTTCGCAGAGCGCTAAATGGTGTAATTATTTTAAAAGGATCGCATAATGTTATATAACCTTTGTTAAAAAGTTGTGTTAAATATTTACTGTTAACCTTTTAACATGTAGGCGTTGTACTTAAGTTTAGACAAAATTAATCAAGAAACCAGCTCCAAGAGCGTGCAACTCTGACTTTTCTAAGGCGAAGGAAACATCGTGAGGAAACCTGCATACTTTTTTTTATCCTGGCTCGGCAAAATGACTACGCTACACCTGATGGTAAGTGTAGCGCAATCCAAGAATAGTGTCGACCAACAATAAGCAACTTGAGAACTCGATAAGATTTTTCGAAAGTATGTGAAGTCTACCAACCGGCATTAGGCCAGCGTGGTGGACTAAGGCCTAACCCCTCTCATTCAGTAGAGGAGGTCCGTGCCCAGCAGTGGGACATGCATAATACAGGCCACTAATAAAAATATCTTGCTGAGTGTAAATAGAAATCGCTCACAGACGTTTCCATGCTGATATTCATATTATTTCCATTAGTAAACTAGAATTTATAAAAAAATAGTACAATATTAATATGTTATCGAATTATTAATCCATAATTTTTGAATATTACTTGGTTTTGTACCCAAATAAAACTTCAATGGATTCAGTTTATATTTCTCTTAATGTTAAAATTCAAATTGATAGATCAATATTTTTGAAACAAAATTGCTTTAGTACTTTTATTTTTTTTATGTTAAATATAATATTTTTGTAGCTAAATCATCATAAATTAGAAAAGTCTTACTGGGGCGAAGCCGCAAAATGCTAGTTAACAAATAAATGTCACATACATCCAGCGAAATATCACACACCCAATGTCAATATACTTAGTGCTGGGTGCTTCAAATTAAGGCTGTTTACCTGAAAATTAGACGGCCTTCACACTTTCTGTGTACATGCATTTTAGAACATTTGTGATCTTGAAAGATTTTTATAACTGAACTCATTTAAAGACATTGTGATCCAGACAAGGGCAATGGGCGCAATATTATAGACTCCTTAGTGGACGATCCTTAGAAGACACGCAAACTCCGAATTTCAAACTCTACTCTGCATATAGTTCGTATTGCTATGTATAGTTTATTAGAAGTATTGTAGTGCATCTATGCTAAGTAGTGTATGTTTGTAGTTTAAGAGGTAGAGCCACGCTTTAGAGGGTTTTGTACACAACATATATTTTTTTTATCCTGGCTCGGCAAAGTGACTATGGTGATAAGTGTAGCGCAATCCAAGAATAGGTATGTGCCGGCCCTATTGGGTTATCACTGTCCCATAGAAAACGACAGCATCTATTTCTGACTTCTCGTTCTTATATAACTTTGTTTTGTTTACTTTAATATCGCGTTTAAATAACGGCGTAATGACAATAAATAATGTTAACAGAATGCATATATTTAGATTTTATGGAAAAAATATTCAAATTATTAGACAACACTCGCGTTAGAATAATAACTTTTATTATTGGGTTTAAAATAAATGTTTATTCATAAAATCGGCATATATTAACGGTCCTTGGCATATTTTAATAAAAATAGATTATATAACCGAAGTTAATGACCTATTTATTATGTAGTCAGCAGCGCAATCATTTGGATATTTATTAATCAAACTTTTATGGTACATTCTAGAGTGTGCCAAATCACATAGTTTGGGATTGCGGGAGCTGTTCACATATGATCAGGTGGTAGGTCCCTCGTATGCGAGAGGCCGTCTGGGTTGGTACTACCGCTTTGTCTATTTCTGCCGCCAAGCAACAGTGTTTAAGTAAGTGTTTCGGTTTGAAGGACATTGAATCCAGTGAAGTTACTGGGCATTATGAGACTAAACATCTTATGTCTGGGGGTGACGAGCGCAGTTCAGTGCTTTGTATTTCAAAGTTCTGTGTGGTGTTGCTTCTCTTTATGGACAGGCGAGCGCCTTGCTCGTCTCGTCATTTAATCACAACAGTGCTTACTCACTGTTGTACTGTTGTGTTGGCGCGGCGGCAGAAATAATCTACTTCTTTTTATCATGGAAAATACTTCACACGGGCGACGGAGCAATGTAGGTTCTGTAATGTAAGAATAATATACTAGATTTGACATCATCCTCGCCAGTACCCCACTATTATAAAATTATAAACAACTTTTGTTTTAATAACTGCGACATTACTTAAAGGATGTATGCGCCCATGACCTGTGCCACGTGGAGGATAGAAATAAATCAGTTAATTTATGATTTTCAGCGTTACATAACCAAAGCGACGTCGACGCAGACGGTCGTTAGGTCACGCCGTTTGGGCAACAATGCAAACACTGATGCGGTCAGGGCCTGTCAATATTTACATGAATTTATTTAATTTGTACTTCGTTTGAGTTATGGGAACCTGAAGGCACTGGGAGTTTTTCGATGGGAAATTATTGGCAATTGTCTGTAGTGTCTATTTGTTCATTGTCGATGAATGAATAAATAAATACACTCAACAACCTCATATAAACATAATCCCTCTGATAATAGATTTTTTTTTACTAGCCCTGTATTATACATGCCCCACTGCTGGGCACGGGCCTTCTCTACTGAATGAGAGGGGTTAGGCCTTAGTCCACCACGCTGGCCTAATACGGGTTGGCGAACTTCATATACCTTCGAAAAATCATATCGAGTTCTTAGGTATGCAGGTTTCGTCACGATGTTTCCTTCGCCGTTAAAGCAAGCGGTAATTAACAATTAATATACACGTAACTTAGAAATGTCAGAGGTGTATGCTCTAGGGGCTGGTTTCGAACCTGCGACTTTCGTCTCGACAGTCCGTACCACTTCCCGCTGAGCTATCGCTCCTTATTATAATAGAAATTACCTACTATTATTATTATATAACAGAAATTACCTACTTATTTGCCTCTGTCGCCACTTCACCTACGTTCCAATATAAACTATTTCGGTTTTATTTCACTCAAAACGTGGGAAGGGGCAATCACCGCTTCCTGGATTCGTGCCTGTCTAGTATCATAAAACTACCACATCTGCTATTGTTTCAATTTATAAAAATATCTGACATTTACAAATTTTAAGTTTTATCATAATCTCAATCGTGTAAAAGCCGTGTAAAGGCATCAAATTAGTATTTATCTTTCCATTCTTTACCAACATTTATGTTCCGAGATTAAAATTAATGCATCTCGTAATTTTCAAACTGATTTATACTAAAAGGATAATGATTAGCTTATAGAAAACATCAGGCCTTTTGAACAATTTATGACTTTAGTAAAAAATACTCCGGTAGCAGTGTTCATTATAGAAATACATATTTACATGCTGGTGGTAGGATATTCATATCCGCCCGGAAAGCGACCACCGTACACATGGTGTTAAAACCTGCCATAGTGACCCACACACCTTGTGTGGATCGCGTTCCAGGATCAGCCAGTGTATATTCGGTTCTCCCGAGGGCCTTGTGACATGATTTGATGGTTGGTTGGGGTGGGTATAGGGGTATATCCTAGTATCCCTGTGCCTGCATCGGTCATCCGCCTGTCCTGTCGCAGGCTCCTTGATTTGCTTCTTCCCTCTCCGAAGAAGAGAAATTCAATATGCTCAAATGCTTTAGATCTATAACTGACAGCCTCTATGGCGCAGCGGGCAAGTAGCCGGCTGTGAAACGAGACGCCGCGGGTTCGATCCCACATATGTGTAATAACAAATATTTCTTCCAGGGTCTGGGTGTTGTGAGACCGAAAGTCTCATATAGTTCCTGATACCCACGACACAAGCCTCGTCTTACTGTGGGGTCAGGACTATGTGACTGTTGGGTGTATTTATTAATTTATAACTTCTCGATATTGAGCTGAAAAAATCCAATGCTGGCTTTAGAACCGTGATCTGGAGGCTTACGCATCCACAGAGGCCCACTATACAATTTAGTTATTTACAAAAGTATTAAGACTGAAATAATATTATCTAAAATGAAAATAATTTGAGGTATGAGAACGACTGTGTTTTATTAATTAACTTCTGTGCGGGCAAAAATTGCGTTGATCGTATCTCTATTTAACCTTTTTTGTCACAAGAAGTACAGAAGCAAAGTCTTTTTTATTTAATTCAATGACGAGACGAGCAAGTCGCTCGCCTGATTGTAAGCGCCACGCCTGCCCATAAACATAAGCGACACCACACATAACTTTAAATTATAAAGCACTGCATGGCACTGAACTGCGCTCGTCACCCCGAGATATAAGATGTCAAATCTCACAATCCCCAGTAATCTCACTGGCTTCAATGTCCAAACCGAAACAAAACCGTGCTTACACACTTTTGCTTGGCGGCAGAAATAGACAAAGCGATGGTACCAGCCCAGACGCTCTCGCATACGAGGGACCTACCAACTTGTAAAATGGTACATTATGATGCAAAGGAAATGTTCCTCATGTAATTAATTTGAGCGACAAATGCCTGGCCGTAATCAGTGCGTGCATTACATGAATACTATGATGACAACATTTATGCAATATAATACATAACTGCTAAGTGTCCATGTTGATTGTTGAGCCAGCCTTGCATTGTCATGCGCGCCATTGTTATATGAATTTTTAGGATTTTTAAAAGTTATAGCATGTTTATGTACTTAATACTTTTAACAAATTAACATGTTTGTTATACTGTGCAAACCGGAAATGCGACTGTGTATTCTAAGAGATATAATACGTTAAACATTTAATCCGCCAGAGAACCAAAGTCATGGATATTGCTCGCAAAATGAGCACGCTGAAGTGGAAGTGGGCCGGTCATGTCTGCAGACGGACAGATGGTCGGTGGAGCAGACAGGTGTTGGAGTGGACACCACGCTTAGGCAAACGTAGTGTAGGGCGCCCGGCTACACGGTGGACCGACGACTTGAAAAAGATGGCAGGTAGCGGATGGATGCGGGTTGCCCAAGACCGGGATGGTTGGCGCTCACTTGGGGAGGGTTACGTCCAACAGTGGACGGCAATAAGCTGAGATGATGATGATGAAACATTTAATGCAGAATGCGATACATACGAATAGATTATTTTACTTTTATAGGCACTTAATATGGATGGTTCTAACACTAGGCGTTTCTCTCGGGAGCCCAGAGCCGTGTCTAAAGCGCCGAATGCCATCGCAGGGTTTTTTGGTATTACGGTGTATATAGTAGTAAGAACTCGCCGCGACGGAAGAAGGCAGCGGTCGTCTGGATCACAGACTAATTATTTTATCCGAGCACGGCAAAGTGACTGCACTACACCTGATGGTAAGCGTAGTGCAATCCAAAAAACCAGCGACCACCGACATACAATGAGTTTATCGGTGGTCACTAGAGTCTTGCCGGCCTGTATAAATGCTTCTTCCCTCTTCAGAGAAGGAAGAAGTAAAACGAGGGGCCTGCGACAGGACAACCGGATGACCGATGCAGGCACAGTGATACAACGATGTACCCCTATACCCGCCCCAATCAACCATCAAGTCATGTCGCAAGCTCTTCGGAAGATCCGGATATACACTAGCTGATCCTGGAATGCAATCCACACACGGCGTTAGGATTACTATGGCAGGTTTTAACTCAATGTGTACGGTGGTCGCTATCCGGGCGGATATGAATATCCAACACTTAGAATCAACTAACGTGTCTCGATGTTTTTCATCTCTCCCACACGACTTAATGTTGAGTTGTAAGTGAGTCCAATCCCAGAAAATTATATTCCTTGGTCCATCATAACCATCACGCCTTATTCCGGGGCGGAGTAGTAGCAATAAATTGTTTTTTCCCGAGTAAACAAATAAATCATTTGACGTAAACCTGTTTATTGGCATGCCAATAAACACCTGCTGCGAAAAGCCTTGCATAAGCGACAAGCGTATTACACCGAAGGTCTATCAACCAAGTTCAAGGTAAAAGTAATTTCGGAAAGTTTTTAAGAGAATTCTTTTACAACTTTCTGATTTTCCCCTCATACACACGGCTATATACTTTTTAAATATAATTAAAACATTAATTACACGAGTATGTAACTGTTGTCTTCTTGCCATTGTTCTCGGAATCTCGCAGTAATGGGAACATTGTCGGCGTATGTAAAACCAAAAAAGGCTTGTGTAGTCCTACTCATATGCATTTTTAATCGACAAAAAAAAACCGAAGGAAGTTCTTATTTTTTGTATGACAACACTTAACTCTTTATGGAATGGTCCGATTTTATGATTCTTTTTTCGAAAACGTTTAATCAAAGTTCATTCTATTTAATTTTCAGAACATTCTACACCTAAGAGCACGAAATCGAGCATAAAAAACTTAGTAGGTAGTCATTTAGGCAACGAATTTGATGATTCTTTCATTCACCAAAAATAGTAAAATAAACAATAGTTCTTGAAAAATAACATAGGACATTATAGTTATTTTTCCTTTATACGGATGTAGTTATAAATAGTTTTTTGTGACTTAATTAACATTAAAACAACTAAAACGGTAAGTATAATTTTTAATTACTGACCACAGTTCCTATGATTGTCTACGATCCACCGTGCATAGACAAAGTGCTAGTTTTAAATTAACTGCCATTGTTTTTTCACACTTTTCGCATAATTTAAGGTGTGATTAGATTTTAATTCAACTGGTATTAACGGCGGCCTTATCTAATAGCATTTGTTAAATCTTCACAGCGGAATAATTGTGTTACTGTAAATAAAACACTAAAAGCTAGAATTAGGGTGGGTTGCACCATCTTACTTAGCAATAACAAACATGTTAAAGTACCGGTTAAGCAAAAAATGAATTGCATCATTTGACAAGTGTTATATGACGTCATAACTTTGCTGTTAACCGTAACCGCCCAAGATTCGCTGGTTAAAGCTATTGTTTAAGTTAAATATCTGTGAGATAGTTCAATTATAACCTCCATCCCGATATATCTTATTAGTTTAGATTATATTAGTATTTTTCGTATATCAGATTTAGAATTGTAATTAGTTTTCATTTTAAAACTCATTCCAAAGACAATGTATACTAAGAGACGGGCTGTTTAAAACTAAAGTGGTGTTACGTGGGAGTTTGACAGCTGACAGACTGAGAGAGGGAAAGAATGAGCGAGATGGCAATATTCAGTTACAGTCAATTGACCGTAACTCAATGGTGCAATTAAATGTACCGTACCGGTCTAGCAGTACAAGTCTTTGACTAATTCCAAATGAAATAACTATAATATAACATGATGGTGCAAAAGTATTTCTGAATCTAATAAGATTTTTAGCAAAAATTTACACACCTTTATGTGGCATAAAAACATTACTATTATAAAATTATTTTGGGGTACAATCGCCCTGGAGGCCGCGCCGTGCTAGTGTAATTCAGTAATATGTAAGTAACGTTATAAGTGAATCCGTCAATAATGGCCATTAACTGTCGTTACAATTTTGTAGGTTATGCTTATACGTTTTAATTAGAACTAAAACCACAAACTGTATTATATTTCCAACAGGATAAATACACATATTTGTAACTTGGTAAACAGGATAGTAAATTCGTTTATATATTAGATTATATTTCCAATTATAATTCCTTTTTTTGTTGGGTGTTAAAAATAGCTTAACGCAAAAACGCTATAGGTTTTCTTTCCCCGAAATCCATGGCTTTTATGGTAGTATATTAATTGTTGAAAAAAATCGGTGATAGCCCAGCGGGGAAGGGAACGGACTGCCGAGACAGATGTCGCGAGTTCGATGCCAACTTCTTTGCCACACATATCTTTTCGAAGTTACGTGTGTATTCTTAGATATCCCTCGATTTAACGGTGAAGGAAAACGCGAGGAAGCCTGCATACCAGCGAAGTCTCCAAGAAAAAATTGCAAGATAATTATATACTTTTATATTTTGTGGTAGGCAGCGGCTTGGCTGTGCCCCTGGCATTGCCGATGTCCATGAGCGGCGGTGACCACTTACCATCAGGCGGGCCGCTTGCTCGTCTGCCTATCAAGGCAATAAAAAAAAAAAAAAAAAAAGGTGGTAGGTCCCGCGTATGCGAGAGGCCGTCTGGGTGGGTACCACCGCTTTATCTATTTCTGCCGCCCAGCAAGACTGTAAGTACTGCTGTGTTTCGGTTTGAAGGACATTGCAACCAGTAAAATTACTGGGCATTGTGAGACTTATCTTAAGTCGTGATATGTAATTAAAAAAATTCTGTGCAAAATAAGGCCAGTGTGGTGAATTAAAGTAGCAAAACATGTCCGTGCCAAACAGTACGAGAGTAATACAGAATTCGTATTATTTACAAAACTTCCTCTCACACACCATAAGCAAGTAAAATCTATTAATTACTGCCATGTAACTTACTAATTGGAATATAATGCCGTTTCTATACAGCGAGCCATTGTTCACAACACAATCGTTAGTTTTTGTGGATTTTTATCAATGTACACGTGGATGCCTTCAGTATCAGAATTGGGGGCGAAAGGTTTGGTGCAATTTGAAGGGAATGTCGCATCGGTCTGTTTTTATTTATTATCCCCCCCCCCCCCAAGTTTAACAACTTTGTCTATTTATGGCGCCTTAACGAAATTACCGATTTTATTGTGTTTTTATTTGAAAACTAGTTTAATCAAAGTTTTAATTACTATGTTCGAAGAAAATGTATTCTACTATTCAATTAATCTAATTCATGTCCAAGATATATATCGCCTAGTGTCGCCGCGCACCGAATGTATGTTTGTATTTGAAGTTATGGGTTAATTAAGGTAAATAAAGCCCGCTGGAAACGGATATGCGTGTTAGTATATATAAAGGATTTTATTTTTTAGGATTTCGTGGCGGTACTGTGGCTTGGGGCGTAAAAAATAGAGATTAATTATTACCTCATTAAATACGAAGTACCAATTATAACACAAATAAAAATGAGTAATTAATCAATTGAAACCTCAGTAAATAATATGGTAATGGTAAATATTTTAACTTTAGAAGAAATAATTCTGTGATTAGATCGCTAATCCAGAGCCCAGAGTACGGCCCTGTCTAATGGCGAATATTGTTAACGAGTTTTAACTGTGACTTATAGGTACTATTAATTAAATTTTTCTATTAATTGTGCATATTTTTCATAGAATAACTGTAGTTTTTATGATATCGATTTGGAAATAACATGATTTTTGGTTATTAGGTCAGAAAATAAGACCGCAAAGTATGTGTTTATGTACTTGCCTACCTAATTACAACAAATTAGTCATAAAGACAAGAACATTTCCAAAAAATAGGAAATCACTACGTGATTTATTGATATTTTCTTTTCATTATAAAGGATTTTTTTCTTTTTTATGTCTACTAGCAAAAAGAGTGCGATTGTCGGAAATCGAACCCGGATCATTATTTTTTTTAATCCATAGATAACCACTACTGAATTATTATTTTGTAAATTAAATTTGGCCAAGGTCATTTTACAAAACAGCCCTTAAATTCGATCGCAGCAAAAAGGAATAAAATATACTTCAATGAAATGAGAGTAATATACAAAATAATTAAATCTCTCACTGACCGGTACATAGTTTCGATGTTCACTCACACAAGATTCACAAGATACAAACACGGGAGATGCGGCATCTGCTCTTTTAAACAACTTATTTATACAAAACGACACAGTGAAATAGCTTGTGATGAATGTTTTTTTGGCGGGAAACGGTAAACGACTAAGGTGCTGAGTTGTGCAGCCACCGCGCAAACATGGAGATTGGAGGGGCACGGGGCATGAGATATTTGTCTATATCATTTGTTAAATTGTGAACTTGAAAAATATTCTCATGATGGAATTGTTTTGGGAAAAAATGTTGTAGCAGAAATGAATAATTAAGTATGTTTTAATATCCTTCGCTCTTATATAAGGGTCATGAGAATTGAGAAATATTGGTCCAATGCAATCCAATTTTATATTAAGGCTCCATCGATGATTTTGTGTTGTATGTGTTCAAAACATATCACTATGTTTGGATCTTTTTAAAATTAGAATACATAGATATTATTTAGTCATTTTACTAATTATGTTATCAAATACAAATATTAAACGCACACTAATAATTATCATATTTGTATCTATTAGGTACACAATAGATTCTTGCAACAATGTATACACATTGTTTGCCGTTATTTTTAATTGAATATTAAGTATCAGGATGCTATATCAGTTAAGAGCTGACCACAGATATTTCCAAGGGCCTTTGATACATACTTATAAATTAACATACAACGCGTGGTTTCTATATATGGATTTAATATATATAAATAATTTTGTTTCCCAACTTGTGATAAAAATACCAGCGCTCTAAGACCCACTGCAGGACACAGGCCATCTCTACTAATGAGAGGAGTTATTCTTTCATCCATTACACTGACCTAATGCGGGTTGGAAAACTCCACGTACCTTACTTTTATTAGATTTAATGTCGAGACGAGCCAAGCGCTCGCCTGATGGTAAGCGTCACGCCTGCCCATAAACACAAGCAACACCACACAGAACTTTGAATTACACAGCACTGCATGGCACTGAACTGGCTGGTCACCCTGAGACATAGGTTGTTAAGTCTCATAAAGCCCAGTAATTTCACTGGCTTCAATGTCTTTCAAACCGAAACACAAAACTGCTTATTCACTGTTGTTTGGTGGCAGAAATAGACAAAGCGGTGCTACCAACCCAGACGGCCTCACGAATACGAGGGACATACCGCCTAGTGTTGTACCTATACAAATATTTTTTTGTAAATTGTGATACATATTTTGTCATGATGTTTCCTTTGCCATTAAAGCAAGAGTTAATGATAAAAAATAAATAGGTTGTACATAATATGTAATTTCCAAGTCAGAGATGTCATTACTCCCTCAGCCTTGGGATGAACTTGACGCCATCGTCTCGACAGTCCGTTCCACTCCTACTGGGCTAATACTACTACGACTCAAATTACAAGAAACAAGGCCAAAATGTTGTTATAACATTTAAACAATAATTATTAACGACCGCCATTTTCCCTGTTCTTATCCTACTACAAAAAGTCGATACGGCTTGATAACATGTTATACCTAATAAAGCAGCGTTTTTTGAGGTATAATATATATAGCAAAAATATTGTGACCACAAAGAAAAAAATGGATTCCATTTAAAATATATTTTTTTAATATCTTATAGGCGCAAGTGAAAGAAAAATATGAACTTGTCGATTCGGCTCAGGTCGCATTTAGGGGAGGGCAAAAGGAGCAGAAAGAAGCTCTACAAAGTGAAATTAATATTTTTTTCGAAAATTCTCTTTGGCAAAGAAAATAGAAATGAAAAACGGCTCTATCATAAAATAATAATTATTGTTATGTTTCTATTCATTATTCACATTCAGAGAACCTATTTCTTTTCCGTTTCGCCCTAGCAACTGGCCAAACTCAGAGATAATTAAAAATTAGTCATCTCAGGTGTTGTGTGTTTAATTAAATCAATTAATTTTGATAAAATATTGTACGAAGAAGCTTAAACCCTATGGAAGGGCCTAGTTACTGTTGGATGAGAACCCGAAACGTATGTAAATTTTATATATGGCAATATATTTTAGGGATAAATACAATTAGGGATCTAAAGTCGGCCTAAGATTGTAAACTAAGTAGGTAAATACCTAATTGATTTATTCTAACATGTAGCGGTACACATTATCGATTACAATGCCGGTCCAGCAAGGGTCGTAGATCGATCCGATCTAGGCAAGTGGCGCATCACGCTTGCCAGGTACTAACGGTCCTAACAACTGTGCTCTTCAATATATCGACTCCATTATAAGGTTTATCGTTCTCAGTTTAAATAGCTATATATATATTTTATTTTGCATTATTATGGGATTTTTCTAATAAAGGTTTAGAGAATTTACAGATGGTAAAATCTCTGAATAATAATATCAGAGGGACGAGAGTGGGGCATAGAGCCCCACATAAAAAAAAAAGTTAAAATAGCTGGTGGGGCGAGTAGCTATGAACAAACCGTAAATTCGATTCCCGTACCGAGGTACGTGGAATTATGAAAATACGCCTTTATCATATTTTATCCCAACAAAAAAATTGCACATCCGAGCTCGTGCCCTTGAGCCAACAATTTTTTTTGTCCTTTGTTTTCCCTCCTAGAGATACTTTATCTTTATATCCTGTCATTACGATAGGTAGTCATACCAAAACGAGTCCTGTCTGGATCGTAAAAAAATGGTTTTTGTCCGTGTACAAGGCCGTAGGGTTGTATGGTCATTGCCCACAATTACTGTAGCCAGTTGGCGAAGCGATTTCGACCCGCTTTAGTGTCAGGATAAGTATTTTTTGTCATTTAAGTAGGGCATATAATAGCGAGGCATAGGTAATCTTGAAGTAATACGACGCGAGATTATAACTAAATCTTTATATTCTGTATTCCTTTGCATATTGGAATTAAAAATGTATACCTACAAGTTTTATTCTTAATTTAAAATTGGACGTCGCGATTCACGTGTAGTTTATACTGGAGTTGTTCCCATTAGTCTTTATTTATTTATTTTAAATCAACGTATCGTAGGTAAATGATATGACGAGAATCTTTGACCGTAGAACACACATACAATAACCTTATTTATAAAAAAATTGGTGTGTGTCGTGGGACACCAGGTAGGAACGAAGTTCCTTCGGCTAATGTAGAATCGACACAAATTGCAAAAAATTCAAATTATCAACTGAAATAACAAAATAGGTCTCTTTATTTTTGTTTGACAACATAAAATTACATAGAAATAGAATAAAAAAATAGAAATAAAAAAAAGACGTGTGGCACTCGGAGACTGCCGCGGTAAAGCTATTGTATAGCATTTTTTATCAACTTAAAAATAACGGACGGCCGTGTTCTATAATCAAAAATTCAAATTCAAATTTCAAACCGCGTCTACATTTCCAAATGTCATAAGTTTCACAACCATCTGTTTTATTAACGGAATTTCGACTTTAACTTTGTGTGCTAGATATCAAATTAAGTTAAAAAAAGTCTCATTTAACGGTTTTTATTCCACGCATTTTTCTTACGGTTTTACTATCACATTTTTTTCAGTTCGGTCACGCAGCAAAATCCCTATCCCCTCCAAGCCTGCCGTAAGGAACTTCGTTCCAATAACAATAATTGACTACACCGATCAGCGCTGTTTACCTATTTTTATAACAAATACCGACATACAGCTACTTGGGCTTTCTGATCATAGTCATAACCATTAATTATCCAAAAACACATCTTTTACAAATGTTTATGTACACAACGGTCTAAAGACGAAGTGATCTCTACGGCTCTACCGCCCATTAATGCACACAATACGGGAAATAATATATCATGGGCGGGTGCCGAACATTTTAATGTAATAATAATAAATAAACTTATCAAAATCTGATCGAATTGTTCGATCGTCGTTTCGTTCGATCATAATCGTTATCCCGGTTTTCCATCATGATTTGACGTTGGACTTGATATTATGTGAGGCGACCCGCCGTCTCACAGCTGCCGATCAGCTGCATACTACGCATATAGGTACCCTCTAAATATTAAGGCTTCCTATTCAAATGCCGTTTTATTTTCGTGCAGAAAATTACACAAATAATATAGGTATTCTGTATCTGTACATCATTCCCAAATCATTTTAGTAGATCCGTAAACGCTATAACATTTGTGACTACGCTTCCGATGGACTTGTCAATCGTCAGACGCGAGCGTCTGTGACGTCATCTGTCAACGCACTACTGAAG
Organism: Amorpha juglandis; assembly: GCA_949126905.1. Classification (NCBI taxonomy): domain Eukaryota; kingdom Metazoa; phylum Arthropoda; class Insecta; order Lepidoptera; family Sphingidae; genus Amorpha; species Amorpha juglandis. The sequence goes on along the minus strand of OX421385.1, from coordinate 13,676,050 downwards.
GCGCCGGTGACAGTTTTTTAAATTGCCTCTCATAGATTATATTGCATGGTAAAAAGCTCAGACTGTGATACTTCCCGCGACCGTTCGAACTGCACCTTATCATTTATAAGTACCTGTTTAAAAAGTACAAACTCCGTACCGTAATGGATAAAAATTACAATATGCTATTAACCAACATATTTTATCGGTAATTCGGAAACGCCATATGAATTTCAAAGGTCCGTGCCACACCGTCGCGTCGCACCATTCTATCCAACCGTAACGTCACGTGTGTACACCAAGTAAGTACTTACAACTAAAATATAATACCGGTGTTCTCTGATTATTATGACCAGCTTTGGAAAGGGTTTTAGTAGAAATTGGAAACTTGCAATATTTGCCGTTTTCCGCAACCGTCACGAACCATGGATCGATACCCGTGACCGATACTATCCATATAATAATGAAATTAATAATGATTCTGCCATATTATGGCATACGTTCACTAGGCGTCAAACGTATTAACGTAATTATTATAACTAAACCTGGTATTCACAAGCAACACTTAAGTAAGCTCTTTGCCAAGTCACGAATTTGGTGTACGTGATTGGTCCATTTTTATTTAGCGCCAAAAACGATGTAGAGAAAAGCTAGATAACGATTAACGCGTCAATGTTCAACATGCTAGGCTACATGTAGAGCAACACAATTTGTGTCTATTCTAATGAAAACATGGATTACAGTTTATAACACAAATTAGAAAAGAAAAAGGAGATGCCAATATATTATAACCTCACTGACATTTGAATTTGGAAGCGAAATTATAGCCTATTGTAAATATTCAATACCTTATAATGTATAACAAACATCAATTACATACAAATTCGACGCATACAGTATTAAATTAGCTTATAATTTATAAAAAACACAATTAATTCCCGTTTTGTATAAAAACATAAAACTTCGAACACCTACGTCAATTAGGTTTATAATAAATGGGCCTAATTTTAAAAAAAGGGAATTCAGAGAAGTTTGGGAAAAACGGCATTTCGCGTGAAATTTCGTCCGCTGAAACTAAAATTACGTAATTCCTCTTACTATCAATTTGACAGAAGTAAACTATACTAATTTTACTTTAGTAAAATATCGTTTATAATTGGACGAAGTTACGCAAAAAGGATCCATCCCACAGCAAGTTCAAATGGAGATACTGATTTTGTTTTGCTAAATTCATTAATTTCAATTGATTTTAATACCGTATTTTTTGCAAGATCGTACATGGAATATGATTCATGCCCGATTTTACAAAAAAAAAAATACGAGATAAAATTGGTACATATAAATTATTGAATTTAGTAAAACAAAATCAGTATCTCCATTTGAACTTGCTGTGGGTTGGATCCTTTTTGCGTTACTACGTCCAATTGACACGGCTTCAGATATTTCGTCCTCCATTGTTTGCATATCTTCCGGTTAGCTTCTTATGTTGATTATTGTTGATCAACTCAGTCATTTGTTGCCCTTCGCTAGGCAGCTGGCATACTACACAGCAAACTGCCATACGATGAGCCGCAACCGACAAGAGTTCTCTGCTGTCTTATATTCTTCTTTTATTTCTTGAGTTAAAAGTATAATCTTCTTCCAAAGAACTTATAAGTAAAATTCCGAAAATAAACGAAACATATGCTAATAACAAAGATGTGTAAGTATAGCTAAAAGTTAACACGACATTCATTGACTATTAGGCGGTATGAGTTCGCCGGGACAGCTTGTTTAAGTATACAATTAACTTAAATAATACTTATTCTATATTATGTTTACGTAGGTACTTACATAGATTTATAACACACTAGATTAGAATACTTAAAATTAAACGCAATTAACGTTTTTAAAATGTTACTTATTATAAAAAAATCTTATAATTATACGCATTTATTTATTCTTTACGTGAAACTAACGTAAATAATAACAAATAATAGATAGCTTAATATATTAAGCTTTCTCTACGCCCATTGCCGACCGCAGATGCGTTAAACGTTTTCGCAGAAACTATCTTGTGTATGCGAGGAATTCACTTGCATATACACATATTGTAAACCGCTATCCTACTTAATATTAATCCTTAAAAATCATTATAGCTAATTTGATAACCTACGTGGCCCAGTGAGAGTGACCAACTATGAACTACGAAGCGAAAGGCCGTGAATTCGACTACCGCACCGTGACAAATATTTGTTTGGGATGTTGTGGGACTGTTAGTTTAAGCCTTAAAATAATCAGATTAAAAAAACTCACCCGAATTCGTCTGAATGGCCAGCGCAACACATGGACTTGTAATAACGAACACATACAGCGGGTTTGCGTTAATAAACCCATTTTTATCTACAAGGAAAGCCACGGGGTTTATTTCATGCGTCCAATTAGTACCAGACCGCAAACCGACAGGCAATGTTAAATAAAATGGAGCTGTTGATTAGTGATGTTTTTCCGGGATCGTGTCCCGTTGGATTTTTTAAATAATATAGGCCGGTAAATGAGCAAATACCTGACGGTGGTCACGGCCCGTGGACACCAGAAATATAGGAATAATCATATACATAATTAATAAAACAAACATGTCGCCCTTAAGGATAAATACTTACGGTCTGGAAGAGATTGCTTCTAGCAATAAGTCCGCCCATTGTCTTCCATAAGTTTAGCACCAGCTTTTTAGTTTTAATTACTTGCATTGTAAATGGTTGCCAATAAAGAGTTTTGTATTGTATAAATATTATTATTATTTGGGCATCGGAACATCTTACTCACCGTACGAAACGCAAGTTACTACTTAACGCCAGTTTTCTGTTAAATAATAATACCATCCCGGTTAAGCCGGTCTCATCAGCCGGGCCTGATGGTACATAAATTAATTTAACTTGTATTTTGTGTGCCGTTTTTTTTATCCGAGCACGGTATAATAACTGCGCTACACCTGATGGTAAGCGTAGAGCAATACAAAAAACCAGCGACCACCAACAAACAATGAGGTTATCGGTGGTCACCAGAGTCATGCCTGTTTAAATGCTTCTTCCCTCTTCAGAGAGATCTTTGATTGTTGTGCATCCAATCCCGGTTGATCCCTTCACTAGGAACGAAACACATTGTTATCGGCTCAAACAGGAAACTGGACAGGAAGAATAAAAGATATCGCTGTTGGTGCACTGAACACTATGATCCTAACAAATATATTTAATATGGCCACGATCAAAATACATTTTGATGCATCTAAATGCGTTTTACATAATGCGAGCGGGTAGTTCGTCCGGGCAGGGTGGCCTTACGATATATTAAACATTTCAACATTTCAGCCTCCGTGGCGCAGCGGGCGAGAAGCCGGCTGTGAAGCGAGAGGCCGCGGGTTCGATCCCCGCACCGAGACAAATGTTTATGTGATCCACAAATACTTGGTTCGGGGTCTGGGTGTTGTGATACCAAAAGTCTCTCGTAGTTCCTGATACCCAGGATACAAGACTTGTATCTTACTGTGGGGTCAGGACTGTCAGGACTGGGGTATGTTACTGTTGGGTGTATCATTATTATTATTATTCAATCGGTCACAACTTACATGCATAAACCTACCTACTGACCACACTAGGATAACCTGTGTGATGGGTATCCAAACTGCTACAAGGTGGTAGGTCCCTCGTATGCGAGAGGCCGTCTGGGTTAGTACCATCGTTTTGTCTGTTTCTGCTGCAAAGCAACAGTGTGTAAGCGCTGTTGTATTTCGGTTTGATGGATATTGAAGCCAGTAAAATTACTGGGCATTATGATACTTAACATCTTATGTGTCGGGGTGACGACTGACGAGCGCTGTTCAGCGCCATGCAGTGCTTTGTAATTCAACGTTCTGTGTGGTGTTGCTTCTATTTATGGGCAGGCGTGGCGCTTACCATCAGTCGAGCGCCTTGCTCGTCTCGTCATTCGATTAATTAAAAAAAAACTATGAGATACATATACATTCCAATGCGGGTCACATAAGTAGGTACGTCCATCTCAGTGCGGGGATTGAATCCGCGGCTTCTCGTTTTAGAGCTGGCTACTCGCCTATTGCGCCACGAAGGCTGTTAAATTTATCTTTTTTTATAGCATTCACCGGCAAACGAACAAGTGGGTCACCTGATGGTATGTGATCTCGCCATGTACGCCTATAATACTAGAAGAATCATAGGCGCGTTGGCGACTTTAAAGGGAAGGCATAATTAAGGGATGGGGAAAGGGAGGGGGATTTGGGCCTCCGGATATCTCACTCACCGTACGAAACGCAGCAGCAAGCCGTTATTTTACTTCGGTTTCCTATGAGACAGTGGTCGACCCGGCCCATTCATGCTGTAGACAAAACTCTGCAGCGTGGTACTACCACTTATAAAATTATCTACTTGCTACATTCGATATTACTCGAAGAAATAATAATAAGAAATTTCTTATGTTTATGCAAATATTACTCGTGGTCACGGGGTGGACTCTCACGATGGCTGAAAAGCTTTCGAAATGTCGAGATCAAAATTAATTAAAAACCGCGATTCCATCCGTTTAAATTAGTTTTATTTCAATGAGTAATATTACCTACACCAACATCGTCTCGTCTTTGCATCACTCATGGCATAGGTTTCCTATTTTTTATAGCACACGTTGCCAAACGAGCAAGTGGGTCACCTGATGAACGCCCTCAATGCAAAATAATATCAACATCTCAATTTTTAATGTGGGATAACATGTTATTGCATATTTGCATTCAGTTCAGACATAGCAAAGTAATTTTCTTATGAAACAATTAGACTTAAGTCGAAGTTTGTTCTATAGATTTCAGTCTAACTCAGTGTTTCCCAACGTGGGACCCACGCCCCACAGGGGGGCAATTTAAAAATGGACTCGACACGACTTTAACCCTTTCGCTTTGGGTTATTTAAATGCATTGCTAGATATCGGTGACAAATTTAACAAAAAAAAGGTGGGGCATGGCCTAAAAAAGGTTGGGAAACACTGGTCTAAGTGTAGTTCAGCGAATCGATAAAATTGAAAATACGTGTCTCATAGAATATTCAAAAAACACTATTTAATAATTCTACGATACTAGTGCGAAACAGGTATTATAAATACACCTAAAATATTATTAATATATTATATACACACAAGCACCGGGAAGGAAATTTAATAAAATAACAATTAATACCATAAATACCTATATTAGGAATAACACAAAAATACTCTGTATGTAATCGCCATGGAATTCTGTGTTAATTATTTCATACTCCATATAATTTTTATCTACATTGAAGGAAAACCACAGGTTTTGTTGACAGGACAACGGGACACGTGTAAGTACCTATGTTTGTTCGATAATAGAATAATTAAAACAAAATAGAATATTTTTTATAATAATAACGATGGACTAATGCAGCTGCAGGACAATGCCATTTAAAAAACCTTTACTGGCGGTAGAATTCATGTCCGCGTGGATACCGACCACCGTACACACATGGTGTTAAAACCTACCTACCTAGTAACCTACCATAGTAATCCACACACCTTGGGTGGATCGCGTTCCCGGATCAGCCAGTGTATATCCGATTCTCCCGAGGGGCTTGCGACGGGACTTGATGGTTAGTTGGGGCGCTTATAAGGGTACATTCGTAAGGGGTTTGTCTTCTCTCCTATCGCAGACTCCTCGATTTGCTTCTTCCTTCTTCGGAGTGTGAACAAGCATTTATACCAGCCGGCATGATTCTGGTGACCACCGATAAACTCATTGTTTGTCGGTCGCTAGATTTTTGGGACTGCACTGCGCTCAGGTGTAGGGCAACTACTTTGCCGTTCTCGGATAAAAAATAAGACTCCAAAAGTCTAAACATATAAATTTAACCTACTTTGAGTTGATGCTATAACAGTTGGTATCAACGACTCAAAATATGATAATAATTTTATTATTTTTTAGATTTTTTTGGGTCCATTTTATTTTTGACTAACGAGCTGTGCTGTTGCTGTGCTGTGGTGAGGTCTTGGGTTTGATCCCTGTGTCAGGTAAAATGATATCGGGTTTTTCTATCACAAAATGCTCAGTATCAGCCCGGAGTCTGGAATTGTGCCCGGTATGGCGATAGGCTCGCCTCTATCACATTATGGGACGTAAATACTCTCGGTGAAATGTGAGTGTACTAGTTACACCTCTGCCTTCCCTTTCGGGGAAAATATGTAATGTATGAGAATATATGTAAATATAATTTATACTTAATACTACAGCTTCGCTATACGCTCCGCGTTCTCTCGAAGGGGTAGGTAGACATTAGACACTAGAACTAGCGTATAGTTCGCCAACTTTATTATTATCCCCTATTGTACGTAATGGGGTATTGCTTCCTATATGATCATATACGTAACAGAAGAAAATACGAAAAAAGCCCTTCTGTTAAAACATAGTCAAAATCGGTTCAAAAATTCTCCTCCAATACATAATTACGTTTTTTTATTTATTTATTTTTTTGTCATAGGCCGGCAAACGAGCAAGTGGGTCACCTGATGGTAAGTGATCTCCACCGCCCATGTACGCCAACCACTAGAAGAATCATGGGCGCGTTGCCGACCATAAAGGAAAGGGATAATTAGGGAAAGGGAAGGGGAGGGGATTTGGGCTTCCGGATATCTCACTCACCGTACGAAACGCAGCAGCAAGCCGCTACTTTACGTCGGTTTTCTGTGAGACAGTGGTAATGACCCGGTCGAGCCAGCCCATTCATGCTGTAGACAAAACTGTCTACAGCGTGGCTCTACCACTCAAAATATAAATTTTCTATATTGGTATGAGCAGGAGGTGGGCGCATGGTGGGAACATCTCACCTATCTCGCACGTATGCACCGGATTGGCCATTTTATACACCAGTGAAGTCAAAGTTCACGTCGTCTGTTATTTGACAAGTGCCATCAAATCTGGATGACTACAAGCTATTTTTTAAAATATTTCTTTTGGACATATTAATGAAATACTTTCTGTATTAAGTTTCGGGTAACGTTTTGCTGGTGGGAGGATACTTGTATCCGACCGGATAGCGACCACCGTACACTGGTGCTAAAACCTGCCATAGTGGTCCACCTTGTGTGGGTCGCGTTCCAGGGTCAGCCAGTGTATATCCGGTTCTCCCCAGGGGGCTTGCCCCCTGATCCTAACCCTTTTCCCATCCCTTTTCCTTCCCTTCCTCCTTGGCCCTTTGGCAGGCCGGCATGATCTTGCCGACCTACGATGGACATATTGTTTATCGTTGGTCGACACTATTCTTGGAATGCGCTACACTTACCATCAGGTGTAGCGTAGTCACTTTGCCGAGCCAGGATAAAAAAGAAAACGTAGTTAACTTATTGATTAAATATTTGAAAAAATAACAAGTCCAACAATAGGTCCTCGGGCCAGAATCCAAACCCTGGTAAATGATAGCCGAAGTCCTTGCTACTATACATAAACGACGATTACAGGAAAACTGCATAACAATACATGTACCTATTTTTAATTGGTTTAGTATCATTTATATTCATTTACCTACCACGGAGCAGGGACCCCTACTCCCTTATAGGGATTAAGTAGGTAACTTTTTTTTTTTATAGCATAGGCCGGCAAACGAGCAAGTGGGTCACCTGATGGTAAGTGATCTCCACCGCCCATGTACGCCCATCACCAGAAGAATCATGGGTGCGTTGCCGACCTTAAATGAAAGGGATAATTAGGGATTGGGAAGGGGAGGGGATTTGGGCTTCCGGATATCTCACTCACCGTACGAAACGCAGCAGCAAGCCGCTACTTTACGTCGGTTTTCTGTGAGACAGTGGTAACGATCCGGTCGAGCCAGCCCATTCATGCTGTAGACAAAACTGTCTACAGCTTGGCTCTACCACTCGTAACTGGTAGATAATTAATGTTTTTTTATAAAGGAAAGCATTTACAATAAATACCTATCTCAATAAAATGCAGCCTATCTCTATATATTTCTTTTGACAGCCGCCGTGGCGCAGCGGGCGAGTAGCCGGCTGTGAAGCGAGAGGCCGCGGGTTCGATCCCCGCACCGAGACAAATATTTGTGTGATCCACAAATATTTGTTTCGGGGTCTGGGTGTTGTGAGACCGAAAGTCTCTCTTAGTTCCTGATACCCACGACACAAGACCCGTATCTTACTGTGGGGTCAGGACTATGTATGTGACCGTTGGGTGTATTTATTTATTTATTTCTCGAAGGTATTTTTTTCGGAACGCCGTAACTTCCATAATAGGATAGAGAACTTGTTTTGTTAATTATTTTTTGTTTCGTATAAAACAATTCATTCAATTCAATGTAATTCAAATAAAACTAATTTAAACGGGTTTTATCTCTTTTTTTTATTTTGGTCCCGTCGTTTCGAAAGCTTTTTAGGTTCGTGGTGTCCGCCCCGTGACCACGAAGGCTGAAAAGCTTTCGAAACGTCGGGACCAAAATTTAAAAAAAACCGTGATAAAGAAAAGATAAAGATAAGAAATCATTAATTCAATGTAATATTCAACATAGGAACTTCATCAAATTGAATGATTCGAACATCATTTTAAAGCTTATGTTTACCGTTATTGAGGAAAAATAGACAAATGTATTAGTGTTTGCAAAAAAAATGAAAAATTAACATTGCCATTTCGTCATAATATCCGTAAATCATGTCACAGCTATTTTACTCGGAGACTATGACATTTGTCTGGTAGGTGTAGGTATTCTATGAGCAGCTACAATAAGCTGTGGTGAAATTTAAGAAAATCTTTTTTCGGCGTGGTTTCCATACATGTAATTGGAGATGATTTTTTTTGTTTCTTTTTTTATTTATTGACAGCCTCCGTGGCGCAGTGGGTGAGTAGCCGGCTGTGAAGCGGCAGCGGGTTCGATCCCCGCACCGACACAAATGTTTGTGTGATCCACAAATATTTGTTTCAGGGTCTGGGTGTTGTGAGACCGAAAGTCTCTCGTAGTTCCTGATACCCACGACACAAGACTTGTGTCTTACTGTGGGGTCAGGACTATGTGTGTGACTGGTGGGTGTATTTATTTATTTAAAAAGATATTTATTTTTTATTTGATTGAATGCCGAAACGAGCAAGGAGCTCGCCTGATGGTAAGCGCCACGCCTGCCCATAAACAGAAACAACACCACACAGAACTTTGAATTACAGAGCACTGCATGGTACTGCACTGCGCTCGTCACCCAGAGACATAAGGTGTTAAATCTCATAATGCCCAGTAATTTCACTGGCTTCGATGTCCTTCAAACCGAAACACAACAGTGCTTACACACTGTTGCTTGGCGTCAGAAATAGACGGCGCGGTGGTACCAACCCAGACGGCCTCTTGCATACGAGGGATCTACCACCTTGTAAATCTATTTATATTTCTATGTATTCTATTTCTCGTAGGCATGTGTAGTATCATTGGATAAGTCCTTAAAATTTATATATGGGTTGCTAAATGACTATCCTACTAATATTATAAACGCGAAAGTTTGTAAGTATGGATGGATGGATGGATGTATGTTTGTTACTCTTTCACGTAAAAACTACTGAATGGATTTTAATGAAACTTTACAATAATATAGCTTATACATCAGAATAAGATATAGGCTACTTTTTATCCCGGAAAAAGCAAATCACGCGGACGGAGCCGCGAGCAAAAGCTAGTATTATATAAGTCATTGGTTTGTAAGATAAGCGTGTCCAAATTCGGAAAAATGTGTACCCCTAAGTAAGTAGTAGTATGTAGTACTAAGTATGTAGTATCTTCTGGTATCGTATGATTTGTTAGTTGTTACCCTTAAAAGGCATATATATTTCAATAGCAGGTTGTAAAAATATAATGCCTTTACAAACACAGATGTCATGTTATAAGAATACGTGTATTACGTGAACGTGTTCACAGTAGGGGTTACGGAACGTGTAGGATGTGGCTAGACATTAATTAATATGTACAAATAAACAAATATGTCGTGTACTTAGTATAATCTTACCTTTTCTCTTCGTATATACTCGTATAGAAGTTGTACTGAACAAATCACTACATCTTCGTAACGTATAAAGTAGGAAATAATGCAAAAGATTTGAAGTACGCTTTGATTTACATCGGAAAAGCAGAAACAAGGGTACAAAGGTTATGAGCTTGACAAAATCAAGTTCTGGGTCAAGGTCGCGGCCTCGCGGTGCGCAAGTGCAAGAGGTCAATGTTGCCAACGCCAGAAAATCGTTCATTTTGGTAATAACGCCTGACACAATTGTGTAGCAATGTGGTAGATTTAAAAAAAAGTAATTATATAATCATTGTTTCGGATCCTTCCAAAATCAAAAATAAAATGTGCTTTGGGCTTTGGCATCAATAAAAATGATAACTTTTTGAGTTACAATTGTGATTCGACTGTAAAGCCGTTTTGTAGACTTTCCATGACTTATTTACTAGGTGGTAGTTTAAGCGAGAGGCCATCTATGTCGATACAATCCCTTTCTATATTTTTGCCAAAAAGCAGCAGTGTGTAAGCACCGTTGTGTTTCGGTTTGAAGGACATTAGAAATTACTGGGCACCGCGCCGGGGTAATTGCGTTTGCGTTGCGAGACAAAATAAACAGTGAACTTGACCGATTGGTACAGTACGGCCGACGAGTCATGGCCGCCCTGAACATAGGCACAGAACATAGTTAGCGCATGTACACTCGAGTAGAAAATCATTAAATACATAAAATTGTCGAACACAAATAAAGTTAACTAGTATTTTAACAGTAACGCTTTCTAATATTACTTTAGATTTATTTATTTATTTTATGAGGACTTTAATACCAAACCAAAGTGTCAATTATCTATTCGACAAATAATTTAACAATCAACATTTTTTTGTTTGGTTACTATATGCAACATAGGCCACTGGCTGTTGTCGGCTAGACTAATAAAGTTCAACGAAACGAGAGATTTGTTGAAAAGCATTAGACGTAGAACACTATTCCGCTTTGACATGTTTAAATAAATATGTCACAGCCTCTTGGTAATAATGTAATAACAACAACAATAGTAAGTTAAAATCCTTTCTTGGATTAGTCAATTACTACAGAAATTTTGTTCCAAATGCATCTTCAATTTCGAGTCCGCTGTATTCATTATTGCAATAACGCTAAAAATGGAAATGGGAAGCTGTACATGATTATGCATTTAACGCTATTAAAAAACGTTTAGCCTCAGAACAAATCCTTGCTCATTTTAATCCGGATGCAAAAATTATTGTAACAGTCGATGCGTCACCCAGTGGCTTAGGAGCCATTTTGTCACAGATAGGACTGGATAGAGTGGAACGTCCCGTATCGTTCGCCTCGCGGAGTTTGAATGCTGCAGAAAAGCGGTATTCACAAATCCAGAAGGAGGCTATAGCAATTAGCTACAGCGATTCCATTTGTACTCCGCACAGATCATAAACCAGTGACTACGCCACACCTGATGGTAAGTGTAGCGCAATCCAGGAATAGTGTCGACCAACGATAAACAATGTGTCCATCATAGGTCGGCAAGATCATGCCGGCCTGCCAAAGGTCCAAGAAGGAGGGGAAGGAAAAGGGATGGGAAAGGGTTAGGATCAGGGGGCAAGCCCCCTGGGGAGAACCGGATATACACTGGCTGACCCTGGAACGCGACCCACACAAGGTGGGGCACTATGGCAGGTTTTAGCACCAGTGTACGGTGGTCGCTATCCGGTCGGGTAGCGACCGGGCCGGGTTTCTTTGTAAATCTCAATTGTCGTATGAAAACGGCTACGTTATGCGAGGGCATAAAATAGTTATTCCTGAATCAATTAGAGCTAAATTATTATTTGAACTGCATAAATCACATTTAGGTACATATTGTTAAATCAAAAGCGGAAGCACGTAGCCGGTTTTGGTTTCAATATAATAAAATAAAAAAATATGATTAACTAGCCTTTCCTCGCGGCTCCGCCCGCGTGATCTGCTTTTCCTGTCTCTATACCAATTTTCAACAAAATCCGTTCAGAATTTTCGGTGTGATTGATGAATATCAAGATTCCTGTTTTATCCCAAGGGAGCATTTAATCGGGATAAAAAGTATCCTATCACCCAAGTCAGCTCATACCCTGTCTGTATACCAAAATTCATAAAAATCCGTTGTAGTTTCAGCGTGATTGACGGATAAACATCGAAACAAACAAACATTCACATTTATAATATTAGTGTGATAGTTGTGAAATTTGTTTACAACTGAGACAGTCAACTGCCCGTGCACCGCTTGCGTTATAACAAACATAACAAACCGGTCGCGGAGCGCTTCTTCCACGTACAGGAACCCGCAATGTGTAGTGAGACCACGAAGCCTTGCAGCCCACTGTGAATACGTCTCATCTGATCTTTGGGAGGCAGCATAAAAGTTAAATCGCTCGCCAAACCCGCATTTCTGCAGCGTAAAGAGCTTGTCCAAGAGTACCAGAATCTCTTGATGTTGCACTTGCGTTAACTGTTTCGGCAACGCCAAATCTGCCGCCAGTTGGTAAGTGCGCTCAGTAATATTGCCCGCCTTTTCTCGCCTGCCCAGTTAGTATTTGGGCATAAATTGCGATCGCGATTAGATTTAATCAACCCAATGGTACGCCAGCGTCTGTCACTCTCGCTCGACACGTCGAAAACAAACAGTATTAACAGTGTAAGGCAACCCATGCAAGACAAACTCAGGGTTTTAAATCAGGGGACTGTGTTATATAAAAAAAAAAGTGTGCGTCCCGGGACGCTCGACAGAAGTGATAACTTAAACTAATGTGGGTTAAAGTGAGAGCGGAGGAGCCTGCCTACTGCTACCGTATGCGTGAGAGAAAGGGAAGCCAGACAGAGTGGCGCCGTAAAGCGTTACGTTACGGCGCCACTCTGTCTGGCTTCCCTTAACGTGTTACGTTACGAAGTCCGGTCAAAGCCCTGTCAAAGTCGTGTCAAAGTCGTGTCAAAGTCGTGTCAAAGTCGTGTCAAAGTCGTGTCAAAGTCGTATCAAAGTCGTGTCAAAGTCGTGTCGAAGTCGTGCCAAAGTCGTATCAAAGTCGTGTCAAAGTCGTGTCGAAGTCGTGTCGAAGCCGTGTCAAAGTCGTATCAAAGTCGTGTCAAAGTCGTGTCAAGTCGTGTCGAAGTCGTGTCAAAGTCGTGTCAAAGTCGTGTCAAAGTCGTGTCAAAGTCGTGTCGAAGTCGTGTCAAAGTCGTGTCAAAGTCGTGTCGAAGTCGTGTCAAACTCGTGTCAAAGTCGTGTCAAAGTCGTGTCGAAGTCGTGTCGAAGTCGTGTCAAAGTCGTATCAAAGTCGTGTCAAAGTCGTGTCAAAGTCGTGTCAAAGTCGTGTCGAAGTCGTGTCAAAGTCGTGTCAAAGTCGTGTCGAAGTCGTGTCGAAGTCGTGTCAAAGTCGTGTCGAAGTCGTGTCGAAGTCGTGTCAAAGTCGTGACAAAGTTGTGTCGAAGTCGTGTCAAAGTCGTGTCAAAGTCGTGTCGAAGTCGTGTCAAAGTCGTGTCAAAGTCGTGTCGAAGTCGTGTCAAAGTCGTGTCAAAGTCCGGTCCAAGCCGACTGGTCACTGTGTGTCGCCACCTGGGACTTCGAAATTATCGATGTTCCAGGGAGGTCGGCTAACAGTGGCTGGTCGATGGAGCGCTCGCGTTACGGAACGTTTCGGTTCACCCTCCCATAAGAAGTTATCACTTCAAAAATATAAAACGGATAAGCAGGTATCATGGAACAAAGGGGTTATTGTAAAGCGTATTGGAAAAGTTATTTATATTATTAAAGACAGCTTAACTTCCTGTAATACTAAGTAACATAAAATCCAGTTAATACCCTTCAAGGGTACAGGTAGCAATTGCCATATTGAATTTGAAGACATAGCTCCTCAAGAATCCTCGTTAACGCGGCCTACGATCCCGGAATTTACCGATATCGCGTGTGATAAGGCCGGGGAAGAACGAGAAAAAACAGTGCTTAATGAAACTCAGGTAGGACAGTCCACAGCCGGAGAAGAGGAGTTCTATGAAGCGGTAGAAATAGAGGATCCTGGAGTTCAGGAAGAATTATCTACACGCCCGGGAGCCCCGCCAAATTCGGGAAGGTTATTGCGACCTGTACCTAGGGTAGATTATAGACAATTTTATTGAATGTATTATTTTAAATTGTATAGTTTCTCACGTGTTGTCAAGCTAGAGGGAGGAGTGATGTATATTTATGTTAAGCGGGTGGGTTGCATCCCCCCTTCTGTGCATGTCGTGTGACGTGTGTCGTGACAAATAAAGTCAGTGCATAACCCGCTGCCAGCTGTTTCACTTGTCTCTGCGCGCATACTTTTCAGAAAGCATACTTAATTTCTTTTCTATTGCGTTTAATATAAAAATATAAATAAAACACATTCCATAATCCATTTTATGTATAATGTAATAATTATCTAAGTAAAATAACACAATAATAAAATCAAATATGTAATAAATTGGGTCACAAATGAAAACCGTAATAAAAACATCTTAAAGTTCGGATACACCATGCTTATTTAGTAAATAATAAAAATATTAAACTGGAGAAAAACCGCGGGAAAAAAACTGTGTTTTCAAAACAATGTGATTCTCATTTTTTTTTAACCCGAATTTTGAAAAATCAGATCCCTCTACTGATGGTATGCATCACGCTTGCCCATAAACAGAAGCCACAGTATACCAAACTTTGAATTACATAAAACGGCTGTCACTGGACGACGACGTCTCATAACGCCCAGTAATTTCATTGGCTTCGATATCCTATAGACCAAAACATAAGTGCTACATCTGACACCAGGGCCTATCCACATTATGAAATGAAAAATGTAAAAATCAACAAATCATCTGTGTAATCTCAAAGATCATTTCAATCTTTTCACTAATTAATATTTCAGAAACTCGAATTGATTTGACAGCGATGTCAAAATCAAAGTTCTGTTAGTTGAATATTGATTAAGAAACAGCCTTTGAGAAACCGGGTGTTAGTATACGCGGCCGCGGAGGATATAGAGGCCGCGGGTTCGATCCCCGTACCGAGACAAATATTTGCGTTGTCCACAAATTTTTTTTTCGGGTCCGGGTGTTGCGAGAACGAAAGTCTCCCGTAGTTCCCAATACCCACGACACAAGACTCGTATCTTACTGTGGGGTCAGCACTACGTGTGTGACTGTTGGGTGTATTTATTTATTACATTAAGCTGATGGTGTATCCAAACATCCCCTTTCAGTGCAGCGTTCCATAACTGATAACTAGAACATATTTTACACGATAAAATTTACTAAGGCTCGCGCTATAATGCTTCGTAAGACGCCGATGTAGTATTATTTAACTTTTACATTACCCATTCAGAACATTTGACAATTGAACATCGTAGGCACAAAACGTCATAGTACGGCGTGAGCGAGAACACCTTGTTATGGATCAGTACGGCGTGACCGAGAATTGTTATGGATCAATATTGAGTACCTGTAGAGTATGCTGAGGCGTATGCGAAACAAAATAGCTTAGCAACGTCAAAAGTAATTTGTTTAGTAGGGCACAGTTATTGAATCAGTTTGCAAGACTGTACTCAATACAAAGAGGCTACCTCTTTGTACTGAGCCAGTACAATGTACCACATCAAATGAGGTGAGGCGTATTGAAGCTCAGCGGTGCATTTAAAGTATGCTGTAATTTGTATTGCCCTACATCAAGTGTGATTGAGTCCAGTTGTGAATGAATCAATCGCTTAAATGGACGCTGCAGCGGACTCCTTCATTCTGACGTACTTGTACGGACGGATATATTATAAAATCTTCGTGGCGCTCTGTTTTTCCAGATACGCTTACGCAGACGTTAATGTGTATAGCGAGCTTAAGACGGAACTATATGTAGATCATTTAAAAGCCTGAAGTCATAAGACGTCGACTGCAATGAAAGGGTAAAAATAAAATATCACCCTGGCATTGTAACACTCACTCGTATTTATAAGGCTGAATTACATTTGTAAGTATTACTTACGAACTTATGTATGACCTACGTAAGTCACTTACATAATTATTTTTAAAATTGTTTCGATAAAATCATTCTCATTGTTATTGACTCAATAAATATTTCAATTAAAAGCAAGTATTACAATCCTAGGATGTTCAGATCAATCCAGCAACTCAAACGAAGAGAGCTTTATAGAAAATCTGAAATACTTAAAAAACAATACATATTATACAAACAACTTACATTATTAGGCCCTTTATATGC
Organism: Amorpha juglandis; assembly: GCA_949126905.1. Classification (NCBI taxonomy): domain Eukaryota; kingdom Metazoa; phylum Arthropoda; class Insecta; order Lepidoptera; family Sphingidae; genus Amorpha; species Amorpha juglandis. Next base: position 13,659,773 of record OX421385.1, on the reverse strand, counting down.
AAAACATACATATTATGGCGATTACAGCGCCGCCCCACTGACGCGGCATTTTTGACAACTCTCCGTTAGGTCTCAATTACATTTGTAAGTTATACTTACGTTAGTGGCTCACATATATTTTAAACCTGGGCGAATTTCCAGATCTGACATGAATTACAGCTTGCGTAATATACTGACATTTACAATAAGCAACTTACAATGCTGTTGACATTTGTAATTTCTTTCAAGTCCACTTACGTGATTACATGAGTAAAAGTTACAAATATAATTTAGGCCTTAAATATTGGAATGAAAGAACGTAAGGACGAGTAACTTTGTAAGTACAATACGTCTAAAATAAGATTACTGGAGCAGAAGTCAGCCACTTCACCCATCTCCCGTCACTTAGTCGTTGAAAAAAATAGCGGCAACGCATCAAGGGACGAATTTCAGACCGGACAACTTATTTATGCGTATTGCATATTGACTTGTTAGGCCTGAAGATAGCTACGATCAACGCTTTGTTTTCTGAGACTACCGTGTGTCGGGAGACGAAGAGGGCGAGGTAAATGTCTAACTTCAGCTCGGCCCTGTCATTTTGCGGGAATTTTGTAGTTTATACATTTCACGAACACAAGCATACTCCTGTGTGTATGTGATTCTATGCGCATGTTGTTCCTTTTGAAAACGGCATCTTTTTTTTTTAGTCAGACAGATCAGATAGTGATTTCGATGAATACGATACACTGGCAACATTAATTTATTTAATATCGAATTTCCAATGTTAACACAACTTTTTTGTATGCATAGACCACTCTGATTCTCGGGCTACATATAGGAAACAAATATGCATATAAAATAGATTTTCAATTTAATTAATTACAAGTCAAACGTACATATTTAAATATTCGTTGGGGTTTGTTAAAATGGCATTTTGAAAATAAAACAATATGTAGTGTTAATTAAAAGAAACCAAAACCATTAATACAAGACCGCTTACACATTTGAGGTCCCAATAACATTTGTAAGTTTTGCTTACGAGCTTGTGTAAGGTTTGCGTAAGTAACTCAATACACTTGCACTTTAGCGAACTTCTAGATTTGATCATTTAGAATAAGCAACTTACAAAGCATTATCAATTTATTTGTAAGTCGCCTTACGTGATTAGCTTACATGAGTGAAAGTTACAAATGTAATTCAGGTTTAAGATAACATTTTTACAGCTTTTCTTAAATTGAATCGCCTCCTCAATTCTCGTATCGATCAATAGTCTACTAATGAAGGTAGTAAAAGTAGAATCGCTTTCAAGTTTTTGTTGATCAATTTTATTGAAACTCTGCTCAGACTGTTCAAAGATGCGAGTTATCAGTGAATCCGCTATTAGAATCAAAACAGAATGTCATTTCTGAATAGAAAGTCTCTATATCAGTGTTTCCCAACCTTTTTTAGGCCCCACCTTAACATTTTTTTGTTAAATTTGTCACCGATATCTAGCATTTAAATAACCCAAAGCGAAAGGGTTAAAGTCGTATCGAGTCCATTTTTAAATTGCCCCCTTTAACTATCAAATTGCCCCCCTGTGAGGCGTGGGCCCTACGTTGGGAAGCACTGCTCTATATAAATTAAAATAATTAAAATTACATACAATTGAACTGTCAAAATCGCCACGCCATAGTAATATTAGTATACTGTTTTTTTTGTGGCCAAAAATTGCTCTATAGTGCATTGCGTGGCTATGTCGCGTGCTGTAACTACAGATCGCAAAAGTCAATTGACCTAGTGCTTGTTTTTTTTTATAATTGTACATTTATAACTATTAGCATAATAAGACAGTTTCTTTTCACCCATGACAAATTCACGCCTGTATCCCCGAAAACGTAAGCAGAGGTGTAAATATTGCATAATCGGTTTGCCGCGCACATTTCCGTCAATTAATTGATCCAGGGGTCACTTTAAAGTGCCTTAGTACCCCTGACCTTATGGGCAATTTAAGGTTAACCCCCAATCACTGTTTCTGAAGTTACGACGTGGCTTTAAGGGACCGGCGAATAATGTTTGTTTACCCTGCTAGATACAGTCAGCAAAATCACCGCGGACAAAAAAATTGTGGCCGCCATTTTTAATTCATGTCGTTTTCGCGTCTACACTAAGGCGATATGACACATAACTAGTTTTTTTATTTAAAAAATATCTAAATTTTCGCCATCTTCAACATAAAAACATACCATGCGATTTTACCCACAATTAAAAATTAAAACACGTCCAATCAAAGACAACCAACACGTTGCATCCAAATAAAAGTACAGCCAACATAATATCAACAGAAAATCCACAACATTGGCGAATGGCCGACAAGCGTACAAGTGTGCCAAACATTGGATCAAACAAGCGGGTGTTAAGCCAACCGGAACACACACCAGGTCATCTATCGGACTTTCCCGCGCTTTGTAAATGATTGGGAGCGTCGGCGAACGCAAATTTCAACCTATAAGCTTCAGCGACGAGCACACTTATGTTGGAATCGGTCCAATTTTGCGTCGGGACGTTCTGTAAGAGTATCATTAGACCTTGGAAGTCTCTTTCAAGCATCAACCTCTCCCTCCAATGGAGTAGGAAAGCCGCACACACGTACAACTGGAATATGGCGAAACCGTCCGACTCTGCAAGGTAAGTGTCCCATAAACGTATAGTGCAGGGTAAAGGGATCTCTCTGGTCAGTAAATTGTTCATCCAACGGAATGAGAACTGAAGGTAGTCGACGCCGTGGTTTTGCAGGTGTTCGTGTAAAGGAAGATCTATGCGACGTATCAGCTCCTTTAGTTGATTCACCTGGAATTATAAACGGTTTTATTTATAAAAAAAAGTGCGTGCAATTCACACACTGCAGAAGTGAAACTTCAGAATTATTAAAATAAATTAATTAACCAACGAATTTTAATACGCAAATGCAAAAAAATTAAACACGTGAATAATACACCACGTTGTTTATGACACATTTTCCGAAGGCTTCGTTGTACGCAGGCGCGACACGTGATAGCATACTTGTAAACTATCTCATTCTCTCGCAGGCTAAATCCTATTTATGAATATGTTTGTCTGTTTGTCGTGATGCATTTTCGTTTCATCGAGTTTCAAATCACAACGATTCTAAAGAAGTTTCACTTCAAAAACTATTTGTTATATAACATTTTCACTTAAAATAAGCTTAAATTAACATAAAAGACATAAGGTCAAAGCAGCCTAACCCCCTTTCACCCCCAAGATACTGAATTTCGAATACCGCCAAAATATGTATTTTCATTCATTCAATTATGACTGCCTCGGTGGCAGTTGTATTGCGTACGCGGTACGACTTCTGTGCTCAATTCTCGGGATCAATCCCGGGTCAGGTAAAATGATATTAGATTTTTCTACCCCGAAATGCTCAGTATCAGCCCGGAGTTTGGAATGATGCCCGATATGACGATAGGCTCGCTCCCTCATCACATCATGGGACAGAAATACGCTCGGCGAAATGTGGGTGTAATGGTTACACGTCTACCACCCCTTCGGGTATTATAGGCGTTTGTAATAAGACTGGATTTCGATGCCATGGATGTGATTATTTATTTATTTTGCAGTTTAGTTTGTTTGATCTATCAACGCACAGCCCAAATCACTGGAGGGATCGGGCTGAAATTTGGCATGCAGGTAGATGTTATGACGTAGGTATCCGCTAAGAAACGATTTTGATAAATTCCACCCCTAAGGGAATAAAATAGGGGATGAAAGTTTGTAAGTATGGATGGATGTTTCTTACTCTTTCACGTAAAAACTACTGAATGGATTTTAATGAAACTTTAATAATATAGCGTATACATCAGAATAAGACATGGCTACTTTTTATCCCGGAAAAAGTAGATCACGCGGGCGGAGCCGCGAGCAAAAGCTAGTTTTTGTATGTAACGAATACACTTAAAAACTACTGGACCGATTTAAAAAATTCTTTTGCCATTAGAAAGCTTCATTATCACTGAGTAAAATAGGCTACTTTTTATCCCGGAAAAAATAGATCACGCGGGCGGAGCCGCGAGGATAAGCTAAATAAAAGTAACTAAATAAAATTACTCGAATTGTACAATACATTACGAATTAAAAATGACATTTCCTTTTGTTAAGTTAAAAATACACTAAAATGAAAACCTTTTATCAAATGATAAGCGCGTCCTAATTACGTAACCATAGTAGTGACATTTCAATGTTGTGTGAAAAGTTTAAAAGTATCGGAAATCAATAATGGCCAGATAAATATTTCAAATCGCAAAAAAGTTTCCATTCGATCGTATAGTCCATTAGTTCCCAAAGTGGACCAGGTGGACCCCCAGGGGTCCACGGGAGACTCGACGGGGATCTACGTTGGCGTGACAAAAAAATGAGGGTTCACAATTCGTAACAAAATTTATCTGCTCTCGATAGTGAAGAACTAAAATGTTGGATTGACTTCACCTATCAATGTAGGCAGATAGTATAGTTGGACCTAAACTTCACATTTTTGAACCTCTGGTATAGTCGCTTGCACATAATTTCGTAAAGATGTAGGGTAAATTAATTAATTTTAAACTTTATTTAAAATTCCATACTTCGGGCTGGTGTTGAGATTTCGTGATAAAAAAAAACCCAATCTACACTAATATTATAAAGAGAAAAGATTTGTATTTTGGTATGTAACGAATAATCTTAAAAACTACTGGACCGATTTCAAAAATTCTTTTGCCGTTAGATAGCTACATTATCACTGATGAACATAGGCTGCCTTTTATCTCGGAAAAGGCAGATCACGCAGGCGGAGCCGCGAGGAAAAACTATAATATAATTCTTCAATGTAATAATATACTGACCTTATACTGTATTCCTAGCTGAGCAAATATATAATTATCCTGTATACTGTCCAGGAACTTGGACAGGCACCAGAAGGAATCCGCCTCTATTATGTCACGCTGTTCCTCAGTCAGTTTGTCCAGGGGGTAGTTGTCCAACTCCTCACCGGGCGCCGCTTCCTGCAGGAACACCATGAAGAACGGCGTCACAAGGTCGTTGATGCCCTGGACGTACCCAGATGCTGGGTGTCTGATCGCCCAGATGTACAGGATCCTCTCGAACATCACCTGGAGTAGAAAAGACGGATCGTGTAAGATGTATGGAGTTTTAATTTTGGATATTCATATGGGGGCTTTACATGATTAATTTTGACGGTCACCCTTTCAGGGTCTACATGGGGATCTCAATCTATGTAGAAATGGTAGTTGACAAAAGTTTTACAGAATACTGATACATATTTGTACTCGACTGGATAATGACCACCATACAAGTTACCATCAGGCGAGCGCCATGATCGTCTCGTCATTCAATTAAATAAAAAAAAACACTTTTTTTATTTAATTGAATCATAATATGGTCGTAAACAGAAGTAACACCACACAGACCTTTGAATTATAAAGCACTGCATGACACTGAACTGCGCTGGTCACCCCGAGAAATAAGATGTTAAGTCTCATAACGCCCAATATTTTCACTGGCATCAATGTCCTTCAAACCGAAAAACAACAGTGCTTATACACTGTTGCTTGGCGGCAGACATAGACGGCGCGCAGGTACCAACCCAGACGGCCTCTTGCATACGAGGGACCTACCACCTTGTAAACATGGTGAAGAGCCATACATATCGCCTGACAACCCTAGTTATAGCACTATTCTAAATTGTTCCAAGTATCACTACATTATACAGTACTGCTACATTCAGTTAGAGCAGAGGTTCCCAGATATTTTTTCTCATAGACCATTTTCAAAATTTAGCTGGTTCCGGTGGACCCCCTACGAGGCTGTGCAAGTCTCAATACGTTGTACTGAATATGGAATATGCAAGTTATTACAACAGTCGCTGAGCTTCTTAAAATATTATCTGCCTACATTGATAGGTGAAGAAGTCAAGTCAACATTTTACTTCTTCACTATAGAAAGCAGATCAATTTTCGTGGTCCCCACTTACCAATTGTGAACCCCATATTTTGTCACGCCAACGTAGACCCCCGTTGAGTCTCCCATGGCCACTTTGGGAACTAAGGAGTTAGCACCACTGTGTATCTATGTGTCAAGCTTGAACACAGAGTTTGGTCATACGGGGAGGCATCTCTAATCCGAGGTGGACGCCTGCACTCTGCAGCTACTGTAAGCAACTTTTCCGCCAATCTTCATTTCTACAACCCACCTGCACAGTGGTCTGCTGGAACAGCGCGACCAAAGGACTCATCCGCGGTATATCGATGTGTATCTGCCTGTACGTATCGTCGTCTCTCTCGGACTCGTAGTACTGCCGCACCAGATGTTTGTAGTCCGCTCTCTTTCGCTCCAACGTCTCAGCGCGACGCTCCGAGTTGGCTGGCAGGTATCCGGCCAGGAGGCGCCATGTTACTGCGCGAGCCTGCGGGATTTTGCATGACATATGTTATGATTTTTTTAATAGCATGGACCGGCAAACGATCAAGGTGGGTCACCTGATGGCAAGTGATCTCTATCGCCCATGTACGCCTACAATACTAAGAGTCATAAGCGCGTTGCCAACCTTAAAGGGAAGGGATAATTAAGGGATTGGAAAAGGGAGGGGGATTTCTGCCTCCGGATATCTCACTCACAGTACGAAACGCAGCAGCAAGCCGCTACTTTACGTCGGATTTCTGTGAAACAGGGGTAACGACCCGTCGAGTCAGCCCATTCATGCTGTGGATTAAACTGTCTACAGCGTGGCGCTACCGCTCTTTTAATAGTAGATAATATTAATAATTCTATTTTTTTTCTAATAGTTATTAGACAATCTAGTGTCAATGTTTTCAAGCCGCCCGAAAGCCTTGGCTTAACGACTGCTGTCAGTTATAACAGCCGGGATTGAATTGTATGTACCCTCCGAAGCATGGAGACGCTTGAATTACCACTAAGTAACCCATCCACGGACTGAGACTAAGTTTATGGATGGGTGGTGGGATTAGTCGTAGCCCCGTACTAGGCGTGAACATATCATCATCAGCCACAGGACGTCCACTGCTGAACATAGGCCTCCCCCAAAGATTTCCAGACCGACCTGTTGGAAGCGGCCTGCATCCAGCGTCTTCCTGCGACCTTTATCAGACAAACATGTTATGCGTGAACATATGCATGTTATAAATACATTCATGTATAAATACATTATTACAGTCATAGGTATAGTAACGTTCTAAGTTATGACCCAGTCGTGACCACTTTATGACGTCATTGGACACAGCGAAATAAGGGCGCCATACACTAACCAGATTATGGGGAATTTTGAAAGTATAGTTTATTTTGCGAGTCGAGTCCGAGTCCCATGTATGATGGTTATACTTAGGCCTATTTCCTCAAAAAGCCCATCCAGGAATTCCTGTACATTGCACTCGCACAATTCTGGATAAGCAATGTCTGGACATTAAAAGAGGCCATAACCCATGAGTTTGTTTCGGCATTTCTTCTCACGGCTAGCTATGAAATTCCGAAAAGAGATATTACAAAAAATATAAATATGTAATTTAATATAAAAAATATTGACATGTAAAAGTGATATTTATGATCCAATTTACAGAATAAATGATTTGAATTTGAATTTTTTTGGCAAATTTTACTGGAAATGTTCCAAATTTTACAATATAAGGTCAAGGAGATGTAGACAATAATAAGTCCCTGATAATTTGCGAAGTTATGCTGCTATAAAACTATAAGTTATGGGTAATTGACCGTAACTCAATATTGCCGTCTCGTTCACTATGAACCACCCTACCGTTCCCTGTCTATCGGCTGTCAAACTTCCGCGTTATGTAACACAATTTTACTTTTAATCAGCCCGTGTAGTAGTATCTATTGAAGCCTTTACTATAAGTTTAATGAATTAAAATAACTATCATAGATGTACGTACAGGGTAATTGTTTTTTATCCGAGCACGACAAAGCACTTCACTTGATGGTAAGTCGAGTGCAGTCTATGAAAACCAACGACCGCCGACAAATAATGAATTAATCGATGTTCACCAGAAACATGTGTAAATAATTCTTCACACTCCGACGAGGGAAGCAGATCTAGGGGCCTGCGACAGAACAGGCGGATGACCTATGTGACAGGGATACAAGGATGTACCTCTATCCCCTTACATTACTGGGCATTATGAGACTTAACATCTTATGTCTCGGGGTGACGAGCGCAATTCAGTGCCATGAAGTGATTTGTAATTCAAAGTTCTGTGTGGTGTTGCTCCTGTGTATGGGCAGGCGTAGCACATACCATCAGGCGAGCACCTCGCTCGTCTCGACATTTAATCAAATAAAAAAAACTAACTAAAATATTGCTTATATATCTACAATCAACCGAAATAATCGGAAATTCTCAACCTGATGAGGCCGTATACTGAATCTAAAACAATAGCGACATTGTAACACCATGTATTGTCAGTGCCTTGAATCACAAGTAGATATCGTACTGTAGCCACGTGTGACGAGGCACGCAAGTGAAATGGCATACTTAAATGGATGTTACCACAAAATATTGTCGGGACCTGATTGTTTATATTGAGCGTGTTGGAATTACAAGTTTCGTAGGCAATGTAATTTATTGTCTGAATGCCTCAAATAAGGCTTAATATATCGGATATCGAATCCATTCCAAAAAACGCATTCCAACAATAATTGGCCTACATTTCGAAATAATAGTCTTTGGTACGATACGTTAATCTTTTAATTTATATCTTATCTTACAATTACATGATTAAAAATATATCAAGAATACTAATAGATTATAGAAAAAATCAACATTTTATAATAGAACGCAGCTTTGGTATTGTTGTGACCTTATCTTGAGTCTGGTAAAAAAAAAAATACTGATTCTGCCTGTTATCTTATACCATATTATTGTGTAATGTAAATATGTAAACACTATGATTGGCTTATTGCTTGTAATGGTGCTGCCACACCGATGTTATAAAATGTTAACAAAAACATTTTCTAACATTTTATAACATTTGAAAACATGACATCGGCCCTTCTCTGACGGCTTCTTTGACGGCGCCGCTCTCAAAAGTACCGCCGCCCGCGGTTAAAAAATGTTAATAAATGTTACAAAATGTTACAAATTGTTAAGAAATGTTTACTAAATTATGCTGCCACACCGGTGTTATAAAATGTTATATAACATTTTATAACACCGGTGTGGCAGCACCATAAAATATTTTTTTCTCCCGCAACACAAGTTCGCTAATACGGGTACCATTGCATAATCTTATGCTTACCTGTAGGCCTAGTACAAGTTTTGATAGTATTTCCGTTTTCTCTCCATACGTCAAGTAGCAATAGCTACTAGTGGGAACTATGATGAATTAAAATTGATAGTACGATTAATTTTATATCATATTAGTCGAATACGAAATTAGTTTTCGAGTGATTCTTCCTTTCTTTACAATATGAATTACTAGTTGGACAGTTCGTCAATAGTAATTTTATACGAATTCGAAAACTATGAACGTATTTTTAACTCGTACTAGACCTACTATTTTTGATACTCCAGAAAAAAATGTATTTACTGTAGCCTCATTGGTCTGGATTTAAAAGGCACTATAATTAGGCTGAAAAATCCGTGACATCCTGTGTCATTGTCTTATAAACATTTAGATAAACATATCATTATTTGATTATATCCACAAAGCACAATGACCAATGACAAAAAGAAGCGAATTGCGATCAATTAACTGTTTCGAATTGCTGCATGATTAGTCATTTCATCATTTGACAGTGACTCACAGTTTGTTTGTAACATATCTTTTTGACAGTGACTCACAGTTTGTTTGTAACATATCTTAACAAAGGCAATTTCAAGGCAAGTTTATAATCACAAAAGCACTCAATGAATGACATGGAAAGATAATACGGACATAGTAACAAAATACAATCGTATACATCTTTAACAACATAGGCGAGGTATAATTAAAGTGCTAGCTGCACTTACTAAACAATTAGCGAGTTAAACCTTTAGTCCATTATGGTATGGTCTTTCTACTGAGTGGTGTCCATGATTTGGAGGGTAGGTAAAAATCAGTCCCAGCTGATATCAACTGACATTAGTTATTACTCCAAGTTGATGACTGGAAGCTAGAAAACTTTGACACTAGGTTGGCTATAAACCAATTGATAAGAAGACAATAGGTATAGGTGCAACCAATGCTGCCTCCATGGTTTACTGAGCTTATTACTGCTCCTTATTGTTTTTTTTTTACCAGCCCTATATTATACATGTCCCACTGCTGGGCACGGGTCTCTTTTACTGAATGAGAGGGGTTAGGCCTTAGCCTTAGGTTATTATTATTTTAAATTAATTATTTGTTAATTATTAAAAATTAATCAATTATAAAATCAACTCAAAGTTGGTCCGATTAGATTTAGACCTAAATAGATAGATACAATATTCCTAATGGCACAAAACAAGGATCATACAGCAATACAACAGGCGGTACTACCGCTGATTTCTTCCAGGTAATAAGTAAAGACCTAATTCTATTCATACTTTTTTGTTATAAGTTGGTACTAATTTTGTTAAATAGATTTGATATTATATTTTTCAGTGCAAGAATCATCGAAATTGGTGCACAGATGCCAAAGACAACATTCAACTCCTTAGAGGAGAAAATATACCATGACCTGAAACAAATATTTGTGAATCACACAAACATTTCTGTCAGTGTGCGATCGAACCTGAGGTATCTCAGTTTTATTTTACTGTGTATGTTTCTGGTGTACAATAAAGATTGAAATAAATAAATGGAACAAGATCATTTCTTTAGAAATAATACTGAAAAATAAAGCTAATCTTTAAATTATATCATTTTAATCAAGCATAATGACATATTAGCTTTTAAAATGATTAGCTGTGCCCTTTATATGGAACACAAACACATTTAACAAATGAGAATTTAAAATAAAAAATGTTGGCCTTCAAAGAATTATAGTTTGTTTTATAATTAGAATAATTGCTAACATTTCAAAGTAAGCTTGATTGTATACTACCTGTGTTATATATAGAAAAACCATAGTGTTACCATGAGTCTATGAAATTGGTTTTAAATATACATATTAAGGGCTGTATTAAATATGCTGCATTTAAATTAAATGTTTATTTAGTCATATGGAACAAAATTAAATCAGATCGTGCACCACTCGGTATGCCTTCAAAATGAGGGTACGTCAGATGCTGATGAATGAAGCAGAAGAGTCACCACCTTAATTCGTTGTATTATTGTATATGTGTAAGTATGTATATGTATATATTATGTTTATATATTTATGTATATGTTTATACTTTCACTTGTTTGTATGTTATATTTATATGTATTCCGTATTTTTTTTTAATAGTATTTCTAGTTTATACTTGATGCACCTACTTTGTCTATCTCTGCACCATCCTAAGGTTGACTGGTAGAGAATGCCTCTGGCATTAAGTCCGCCTATATACAGATTGTATATGAAGTGCAAATAAATAAAAATAAAATAAATAAACACACACATAGCCCTGACCCCACAGTAATATATAAGTCCAGAGCAGTGGGTATCAGGAAGTACAAGACTTTTGGTCTCACAACACCAAATTGTTTAAATGGTTTTGAAATTGGAATATTTTAGAATTCCTTTATAGGATCTTAACTTTTAAATGATATTCTATACCATATTCAAAAATTTGTATAAATTGACATATCTCTCCAATGTATGTATGCCTGGTGCGGTGTGACACAGGTTAACAATTTATTAAAAGCTTGATGGTTGGTGTGGCTATATTATTGTATCCCTGTACCTGCATTGGTCATCTGCCTGTCCTGTCGCAGGCCCTCGATTTGCTTCTTCCCTTTTCCGGAGTGTGGATACAGATACAGAATGGCATGATTCTGGTGACCACTGATAAATCATTGTTTGTCAGTGGTTGCTGTTTTTATTGGACTGTACTGCGCTTAATGTGTGCTAATACCCAGATAAAAAATAAAATAAAATTGTAATGCTTAAAAGTTTGGATCTGAGTACTTAGATTGGGCTGACATAACACATTTTTTTTATATTAATATTCTCATCAACAGTATATACAACCCCTTATATGATCAACTCATGTATATCTGGTTCTCCCGAGGGGCTTGCAACAAGACTTGATGACTAGCCTTTATACTGGTTGGCATGACCCTGACCACCCATAATCTCATTGTTTTTCGGTGGTTGCTGGTTTTTTGGACTGCACTATGCTTACCATCAAGTGTGGTGCTGTCACTTTGCTGTGCTCAGATTAAAAAAATCTTAAAAACTTACTTTGACTGGTATCCCAGACCAACTGAGTTGTTTAAGATCGTCCAGGTTCACAACCGCGATCTCATGGAGCTGCTGGAACCTCTCCAACTTGGACTCGCTGCTCTCCTCGCGCGAGGATAGCGCCGACGGTCGCACAGGCCGTGGACGCCCGGGGTAGTGTCGCAGAGGACCAGCCCCGCCGCCACCCACCTTCCGACCCTCGTTCTTACGCACTTCCAACACTTCGTCCCGACCCTTCACATTGTCACTTTCAACTTTTACGTCACTTTTATTTACATTCTTACTACTATTCCTATGAGAATTTATTACGTTTAAGGCCGCCGTCTGCGATATGGCCTTCGATATCTTGGTCTCCGCAATGCCTGAGATGATGTCGTCATCCCCCAAGTCCCAAGCGTCGTTCACGGACGCCTGGAATTGCTGGTACGATGACCCAGACATAACCTCTTTTTGTCCGACCCTTTGGCAAGGTCTCCCCGGTATCGCGCGTTGCGGTGTCCTCCAAAACGTGTCTGGTAATAAACCGTTCTTGTCATATTCGACTTGGTAACTTTCCATAATAATCTATAGTTTGGAACATTCTAAATAACTTTGTTGGACAACAATGTATTACAAGAAAATTTGTTGATATGACAGTTGACATGACATGAACAGTGTTACCAGAATATTTTTTTCTCGAATCGCCTCGCCAGAGCGCTCGTGTAGCCCCGAGATAGCCTCATCATGGCGCACAGGCAGTTAAGGCGGGAAAGTTTAAATAAATTCGTGAGCTTACCTATATATATATTTTGCGAGACAGTTAACGTTTTAAAATACTAATAATTTAGCTATAACATATACATAAAAACTATTAAAACTGATTGTTGGTGTTAAAGTTTTTTTTTTCTGCATAAAAATGATTTTTTAATTAAATATTTCTGAGAAAAAAAATATAGCCAAATCGGCTACCTGTAGCCAGCGGATAAAATAATATCGCCGCTCGGTAAGGGAGATAGCCCGATTGGCGCTAAATAGCCCCATCTGGCAACACTGGACATGAATTTGCTGATTATGGCAAAGATTACGTTCCAGATTTATATTTAAATATTGTTATCTCTTTCAGTGTATGTAATTTTAACATTAAATGAGATTTTCAAATGCTTGTATTGCTAATTATTTTTATGAGCATTTGATACAACGTGATAGCCATAGACAAGTTAAAATATAGTTCTGTGTTACAAGTTTACCAATAGTTTACAACCAACCTTCTTTTTACAATTTTATGGACGCATTGTGTTCCATGCTAATCGGATAAAAACGCTGCGAATATGAGCCGATAATCACTCAGAAAACCAGGAAAAGGGAATGGGTTCAGATTAGTTATGAATGCAAATGGTGTCTTAATTATATCATTTACTTTTATGCAGCCTATTTGTTGCTGAAAGCTTAAGCCGGCCACCTACATTATTAGTAAGATTTGTACTAATAAAAAAAAAAATACCAGACTATCGCGCCACAACATCAAGGATACGTTTTAAAACAAGTCGGCGGCAAAAATCATGTATATTAAACACAAGAGTTTAGCGGGTAAAAACTGCGCGCGGTTAACCGTAGTGCGCGCTTCGTGTAAAAAAGTATGGTATGGCAGTGGCGATGGAAAAGTAGAGATTTTCCTTACCTATCATAATAAACTCTTTTGTCATCTATATTGTTTTGTAAGTCAGGACAATGCAATGTATATCAGATAGTTATTTATTTTTTCTATTTTATTAATATTTCAATGTGGTACAAACAGTTTCTTAAAATAGTTCTAAAAAGTCCCTTACTTCATATTTTCAATCTATTCACGTGTACAATTTTGAAATACACCGGTTTCTAAGAGGCTTGTTAGATCAATACAAAAAATTTATTTAAATGAATTGACGAAAATGGCGAGTCCCAATCCGGAAAATGATTTATCATCGATGTTTATTATAAGGGACGATACAAAAGGTTTATTAAGTCCGACCAAATCGGAGCTAACATCAAAACGAAATTCTACAACTAAAGAAAATGTTCCGGCCGAAATTATAACAGTGAAAGACTTTTTTGATTTTATGAAAACTGCCTACCAGGTTTACGAGCACTTGGAAGGTGATGATGAGGACGGATCTAAAATAGATTGGGAGGAACTGACTAAACTAACTGTTCTTAATCATGTGATAGAACAACAGGAGAGAGATCTCTTACATCAAACAACGTTCAACGATGCAAAACCTGTAACGAGCAAAAGTGAATCGGCTTTGGAAAGCAAGAATGCGGACGACCGTGTTGAAAAAAGATATAGTTGTAGTGAAATTGAAGGTCAGGTTTGGTTAATTTGCAGTAAAAAAACATTTAAAGCGATATCGTCACGCTTGTATCCATGAGTGGGTAGCCAGAGATACTTGCTAATGGTGTTTCCTGTAAAGGGAAAAGTACGAAACTATCACCATATCGTATATCAATACATATAATCATATGTGTATATAAAATTGAAAAAAAAATCTATTGCTCGAACTGGAATCTAGCATTCCATGGAAAGAAGTCCCTGGAAAGCACTATCAACGCCATCTGTCGCTAGCTTGTAGAATTATAAAGTCAGAAACTGATGGCGGGTTAAAAATTGTATACTGTGCTGTATTTACACAGTACATTGAAAATGTTTGGCAGAAATAATTACGTATATCATGAAATAATATTCAGTTGTAGTGTTATTTAATAATAATATATCTTGCAGTCAAAGGTCGTCGGCGGTCGTTACCGCCAGAGGCGAGGGTCGAGATGCTTGGTGTGTGGACTGAAGCGAATTTAAATTGCAAACTTAACGACGTAAGTAATAAGTATCAAATTTAGTCAAGAGATCCTGATTTATTTTGAGAAACGTGTAAAATTTTATTGACGTTTTTACACGTGCCAATAGATGGCGCTAAAACGAATTGTGAATTTCAGGTAATAAATGAAGGAATCTTGGATTCGATACTGCCTTACTTGGTTGGTTACAAGAAACCTTCGAAAACCACAAGTGTGTATGCGCCTGTCATCAAAAAAGTTCCATCAAATGCAACGGATGTGAAAAAGCCGGCTAGTTTTGGCGGTATTTTTCTATTTAACACATATTTTTACTTATTATCAAGTTGGTTTATTATATTTTAGAAATTTTGTAGGTTTTATAAATGAAAAAGATTCAAGGGACCGTTTGGGACGTCGTAAATCTTCAATAGTGGCACAAGATAGAACAACTCAGAAACAAGAGTAAGTTTAATTTATTAGACTAGCTATCCCTAGTGGTTTCAAATGCATGTTACTGCCCTGCTCCCATAGGTTATAGCGTGATATACATATAAACCTTCTTCATGAATCACTCTATTTATTGCTGAAAATTGCATTAAAATCTGTTTAATAGTCTAAAAGATCTAAGGGAACAGATAGCGGAAGCGACTACATTTAATACAATATAAAGATAACAGATGGTATCTAATAAAGTAGATTTAAATAAAAGTGTATATTGTTAAGGCTGGTGTAATTTTTTAATAAAAGATTCTAAATATATTTATATTATATTTCCAACTAATCAATAAATTAACATTTATTTCCGATATCCGATATGGTCTAGTGGCTAGGATACCTGGCTCTCACCCAGGAGGCTCGGGTTCGATTCCCGGTATCGGAATACTCTTTTTGCATTTTGTTTTTAGCGGCGATGTGGAAATCCACGTTTGCGACGAGGTGAAAGGGATGAAAAAAGATTTTAGGTGTCCGCAAAAATTACTCGTGTCTAAAATGGGCTATTTCGCTGATGTCACAGCGGGGCAGAGACTTGAAGATATGGATATTTCAGTTCATTGTGATATACAGGTACGTACGTCTACAATTAAATTTTATAACCTGTTTTCTCGTTAACCCGGTAAGCTTATTATAGGTGGTAAAAAAATATGGGAAAATATTATAAAGTACCTTCTGGAAAACAAGCACAACTAATACGAAAACGAAACTACATTAATCAAACAATGATTCTTATTGCAATAAGATACATACATTTAAAAGGGTTCACAGGGACGGATTAATATTTTATCAGTGGGGGCTAAAATTAATTTTTAATTAGTGTCACCTTTGATTTTTCTAAGACTTAAAAATGGATGGAAAGATTCTCAGTTCAACGCGTATTTTCTTTGTTTTTTTTTTAATTATGTACATCAATAGACTTTATGTGACGTGGCCCCATATAAATTTGGTTAAGATTTGATGATTAATTATGGAGTAAAAGAATAACTGTGTAGGTATATGCATACCTACCACAAAAAAAAGTTCTAATAAAACGTATAACACGACCAAATACCAAAAACATAATTTAATGTTCCTCATAAGGTTTTAATACGTAGATATTTGATTAGATTTTCGATTGGCTGATGAGGTGGGTGAAACGAGATTCCATTCTAGTAGCTGACTGGCCTTTACTGGATCCTCACAATGTGGTGCCGATACTCGTGTCTGCTTCGTTTCTTCAGGTAATATCAGTCTCGTATACCTACATGCTATGTTGTTTTATTAACTTTTAAATTTTAATCATGAATTAATGAAATCATCTGGTAAAATGTTAACTAAACCTTTTTAAAAAGGCAAATACAGGTGTGAATTGTGATTAAGAAAATATATGAACGGACGCCTTCAAATTCTTTGTTTTACGCAGCGGATTCTGAAACAGCAAAATACCTAAGTTACGGGTTTGATTCCCATCTTAGGAATATATTTGTCACATTATGAATTTTATTGTCGTAAAACATGTTATTAATATTAAAATATTCGTGACAATAATGTGTTTTGCATAGATGGAACCACTTCTTCACGACTGCTTGATATATTGCCATGCTCATATGAACGATATAGTGAAGACTTCCACGAATCTGGCATGTTTGAGCGACGCACTATTAACTAGGTAAGAGATTTATTGAAACATCATTAAGTAATGCACAACAATTATCATATAAAAATAATGAAGGCGATTTCATAAGCTTTAAAATAAAAGACACAATCACACCCTTCTTTTTGTCGAAAGCGAAGCGAATATTATAAGTTGGCCAAACTAGGATTGCATTAGTTGCACCTCTGCTTACCTGTTCAGGTATACAGACGTGAGCTACTCTTATGTTGTTAAGACAGAGAACACAAGAAAGTGACAAGGGCGTTATAAGGAAGACCGCGTGAGGTAGACCCCCTACAGTGTACAGTCTGCACGGTGAAGTTCCGTCTTCCTTCAATTTTATATATTTCGTTGGTATTCTCTTCGAAAATATGATTAAAAAAAACAAAATTTATTATAATATATGATTCCATAGAGTCACCGAATTGCTGAAACTTTAATTATTGCTTGACAATTTGAAAATCATTAGCGATATATTAAAATTTCAGATTAGCTGCTATGTACACAAACGCAGAATTAGAGGCAGTGAGAGATCGCAAAGACAAGATTCAGTCTCGGCTGTACTGCAAGATGATTCTCTCACTCGCTGAGCCAGTCCCAGAGACTTTGCGAGGCCATTACGCTACGCTAGCTACGCTGTTCAAGTGCACCAAGTATGAATTTTACTGTCCCATATCTTGCCTTTGTAAGAATATTATTAAAATAATCTGTAAATAGCTAAGTTAAATCAAAATGGGCGCTGAGAAACTAAAGGCTGTGGTATAATTTCTAGCATCAGGAGAAATGTTTCAATTAATTAATGGTCCAGGTTGTAATTGTTAAAATTATGTGATCTATAAGCTAATACTAACTACTTGTGTAAGCTATATATAAGAATTGCGAAATATGTTTTGAAGGTGCAACAAGCTGCTAGGACGTCATATAGCGGAACAAGTGCCGTGTCAGCCAGCGAGCATGCGCATCGACAGGCGAGGGAACGTGGTCTCCACACATAGCAAGTGAGATTTTATTTTGGAATCACCGGTTATTTAAAAGGCTTTTGCATCTTTATCTAACTCGAACTATCGAGAGATAGTCTATAATCTATGTTCGTAAACTGATTTATTATATTATATAATCACCACTGCTTTACAACCACAGCCAAAACCAGTAAGCTTTGCAATATATTGTAATAAATTCTAATAAAAGCGAATTACCACTCACTAACTGATTGATTTATTATGATATCTTAAAAACTATTAAAGGTAGGATCATACCTATGTGTGCCTACTGCTGGCTACAAGCTTCCTCCCGTTTATACCATTTCTGGCCTTTACTGATCTGTGATGATCTTATTCCATCTACCATTGTGCATAATGGCCTTCTTGCGAGTCCAGTTCCATTTGACATTCACTGCTTCAGAACCGTCATCAGGCAGGTTTATGCGCCGTCATTATAATATAGAGAATGCAATCATTGATTGGATTTAATGCTAATCAATTATTTGTATCAATTCCAATCAACTTCAGTTATTTATAATTGATGCACCTACCTTGTCTATCTCTGCAACATCCTAAGGTTGACTGGTAGAGAATGCCTCTGGCATTAAATCTGCCTATATATATTTTGTATATGAAGTGCAAATAAATAAATAAATAAAATTACCAATATGTCCAGTGTGTCCTAGTTTACTAGTGCAGTTTCTAAAAATATGTTTTCGTAATTAAGGGAACCTACTTGGAGCTTGAACGAGTATATAACGTGGTTGTACGGCGAGCTGAGGTCATGGCGTCGCGTGTACTGGCGTCTGTGGGCTGACTGCCACTTCCTGCGGTGTCAACTGTGCGAGAATTACTTTCCTGCATACCAGGTGAAAATATTTGTAGTTTTGATGTCCTCTGAAACACCAGGCAATAAACAGGCTTCATTGTAACGACACTCTCGTAGGAAATCATTTTGGGTGGTAGTGCCAAGTTGTAGACAGTTTTGTCAACAGCATGAATGCGCCGGCTCGATCGGGTCGTTACCAATGTCTCACAGAAAAGTGACGTAAAATAGCGGCTTGCTGCTGCGTTTCATACGGTGGGTGAGATGTCTGGAGGACCAAATCCCCCTCCCCTTCCCAATCCCCATTTGTCGCCAAAATTTCGCCATTGCCTCATCCGTTAATCAGCAGAGAATACCACGTGCATGTGTGGTTGACTTTGTGCCTAAAATGTTAGGTGACTCCACCTATACGCCACTTATCTTATCGTGGAATGGATATGAACTTGGTGAACCGTGGACGTACTTATCATAAAACATCTCTACCTACCCCTTAGGGAATACATGTTATATGTGTAAACTCGTGATGTGCAGATGGAGTGGTGCTCCCACCACGAGCAGCAAGCTCACATGTTCGTAGTGGAGGGGCGCGCCCCCCTGCCAGCCGGACGGTACCCCTGCTGCGGGGAACGGGCGTACCGATTCGAAACTGTCACCAGGAATACGGTGAGGATTTATTTCTTAATAGTAAAGGTCGACGAACAAGCAAGTGGGTCACCTATTGGTAAGTTTTCACAAGTGTCAGTTTACAAGGTGGTAGGTGCCTCCGCTTTATCTATTTCGTCCGCTTAGCAACAGTGTGTAAGCACTGGTGTGTTTCGGTTTGAAGGACATTGAAGCCAGTGAAATTACTGGGCATTATGAGACAACATCTTATGTCTGTCTTATGTGACGAGCGTAGTTCAGTGCCATGCTTTATAATTCAAAGTTCTGTGTGGTGTTGCTTCTGTTTATGGGCTGGCGTGGCGCTTATCACCAGGCAAGCGAATTGCTCGTCTCGTCATTGAATTAAATAACAAAAAAGTGACCTTAACACCCCATAAACAGTTATAGATACTTTACCGAACTGAAAGGACAGAAATGGGAATTGGATAGGGGAGCGGGACTGTAAACTAAGACAGATGTCATGAAGCCCTGACATATCTCTGATATTATGAATATAGCTCATATCGTTCCCAGTAATTAAAAAAGTTGCTACTTTATGGGTGTTGACAAAGCTTCTCCACAGGGTTGCCAGTTCCGCGAGCACGTGCCCGACGAACGACTGGCGACCGACGCGGCCGTCATGGAGATATACAACCAGTTCCGCGACATCATCGCCATGAGACCGCCGCAACTCATGTTCCCCGAGAGACTCACCAGACTTGTGGGTAGAGGTGAGACTTCGGAAACTATTACGTCTTTTAGTAGTGTCCTTTTTAATGGTGATGGCTTGGCACTTTATTGGGTGATTTTAATAACATATTTCCATTGCCTGGGCCCACCTGCTCATCTAAGCAAGCGGTACACCTCATTATGTCAAGTGGTCACCGCGGATGGACATGAGCAATGCCAGGGGCATCGCAAACCGGCTGCCTACCGTTGAAGGAATACCCTTTTTAAAGAAGGAGAGGTCATAGCATCCCTTAAAATTATACATCCTCCATTACCAATCTATTATATAAAAATTCTCGGCATTCCATTCCTTCCGTACTGCCCTAGGAACCCGCTACTCTTTTAACAATGAACGTCCAATTTTATCAGAGCCGTGCGACGAAAGCAACGGCCGTCTCCAATGCAAAGAGGTGTTCTGGTGGGAGGGCATCCAGCTTGTGCCGCCACGTCCACCGCTGGGCCTGCTGGGGAAGCTGTACACGAGTAACAACAAGTTTAACGGTGAGAGCACATGATTAGTGCGTTGGAGCGACGGAAATTAGCTGTGAAGAAAGTCAAAACTTACTGTGCAGTAAGAATGTGCATGCCAATAGTAACTACGCTTGATTGTAAAAGGATGCAATGTTATAGTTGCATGGCTAAATTTCAGAACAAAGTTATATTTTGTGTGTGATTGAAATCATTTTCTAACACCCGACTAAAAGTGTCACATTAACAAGGTGGTAGGTCCCTCGTACGCGAGAGGCCGTCTGGGTTGGTACCACCGCGCCGTCTCTTTCTGCCGCCAAGCAACAGTGTGTAAGCACTGTTGTGTTTAGGTTTGAAGGACATTGAAGCCAGTGAAATTACTGGGCTTTATGTAACTTAACATCTCATGTCTCGGGATGACGAAGACAGTTCAGTGGCATGCAGTGCTTTGTAATTCAAAGGGTAATGGGCAGGCGTGGCGCTTACCATCAGGTGAGCGCCTTGCTCGTCTCGTCATTCAATGAAAACAAGTTTGTCTTTGTCTATCTGTGACATTCACGGTACCTTAATCAATGAACGGATTTAAATGCGGTGTTTTTATAAAAGCTGGTTTAATTTTAAAGAAGGAGGGAGTGTTTAAAGTTCAAGTGTTAAAATAATCGTAGTTCCGTCACTCCAACATAATGTTATTTGGGAAGAATTATAGAAGAATATTAGAAGGCGCTGGTTACGCTGACGCGCTTTGCAAATCATTAGTGAAATCTTAATTTAGCTATGATTAAAAACACTTCATCGTGTATAATATATGTTAGCGAATTCACAAAACGCTGTACATAAGCTACATAATCGGCGAACACATGTAGCAGTCGTGTGATGCTTAATTATTTTTGGCATTTAAAATCACGACGTGTAAATACACTTTTAGATTGTAACAATCATAATAATAATTACACCCAATAGTCACACATATTGTCTTGACCCCACAGTAAGATACGAGTCTCGTGTCATGGGTATCTGAAACTACGAGAGAATTTCGGTCTCACAACACCCAGACCCGAAACAAATATTTGTGAATAACACAAACATTTGTCTCGGTGCGGGGATCCAAATTGCGACCTCTCGCTTCACAGTCGGCTATTCGCTCGCTGTGCCACGTAGGCTGTCAAATATAATGTGCTGTAAAGTATTTTTAATTTCGTTCTGCCCCACTATTTGCAACTTGTCAATCAGATTGGCCCACGATACGTTGTACTGAATGCAGTCCTGTTTGATTTTGTATATGTTATTTAAAAAAGGAACATGAATAAAACATAATCTGACAGCCTCCGTGGCGCAGCGGGCGAGTAGCCGGCTGTGAAGCGAGAGGCCGCGGGTTCGATCCCTGCACCGAGACAACTGTTTGTGTGATCCACAAATATTTGTTTCAGGGTCTGGGTGTTGTGAGACCGAAAGTCTCTCGTAGTTCCTGATACCCACGACACAAAACTCGATCTTACTGTGGGGTCAGGACTATGTATGTGACTGTTGGGTGTAGTAGTAAAAATATAATAATAACGTTTAATAATAATAATAAGTTTCGTAAAACTTCTCCTTACACAACATAGGTATAATCAATATATTCACAATCAGTCATGAACTAATTAAGCCCATTTCTCTTGAAACCAATGTAAATGTAAAACAAATACAAAGTGTTTAGTTGTATTCAACGACTTTTGTACAAAACTGTACCACGGTGAAAAATATCTTGACAATTCGTTGAGTGGTGGAGACTACACACAGCTACTGCACGAGCAGCCTCGCCTATAGTGGGCGATCGTTCCGCACACTCGCTGGGCGGGGCCCACTCGAGCGCCGCGTCGCCCCACGCGGAGCCCCGGACCCCCAAGACACTGAAGTCCGCCCCTGCAGAACCACGTGCCGATAGTCCTCAACGCAAGGTAAGTCAGACTGGATGGATTAATGAAAAAACCGTTGCAGCCGGCTGTGTAATGTCCCATAATGATTATGTTTAATCGAAATCTAGTATAATCTGTCAGCAATTTTAATAAATAATCTCAATCTGAATCTAAAGATCGTTCCCATATCTAAGCAAAGTTTGAATGCCATGTATACAAATAACAGATTTATTAGCGGGATCTATCTGTAGATACGAATTGAGATTGTATAACGAAATTGGCCGGTAATCATTAGTATGAGAATTAAACCGACGCATGGTTTAAGAGCTTTGTTAGTTAGTTTAGTTTTATTATAGTGTGAATAGAAATCACGTTGTATGTACATTATTAGGTGTAAAAGGAGCTTGTTTTAATACACCTTAGTTTTATTAAAAGTAAGTATTGGCAACATCATGCGCCCTTAGTTTGTCACGTATGCGTAGTGAAAAAGTACGATAAATATCATTGTTTACCCATACCCTATTATTGTTTTTCTATAAGTTTGATTATTAATAAAATTACATCGATAAGTGCATAATATTAGGCACAAATCACCATATTGTACCGCAGACCGGATAAACGAAATTGAAGCTTGTTTGTGATGATTATGTACAAATTTTAGATATTTATTATTACAAAAACAAAATAGAAATTGTGTGAAGTTGGAGCTACCTAGGTACACCTCTTATATTTTTTCGTATCAGTTACCTCAAAATGACACATAATCAACAAACTTTCTAAAAGACGAAAGGATTTATGACAAGATTCACGTTGAATAGTTAAACCGCACACACGACACATGTTTAGACAGTAACAACTGAGAACAAAGCTTGAATGTCTAGCCATTTTCATTTCTATTACCTACAGTTCAAAATTCGAATATTTCAGTTTTAGAATCCAAAATTGACAATTCAAGGGGGCAAACCCCACTGTGTTCCTTGAGTGCTTACCTAATTACGTCACTGGTTATGTCAAAGAATAGTGTTACAATTAGCGCAATTTAATATGACTTGTCTGAAATTAGTACTAACTCGTGACTTCCCTAGCAGCGTCGCGGCTGTTATTTTTAGAGAATAAAGAATGACACAGAAAAGGGGCAGCCGGTCATTATTTTGCGTATATTTTATTTATTTAAAACTTTGTACACAAGGTATACAGGCGGACTTTAATGCCTTAGGCATTTTTTCCTAGTCGACCTTAGGGTGGTCGAGATTATAACTGAGGCAGGTATATATTGTAACAACACAACCAATAACTGGTGGTTTAACAAAGAAAGGCGCGTCTGGCGGCGGCGGAGACTCCGCGGGGTCGGAGGGCGAGTCCTCCTCCGAGAGCGAGCAGTCCGACCGCAGCGCCCGCAGTGATGAGGACGCAGCGCCACGACGAGCGCCGCCTGCGAGGACCAGGGCGCATCCTGCCAGGTTATTTTACTGTCCTGCTGATAATTTTTTAACCAATCGCGTGTTTGTGGTATTATGAGCAAGCAGGTTACAAATAGTCAGTGATACCACTGTCTATGAATATACACCAATCGACCATACCTACTTGAGGAAAGAAGAAGAAGATTAATACCGAATATTTTAGGGGAGTCGGTCTGTTTTTTATGTAGACACAAGCCAGAACCGCACCGATGTTGCCAGCTTCTTTCGATCAAATTTCGGCGGAATATTTATATTGACTTTAAAAGAATGTGATATTTTATATGAATAGGCCGGCACAATCGGCTTGTTACCACTGTATCACAGAAAACCGACGTAAAGTAGCGGTTTACTACTTTTCCAAGCGTATGATTTTGGCCTCCGGACCGTTTCGTACGGTGAGTGAGATATTCGCAGGTCAAAATCATACGTATACGCAATTGCATACGTTGTTTACGTGGCTCCGTCTATCTGCCTTAATCTACCGAAGGGACAAGACGGTCGCAATGAAAATATTGTCTTGTCTTATACCACGGTGACATGACAGACGCGGTCGTGCCGGGGGTCGCGAGTGGGCGGGTTGCGCCTCGGCTCGCAGCAATCAGGACGCGCAGCGACGGTTCGAGGAGCGCGCCAACAGGCACATGCGCGCCGCACTCGCCCGGACGCCGCACGCCAGGGACCCGCGCGCCAGGCCACCGCCAGGTCACATTTAATTAAATTAAATACTCCCAGGAAGGAAATACACAATGTAGTACATACAGGAAGTCGCTGGATGGAGGCCGCTTCCAACAGGTCGGTCTGGAAATCTTTGTGAGAGGCCTATGTTCAGCAGTGGACGTCTTGTGGCTGATGATGATGATGATGAAACAGTCACACCCAACAGTCACATACATAGTCCTGACCCCACATTAAGACAAAGAGTCTTGTGTCGTGGGTATCAGGAACTGCGAGAGACTTTCGGTCTCACAACACCCAGACCCCGAAACAAATATTTGTTGATCGTACAAACATATGTCTCGGTGCGGGGATCGAACCCGCGGCCTCTCGCTTCACAGCCGGCTACTCGCCCGCTGCGTCACGGAGCTGTCATAATCACATTTATTTTGAGATGGGGGGTATTTAGAGGTCTCCCTGAGTACGGTGTGAAAACGACCTAATGTATCAATTTCGCTGTTTTAGCGTTGTCTGGTGGGTGCGAGAAATGTATGCTAAGATTAACCACAACGCAGTTCGGCGTGTATTAATAAATTAATAATAAATAACAGCCTCTGTGGCGCAGTAGGCTTGTAACTGGCTCTGCAAGAGACGGTGGGTTTGATTCCCGCATTGAGACAAATGTTCAAGTGTAGATGTGCAATATTTGTTTCGAGTCTGGGTGTGTTTTTCCTAGAACATCAGGTAGGTGGCCGGTCGAAAACGGTCGGTCGGTTTTATTTATTAAATTAATAAATAAATAAATAAAATAAACATAACAAGCCAAATCTTTCTGTGACAGCAATGTGTTATGTGATATTGGGTTTTTCCATCACGAAATGTTCAGTATCAGCCCGGGGTCTGGAATTGCTCCCGGTATGGCGGTAGGCTCGCCTCCATCATGGGACGTAAATACGCTCAGCAAAATGTGAGTGTACTGGTTACACAGCCTACCCTTTCGGAGATTACAAGTATGAGTGCGTATATATGTATGTATCGATAAGATTTTTCGAAGGTATGTGAAGTCCGCCAACCCGCATTAGCCCAGCGTGGTGGACTAAGGCCTAACCCCTCTCATTTCAGTAGAGGAGGCCCGTGCCCAGCAGTGGAAAATGTATAATACAGGGCTAGTAAAAAAAAATGAATTTAAGAACAGTAGCTGCATTAAAGGCATTAAAGTTTGTGGAACTTTTATGTATGACAGGCGGTGTGTACGCCCGCCTGGAGATGGAATGGCGCGAACGTCACGGGGCTCGCGCTCGGTCCGCCGCGCCGCCCAAACGACATCACGCCAAGACATACAAACCCGTATGAAACAAACATGCACGCATGTAAATTAAATACACAACCTCACTTACCTACGTTGTTTTATTCTAACCTAAATATACCTATCTTCATCATTCTTCAGACTGCTCTGAAGTTAGTGACGGGCGGCGCGTCTTCAGGGTTGGATTTTGTACTATAATTATAGTATTTATACTATAATTTCACCCTTTGTACTATATACTATCCACATCTAAGGATAGTACGCTAAAATACTATAATTTAAAGTTTTGTCCCGAATGCTTAGTTTTACGTCATATGAATATTTCGACCGTGCGTGTATCCGACCGAATTCTGATCTTGCGATGTTTTCTGTGTCGATGGCCGGGGATTCCCCGATTATCGTCCGCAGTACACTTCTACCTTTCCACTAATCTCGTTCCTTCCATTCCATTCCAAATTCAATCAAAGGTACAACAATCGCTTGTGAATTGTTGTGTAAAATAATACAAATGGTAGGCCGTTTAAAGAAATATCAAAATTTGTCCTAGATTGTTTAGTACTTCCATATGCAAATACCGACTGCGAACGAATATTCAGTAAAGTGAACCTTACCAAGACTAAAACACGAAACAAACTGGCAACACAATCCATAGACGCCATATTATTGTCTTGTGACGCTAATCGGTAGCAAAAGTGGGAATTGTACTGATTTTATTCCTACTGAGGATATGTTGATGAGATTAAATGCCAAGGATGAAGATCTTCCTAATAGTTATATTCAAGAACTGATAAACTTAGAAGAGGAGTAAATTTTGCCATACCTCTGGTGTGGATTTTAATGACTACATAATAAGTTAAATTAAAAATAATGAAAGTGTACTATAATTTTTTTATAAATACTATCCTTTTCATTTTTTTGTACTATCTTTTTCAACGTACCTAAATCCAACCCTGCGCGTTGTAGTTATGAGAACAAAGCCTCATTTATCGGTCTAGTAGTTTTTGAGTTTATTCGTTATATACAAAAGTACAAATCTTTCCTCTTTATATTAGTGTAGATTGAATGGATTTTTATTAAGCGTATTCACTCGAGCTGCCTCAAGTCGATGTAGTGACTCGATTGTTAAATAAAACACCTCTGCTTATTCAATTTTTTATTCTCTTAAGTCTAGAAGTGCAGCCTGTGCGGGAACTGACTGGATCGCAGTCCGAAGGCAGACTTGAGGTATCCGCGCAGAGTTTTCTTGTCAGTGCGCTTGCCGATCGCCTTGATCACCTCCTCATCCACCAGCTTCTGGTCAGACTTGCGCTGCTCTGATGGAACGTATTTCTGCAAACAAGCGAGAATTACGTTAATTGCTTTGCTTCGTATAGGATGTAAGGAGAGACAACAGTAATTGTTTTTATGAAAATTACTAAAAATTGTATTTTATTACATTATTTTATTATATTTTCTGCTGCCAAGCAACAGTGTGTAAGCACTGTTGTGTTTCGGTTTGAAGGACATTGAAGCCAGTGAAATTACTGGGCATTATGAGACTTAACATCTTATGTCTGGGGGTGAAGAGCGCAGTTTATTGTCATGCAGTGCTTTGTAATTCAAAGTTCTGTGTGGTGTTGCTACTGTTTATGGGCAAGCGTGGCGCTTACCATTAGGCGAGCGCCTTGCTCATCTCGTCATTCAATAAAATAAAGAAAACCTACAGAAACTTCACCAGAGCTCAATTAATAATTTAATATGGGCATATGTCACTGACCTCTTTCTTTGAGGCAAAGATGTCCTCTCCCTCCTTGCGCTTCACGCTGCGCTTGACGCTCTTCTTGTTCTTTTTGAAGTAAGCATCGTTGAGGTGTGCGGGCAGCTTGAACTCACCGAGGTCGATTTTGGTGGACGTGCCGATCACATAGCGCTGAGGGATTCTACGTAGTGGGCATGCGTTGAACTGAAATACAATGTGAATTATTTGCAAAAGTTGAAATATGTGTATGGACCTTAATATCTAAGTAGGATGATTTTTTTCTTTCTTTTCTTAGTTGTACACACTGTGCTTCTAATAAGGCATATATATAGGCAAGACGATAATTGTAATCTGAAGGTAGATAATGTAACATTAACATTTTTGGACATCCTACACCTTAGTCCCCCCCGTGACCACGAAGGCTGAAAAGTCTTCGAAACGTCGGGATCAAAATTAATAAAAAACCGCGATAAAATCCGTTAAAATTAGTTTTATTTCAATGCCATATCGTGCTTCTTTTGTTTTGTTATTACACAACTACCTCTTCTAGTAGAGTAGTAGTTGTTCTATTGTAGTATTTTTGACGTGATTTATTATATTGTTGTATTAGATTTCGGCAAACATAATTTATTCGGTAAAATAAGAAAAAAACTACCCTATTATCTCTATAAAACCTCCATCCACCTTACAGTCACACACAGTACACCTTAAAATCACGATAACTTTCATGCTAGTCGGTAATACTTACGGCGAAGGGTCCAGTGACGAGCAGCAGGCCGCTGGGCAGCACTCCGACGAGCACCACACGTTTGCCTGCATGCCGTCCGGCCAGCAGGATGCACACAGTGCCGACAGTGAGGTTTTTCCTGATCTTGCGCACTTGCTTGCTGAACCTCTTGCCACCACTCTGCTTGCGGATCCTGGCGGAGATACAAACATTTGTAATGGAAGACTGTCTCGGTGGCGTAGTTGTATGCGGTACGACTGCTGTGCTGTCTCGGGTTCGATCCCCAGATCAGGTCAAATTTTATTGAGTTTTTCTATCACGAAATGCTCAGTGTCAGCCTGTAGTCTCGAATTGCGTCGGTATGGGGATAGGTTCGCTCCTTATCACATCATGGGATGAAAATACGCTCGGCGAAATGCGACTGTACTGGTTACAACTGTACCTATCCCTTTGGTGATTACAGGCGTGAGTGCGTATACTTGTTTTGTTGTGATAATTGTTCATAACTATATAACATCATACTACAACCCACGGGAACTGAGCAGTAACATACACAGAAGTTAAAGCATGAGGGAGAGCTAGTATTTATATGCTTTATCAAGATAATTAACAATCATATAGAATAAATCAATAGATAATCAACTGAAATCACATTCTCTGAAAATTTGGTGATGTAAGACTGTTAGTATTTCTAGACTACTATTATCTTTACAATTCAGTTTAATTTACGTTAAGCAAATAGACATTATGTTACATTAACAATTATCTATGATTCTTCCAGAAACCCAAAATAGCATTTGATGCATGATTTTTCATATAAGTTTGAAAGCCTTGTTAACTGATAGGTGTCACAATAAAACGTGGTGACCATAATATTTTATTTACTAATATATAACACTCACTTGTCCTGAGTAGGATAGAAAGACTTCCTACGTCTGAGCAGCACGGTACGAGTGCCTCCGTTCTTCTCACCACCAATCTGTTTCACCACAGTCCTCAGCTTCTTGGGCTTCGGAGCTTTGGGGTTCTTCTTACCAATAAACTTGTACTTGGCCTGAAAACAATATTGTGTTATTACACACCTTTGAGGTTTTTTTATTAGAGTGGTGGGAATATAGTAGTCGACTGATGGTAAGTGATCACTGCCATCACTAGACACCATCAATGCCAGAGGTGCATTGCCAGATTTAAGGAAAGAAAAGACCTTTTTCTTTAAGGTTCTAAAGTCATACTGGTCTCGAAATACCACAGGTGAAAGATGATTCCACATTGATGCCGTATGGGGAAGAAAACTTTGCATTAATCACACCGTTAAGGAACTCCAGCCATCCAGATGGTGGGGATGATATCCCAACTGATAGCACCTCATGCAGTGGTGAACTTCAGCTACTGGTATTAATGCAAACACTTCCTCGGAACATTCCCCATGTTCAATGTTATGTTGTTTTATCATGTCATCATAAAACTAGATTGACTTGGGATGAGGTTATGATATAAACTGACAGACTGTAAAACACTTATAGAGAAATCAATAAAATTTGTCATTATGTCATTTTATAGAACTTGGTTATTCCTCTAAGCTTCATGTGTAGAAAGTAAGATTACAACAAAATGTCCATGTAAAAATAAAATTATCATATAAAAAACTTTGAATATTTGCATTAGTCTTCAGTAAACAATGAGTAGATATTTACATAGATTTTTGTATTTTGCACATGTTACTGAAATTTGTAATATCTTCTTTTCTCGCTACAATAAATAAATACCAGAAATCAATTTATGAAGTGGGAATACAGAGTGGTAAGACCGGGATGGTTGGTGCTCACTTGGGGAGGCTTACGTCCAACAGTGGACGGCAATAAGCTGAGATGATGATGATTGATGAATACAGAGTCTAATTTATGAACCAACAGTCCACACCAAGCATGTTCTGTTTCTTAGTTTATCGCCACTTAATTTGATAACAACGTGGATATAAATGAAAACTAACCTTCTTGTGGAACATCTTAGATTTGGAGAAACGGAGAACTCCATTTCCCAGGTCGTAGTTCCTGGGTTTGCCAACTTTCGGCTTCTTAACACCGCCGGCTGGCGCCTCGGTGGGCTTGGCCACCGCCTTGGGCTGTGTGGGGGCCATGGTCTGCGGAAAATCACATTCAACCTCGTATAATTGACCACCTGTGTTCGCACTTAGGTTATGTATGTTTTCTAACGCGATCCTCACAAACAAGTGATTACGTTATTGTAAAAATCCCGTGTATGTTTTATAGCTGTTGCTATAACAGGTAAGAACGGAAAATTACACGTATGAGCTCAAAACCACTTCCAAAATCACAATCACTCGACCAAACGTCAAACTTTAGTTTCCATCAAAATAGTATTTTACACATTCGATATTACAAAATATATCACAAAATCACTTGTTTGAGGGATACACTGCTTTTATCATACATGATTGCGTTGAAATTTGTTGAATTGTTGACTATTCAAATGGATTATTTTTCATTGAAAACAATATCAACTCACATTCCACCCGGGTTCAAGAAAAAGAAATTTTCGTAGAGGATTTTATCTATGGTTAGTTTGAATAATGGTGTGAACTGTTAAAAAATCGGTAAAAGTTCAATACCGGTTTTAACAAAAGTATAATATTAGTAAATTTATTTCAAACTTTTTATTAAGATATTCATTAGTTGAAAGTGAATATTAAAAATAACTAGCAAAAAGCTGAGCTGTGTGAGGGCTCGCGTAGATTTTCTAACGGGTAATAATTTTCAAGACAGTTTTTCTATATTTAAATCAAACAAGTTTTTCTGTAAAGTGTATTACAATACTGCTCAGATTGTGGGATAGTGATAGAACTCGCTTCGCTCGCTCTAATAAGATGTAAATACTAAAAAGTAAAAATAAAATAAAGTACATATATTACTATTGTCTATGGACTAACATGAACGCGACTTTTATCTTTACTGTCAAAGTCATTAACGTCAAAAATATTTCAGTAATGAAAAATGGCTTCTCTGAGGAGCCCGTCTCCGCCGTCGGACGGTTATAAAAGGTTTAGTGATGATTTCGCAAACACCAGCATCAACAATTACGGCTCGAACATCACAAGTAATTGAGAAGCTTAGATTTTTTTTATGCACTGTAGCCGCAGCACTATATGTACGCTTTTAATATTAACAATACATTTTGTGATCCATTTAACCACTTTGTTTTTAATTTTTCTCCCGTTATAGCATTTAACTCGCTGTCACTGGGCTTATAATATCGAATGAGATCGATTATCTGTTCATCTAACGCTATAAACGGATATATGACGCAGAGTATGAGTCACGGAGTACATCAAACTAACCTACGTATAAAATAAACAATATAGCTTGACCCCAATTCCTGTAGACATCGTAAAAGAGCTTACGAAGCTTGTAGAGCACCGCACTGCATGGTTGTAGTTAATTGTTTACTGCATGATGAAGGTCAGGATGCCAGGCCGATCACAGTGGCACTTTCGCTCCGTACCCATGCAAATAATAATAAAACACGGACGCCAAAATTTTTGAAATTAATCGTTATTTATTTATCTCATCATTCTATTTTATGCCTATCTGTACCAGGCTATGTATAATATCTCCCGACTTGAATAAATACAATAAGCCATTTGAGATATGTCTGGATGACACCAGATTCCAACTGGAATATTTCTGGTTCAAACCCACAGTAATATTTATAGGTAGGTATTAAACTGGCTGGATCCGGCTGAACACTCCAGGGTGGAAATAATTTTATATTGAAATATTAAGTGAGAGTGTTGTATTACAATTTCGAATCGTGTTTAATTTAAGAAAATCGAAAGCTATATTTAAAGATTAAATATTACTTAATCTTAATGGTAGGGGAGCCCACGATGCTAAATGGGGATTTACTCGAGCGTCGTAGAGACCTATTGGGATGCAAAGCTGAGATGATATGAAGAAAAAAATGTTATATGATATATACCTTTACATCGGTGGGGGAAGCGGCTATAGATTTTTAAATATGTAAAAAAAAACTGTTGCATGGACATCCTCGAGCGCGTCAGATATTGATAGCATCAATGCCCTACGTATTTTTAATAATGTACGTATGTTAATCTGATCGTTTGCATGATGCGGGTGGTTGTATTTAAGAGTTGAAAATGAAAAAAAAAAAAAAAATAATCGAGCGCGTCAGATTTTCTAAGGGAGTGTTAAGTGCACCAAAAAAAAGCTCTCATTCACTAATCTGATGATTTCGATGGGACGCAAACTCGCGGCCATTTTCATAATGTGCAAAAAAAATTCGCCATTTTGAAATACTCAAGCGCGTCAGATTAAGATATATATAGTTCATCTTTATGTTCTAAACGTACTGTCTCATAATCTGACGATTATGTAGAGGGATTGGCCTGATCTGACAAAAAAAATTAGAAAAACGGTTCACCTTAAAGGCCATCCCTGCAACTTCCCGCTAATTCCATTCCTGGGCTCTTAAAATTGTACTTATGACGTTTTTGAACTCAAAATATAATTTATGTGATATTTTGAGCTCGCTGAGTTCAAAGAAATAATATTTCTATGCATTTGAGCTCTCCCAGCTCGAAAGTCTGATAGAAGTTTCATAGAACACTATTTTTGGAATTTTCAAACCACAATAACTTTTGAATGGATCAACCGATTTTCACGCGGTTGGCGGCATTCGACGCAGTTTTATCAGTATTTATAAGTAATTTTGCAATTTTAATTGATCGAACCACAAATTTCGGAGTAATCCCGAAAAAACACTTTTTCGGGTTTCTTTCGTTCACGATATCTCTCGAACGAATCAACCGCTTTTGACCAGCTTGGTGGCGATCGACGTGGTTTTTCAAGCTCAAAGGCGGATTAGTTTTTGAAGTTGATCGATAAAGCCGGTTAATAGTTATTCCAAAAATTATATTGCAAACACGTTGTAAACAGTATGCCACGAGTCTTTATGATCAATGATGGCGTCATGGCAACAGAAACCAGAGTGGGGACGGAGTGAGAGAGTAATAGATAGAGAAAGAGTGAGAGAGGAATAGAAACGCGGAGAAGGAAATGTAGGCATCACGCAACTGCACGCATTTAACTTTATCGACGAATTTTTGTTATTTCGGCTTGCGGAAATCGTCAGATTATATATTTTTCATTATTCTTGAATTATTTCCTTCAAAATAAAAAAAAATTTAGCTACGCTCGAGAATGTCGAGATGACGTTTTTTTTTTACAACTTTGTTGCTCTCCGCTTTTTTTACGTCACTCTCAAATTGTCAGATTAGTGGAATATACACTTTTTAGGATGTAATTAACTCACCCTACCTTAATCTGACGCGCTCGAGAATTTCTGATGGTCAATTTTTTTTTACTAATCTGATCCTGTATCCTTCACGGGCGGCCTTATATATGGGCCTCATGTTTTGTGGAGGTACTTAACCGGGTACAAGGTATCCCCCTGTATATTAATCTGTCGCGCTTTAGTAAATCCCGAAATCCCCGCTTGGGCTCCCCTACCATAAAGAGTTCTCAACTGACAAAAACGAGGAGGAGATTTAAACTTCGAACTCAGTTTGACGCGTGTTTCTTTTTTTATTAAATCAAACAATTGATTCAAATGTTCATTTAATTATTTAATTCCAAATAGGCTCTACCACACAGGCAGCCGTGGCTCAACCACATAAACAGCAGTATGAGTGGTAGAACCACGCTATAGACAGTTTTGTCTACAGCATGAATGAGCCGGCTCGATCGAAAGTAGCGGCTTGCTGCTGCGTTTCGTACTGCGAGTGAGATACCCGGAGGTCCGAATCCCCTTCCTTTCCCAATGCCATAATTGTCCCTTACGCGTCCGTGGTTCTTCTGGTATTATGGTCGGACATAGACGGTGGAGATCGCGTACAATTCAATGACCCACTTACTCGTTTGCCGGCCTATGCTATTAAAATCCCACCTAATGTAACGCTTCAAACCAAAACTACAATGGATAGAGTTATATTCAACTAAGAATTAAATGCTAGCTTTTGGTTGCATCTCCACGCTCGTGAGTCTTTTCTGGAAGAAAATGTTTTTATAACCTTGACTGTTTACTGGTGATTCACTTATTAATGAAATCTATATTGAAATTAATTCAGCAGATTTTACGCGATGCACGAACAATCTAACAGACAGATAGCAGAGACTACTGTTGTATTACAGATAGTGTATAGATAATGTGTATGCTTGTCATGCTCTGCCTTTAAAGTACATACTAACTTACTGTACGACAATAGAGATAAAATTCTTGTTTACCATCAGTGATTCATATGCCAAGTGATAAGTTTTCATCCAATCAAAACATTTCTGAAGAAACATCACGCGTATTTCCTTATTTTTCCACCATTTTCTATCGCATTTTAATATTCTATTTTACAATAATAATTACGTTAATAATTACTAAATTTTTTTTGTTTCAATTCAAAGTATAAAGTGGTCCAAAATGTATGCGGGACAATAATTTCGTTCACAAAATTAAAAATATAGGCCTTTATTATATTGGCCAGTGTGTACGGGTTACCCCAGGGTATTGCCAGATTTGCGTGCGTGTATTCCGGGAGAAAAGAACAAAACCTTTTTAATAGCAAAAAAAATATTCCATTTCCTTTAGTACCGCCAATAGGTTTGCCTAACATACTCAATGATCCAGCAAAGATATGTCTTAAGTCTCGTAAGTTGGACTGGAAAGTTCATACCATCCAAGAGTCATAAAACTATACAAACGCTCGCACACGGGGGTATCCGTGCGTTTCAGTGCCCGTAACCTTGTGATAAAACCTAGTTATCGAGAATTCCGGGACAATAAAGTGATATTACTGGACACCGGACAAGGCAACCCATTCCGAGACAATCCTGAACTTCCCGGACGTCTTTCAACGTTTTAGTTACATATTAGAAACCTAATTTAAAGATAGAATACGTTTTGTAAAAACTAGTTTAATGTAAAAAGACGTTCTGTTATAAGGCCCTTACATTATATCGCTCCTACATATTTACATAGTATAAAAGAAGTTGCTTTCGCTGTCTATTCGCTTAGATCTTTGAAACAATTCAACGGATTTTAATGCAGTTTTCAGCAATAGATAGAGTGATTCACGAGGAAGGTTTATATGTATAATACATACTTATTATAGTACAGAAAAGTTAAGAAATTCAAAGATTTGTAATGTGATGTCGTAACAAACATATTTTTACCCGTGCGAAGCCGGTGCGGGTTGCTAGTTTTCAATAAATTCGTTCCCTTTAGCAGAAATATCTGGCACAATTCTCAGCGCATATTTAGGATCACGGCTAAAGGTGAATGATCTCGGTCCGCTTACTGGCATATAACTTGGGCGGTGCGGATACAAAACAGAAAATATCCGTTTGTATGACGTAATGTCTATATCCGAGGTTTTACGTCACTACTAATGGGTACGTGGGCTTAAGAAATTACATGATGATTAAATATGGACGGGCCACTATGGCAGGTTTCTCATCATGTGTTATTATAGCTAACAAGGTGGTAGGACATTGAAGTTAGTGAAATTACTGGGCATTATGAGCCTTAACATCGTATGTCTCGGGGTGACGAGCGCAGTTCAGTGCCATGCAGTGATTTGTAATTCAAAGTTCTGTGTGGTGTTGCTTCTGTTTATAGGCAGGTATGGCGTCGCTTATCATCAGGCGACCGACTTGCTCGTCTGGTTATTCAATTATGTATATTAAAAATAACATTATCAAGTCGGTCGGTCGCTCGCTTGAATATAAGCCATGTCTGCCCGCAGTAATATCACCCAATACTTTGAATTACAAAGGCCTGCATTATTGCGCTCGTCACCCCGACACATCAAATGTTAATGCCCAGTAAATTCACTGGCTTCAATGTCCTTGGAACCAGAACACAACATTGCGTACTTGCCTGCAAAAAATACAAAGCGGTGGCTACAAAGACAGGCTTTTTATAGGACTTACTCCTAGGGAATTCAGATATTTTTCATGTCTACAGTTTTTTTTTTTTTATGGAATAGGCCGGCAAACGAGCAAGTAAGTCACCTGATGGTAAGTGATCTTCACCGCCCATGTACGCCCACCACTAGAAGAATCATGGGCGCGTTGCCGACCTTAAAGGAAAGGGATAATCAGGGATAGGGAAGGGGAGGGGATTCGGGCTTCCGGATATCTCTCACCGTACGAAACGCAGCAGCAAGCCGCTACTTTA
This sequence comes from Amorpha juglandis, assembly GCA_949126905.1. Lineage (NCBI taxonomy): Eukaryota > Metazoa > Arthropoda > Insecta > Lepidoptera > Sphingidae > Amorpha > Amorpha juglandis. The sequence goes on along the minus strand of OX421385.1, from coordinate 13,622,820 downwards.
CGTCGGTTTTCTGTGAGACAGTGGTAATGACCCAGTCGAGCCAGCCCATTCATGCTGTAGACAAAACTGTCTACAGCGTGGCTCTACCACTCTTAAAAATCCGTCCACTACAGTACTGAGGATATGTTGTGTAGAAGGTGGGTTGGCAGCAATGAAGACACGGTTGATGTATTCTCACTTATATTTCGCTATATGGTTACAATCAGGAATGAATCTTAATATCCTAAAAGGCTGGTATTTATACGAAACATCTTAACATCATTTCATAGTACTAAATTCACAAACATAATAGATAATGTTAAACATTGTTTATCTAAATATTCTAATTATTATTTACGTACAATTATTATTTAATAATACAGGAATAAGTGACCTTAAAGATTTGTTAAGCCGGAAGCTGACAAGAAGTGCCGTCAGTAGAAATTACACATTATAGTAAATTATGGATCTGATAGCTTTAAAATTATATTGTATATAGTAAAATGATTATAGTGTTGATTAGTCGACATAGTCTAAGAAAGTACAGCGGTCAATAACAGTAGGTATGCACTATTTAAGGCAGCGATAGCTCAGCGGGGAGTGGTATGGACTGTCGAGACGAAAGTCGCAGGTTCGAAACCAGCCCCAAGAGCATACACCACTGACTTTTCTAAGTTACGTGTATATTAATTGTTAATTATCGCTTGCTTTAACGGTGACGGAAACATCGTGAGGAAACCTGCATACCTGAGAACTCGATAAGATTCTTCGAAGGTATGTGAAGTCTGCCAACCCGCATTAGGCCAGCGTGGTGGACTAAGGCCTAATCCCTCCTATTCAGTAGAGGAGGCCCGTGCCCAGCAGTGGGACGTATATATTACAGGGCTAGTTGCATGCACTATTTATTAATTGCGCCGGACGCTGACAAGCGGAAGGCGCCAAGATAATAAAATATTTTAAGTGTAAAAAAGAAAAATGTATAAATCAACTATTTACTCGCCTATAATAAAATTACTAATTTATGAAACTAAGTTATGTAACAATCAATGTTTATTAATTACATAATCATTAAGATGCACCTGAACTAGCCGTGTATGTGACGCCGGGCGTGTTGCTTCATAACAGTTGCTTTCCTAATCACACCTTGACTGTCCTTTCCATCTTCATCCATCCACTTTCTGTGACGTAAGTTACGTACCCGAAACTTTGATGTCACCATGGCAAATGGTCATTACGGTACAGGCGTGCGAGCCAGATAGTGATATTACTACGCGCCCACCTTTGCTGATACCAATTTTTAAAACCATAATTGCGGGCTAATTTTGTAACCGATTTTGATTTTTCGTTTTCGTATTAATTTCTCTTGCATATAAAATAATGTATAATATTCAACATAGGAAACCACCCTAAGCCATAAACTCCCTATTGACAAATATAATTCGCAGAACCCTAGTGACTTTTCCACAGAACCCACTTTAGAAGTCGCTGACCTAGTAGTCTCTGTGTACTGCGTAGGCAGGACGGATTTCACATTCGTCACAGAAACGGTACTTGATATAGGCACCTAAGACTCAGTAGCAATACGTACTCTAGTTTCATATTCTCACGTTTTTTAGCATTTGACTGGTGACGGTGTCTGGGAACCTCTTTTTAATTCTTGATTAAACCGACGTTTTGTGGCCGTTTTGTTGCGCTTCCTACAGACTTACATATAATGGAACATTTATTAGATGTCGTAGGTATATATGTTACAAATAAAAACGCGATATTACTTAAAAATAAGTCAATAAAAACACGAAATAACAAATAAAAATCATTAAAAACGCTGCCATGAATACCGTCACGTCGTGTTGCATCTCAGTCACCCTCTATTCCGGTAGATTTTTGTATGGCGCAAATTGGCAAGGTCATTAGCGTGGGGTAACCACATTCAGTCTCAACCATTTACCTACATACATAGGCACTCATGCCTTATTTCCTTTCCATGATGTGATTGAAGACGAGCTTTTCGTCATATCGCTGCAATTCCATAATCGGGACTGATACTGAGCATTTGGTGGTGAGAAAAATCAATATTACTTTACTTACTCCGGTGATCGAACCCGAGACCTCAGCAATCCTACCGAGTACACAACTGCGCCGCTGAGGCAGTCTGCCATATACCTGTACTTACAATACGCTCAAAATAACTTGGCCTTGTTGAAGTTAGCCATTTCATTCGCCATTTACGCTTAGCGCCTGCCGACCCCGCTCATGACCTACTTCAGGGCGGCCAAGTTATTTCGCGCGTAATGTTCATAAGTATGAGTCATATATGACACAAATAATACGAACATTATCTTATCATAACTGAATATTAAAACTATAATTATTTTATTTATCACCTCGTAAATGCTGCTTTGATTTACATAATCATATTTATGTAGCCTAATTTATTTGGAATAAAGAAGAAATGAAAACATAAAAACTATGATATCTGGTTTTTAACGGACTTAGAAAAATGAAGTCATCAATTTGTCTGTATTGTTTTGTGTGTTCACGCATAGAAATCCGCCAAATGTGGGCCAACTTCGACGATTTTGTGTATTCGATGCGGTATTCTTCGATGGTGGCCCCTTATTTGGTTTGATGACCGCGTCCGAGGGAAAATGGGAAATTGCTCAGCGAATAACAGAAAATGCTCGATTCATGTATTGTGGTCGGTATTTGAAGTTTCTGGCTAATAATGTACGGAAAGAGCAAATTATTTAAAAAAAACATCATTCGTTCTCAAAGTAGTCCTCATATCGGAGTCTATAATTAGATCGTGATTTATTTTGCATAACGAATCGATTTATCGATTACGCGCATGCTCCAGTTCCGCATTATCAGATAATATATACGTATCCAATTGAGGAGAGATGGGACACCATAGTGAAAGGAAAATTACTGACTATAGTCAATTAATAAATGATTTTAGCCCCTGGTTATAGGATACCTTCAGCTATCACTTAATAATTTTATGCTTATAATCTCTCAGGTTGATGTCTGCCGAGAGGTCGTAAAAATTACAAGCCAAATCTTGCTGTATATCTATATAATCTGTAATATGTGTTACAAAACATGTGACCTCATTGCGAGTGGGTCTTTCTGTAACATGTGTTTAAAAGCATATTGTGACCCCACAGCGAGTGGCATTTGGGCAAGTGGAAGAAGAATTTTATGCTTGTAATAGTAGTTAGTAGAAGCACAGAAAGCGGCGGTAGTTTAGCGGGGAGTGGACTGTTTGATTGATGATGACTGTTGAGATCTAAAATCTTTGACTTTTCCTAGTTGTGTACCCACGTAATGGTTTGCTTTACCAATGAAGGAAAACATCGTGAGGAATCCTTCATACACTGAGAGTTTTTATAAATGTCGAAGATAAGTGAAGTGTACAAAGCGAATTAGGCCAGCGTGGGGGACTAAGCCCTAACTCCTCTCATTAGTAACAATAGAAGAAATCGCTGTCCAGCAATGATACAGATTTTTAAGAAAAAAGTCTGATACTCAAAATGCTGGCAAAGGTCATTGTTGTCTTACTGCCAATTAATAAAAAAAAACGTGATCAATTATAGCAAGAGTAATGATTGAATCATTTTCCTCGTAAAATAATAGATTAATTAATAACAATTTCCGCGCGGTTGTCCTCAAGTTATTGAGTCATTTTTTTTTGCTTCAAGTACGCGCATTTCCTTGAATGGCTTTTGCTGTTTGATAGTGCGTTGAACATTTATCATTTTATCAGACGTTTACACGGTTCCTTATCGTCGGGGCAGTGGTTGTCAACAATTATTACACATGAGGTAAATAAGAACGTTATCTAAAATCCAAATCTCCCTCTCCCCAATCCTTTCCTTAAAGGTCGACAACGCCTCTATGATTCTCATGGTATGGTAGATATTTATTGGCGGTGGAGTTCACATGACATTGGGTGACCAAGAAAGGAGTCAAAAACTAGTTTAATAGCGAATACTATTTTTTTAAAATCAGTCAATGTGAGTGGGTTTTGGGATCTGCCGAAATAATATTTTTCACTCCCGACGACACGATCTAAACTTAATAATTTTAAGTCGGAATTATAAATTACCAAAGATAAAATTACTGCAACCTTTAACCGCTTCATTAGCTTAATTGCATTATAATTGTAGTGATATTGAAATAGATTTTAAAGTCCTCTTTAGCCATAGGACAGAATCTACGTTGTATCTTTGCTTACCTTATCTAGTAAAGGCGTGACAGTGTTTTGCAAACTAAGCTCTTTATACTGTCTCAAAAATGCTAAATTACAAAAAATCAAACATTCACATTCTATTATTGTGTGATTAAATCTTCATGTGCAATGAGCGTGTATTTCACTATAATGAAAAACGGAAGTGTTGTGTTAGTCACGGTGTAAGTTTGAATGGGTTATGGAGTATGGCCCATAAATTAAGAGGATGGTAATAGGGTTTGTGGCTTTTAACTGTATAAATTAGAAGCCATTTAAATCTGCTGCCAGAGTGGAGTTGTCAAATGACGGAATAAGTATACCCGACATGGCAAGTTACGTCACAAGACAGTTCTCACCATTATAATGCACGCGTGCGAGGGAGATAGTGCGATTTTGCCACTATGCGCCCACCTTTGTTCATACGAATATTTAAAACATGAACTGCAGGCAAATTTTATTGACACACACCTACAAAGGTGGTAGGTCCCTCGTATGCGAGAGGCTGTCTAGGTTGGTACCAACGCTTTGTCTATTTCTGCCGCCAAGCAACAGTGTGTAAGCATTGTTGTGTTTCGGTTTGAAGGACATTGAAGCCAGTGAATTACTGGGTATTAGGAGACTTATATCTTATGTCTCGGAGTGACGAGCGCAGTTCAGTGACAAACAGTGCTTTGAAACTCAAAGGTCTGTGTGGTGTTGCTTCTGTTTATGAGCAGGCATGGCGTATACCATCAGGCGAGCGCCTTGCTCGTCTCGTCATTCAATAAAAAAAAAGATGGTGGGGCGGCGAGTAAAAAAACTAGTATAAAGTAAATATTCAGTAATTTTTATCGAGATCCATTCAGCCGTGCCATCGTAGTTGTACAATCATCTAAGCATTTCGTTCACTTAGATGTCGACAGTGAATTAGATGTTTCATAAATTACATTATGAACATATTTCACCTTGAATACACTTCGACATGAACTTGCTTTCGATTTGAAGACAAGAATTCGCCTGAAAAAAATGTTATTAACAACTGACCTCCGAGATCAGACGATATTCGAAATGTTTCGTAAATGGTCACAGTATGTCTTTTTATTGTGTAAAATATGTCTAAGTTAGTGAGTTTAAGTGATAGAGTGTATTATACAATTCGGGATAAATGGTACACGTTGAAATCATGTAAGTTCATTGTGTTTTAACATTGCTTAAATTATGGTGCAGTGTAAATAGCTCCAGAATTATAAACTTTATTCCATAACGCCAAAAATGCTAGCTGGTGGTAGGATATTCATATCCGCCCGGATAGCGACCACCGTAGACATGGTGTTAAAACCTGTCATAGTGATCGACACGCCTTATGTGGATCGTGTTACAGGATCAGCCAGTGTATATCCGGTTCTCCCGAGGGGCTTGCGACATAACTTGATGGTTGATTGGGGCGGGTATAGGGGTACATCCTTGTATCACTGTGCATGCATCAGTCATCCGCCTGTCCTGTCGCAGGCCACTCGATTTGCTTCTTCCCTCTCCGAAGAAGGAAGAAGCATTTATGGAGACCGGCATGACTCTGGTGGCCACCGATAAATTCATTGTTTGTCGGTGGTCGCTGGTTTTTTGGACTGCACTACGCTTACCATCAGACGTAGTGCAGTCACATTGCCGTGCTTAGATAAAAAATGGCCTAACATATTTTTTTCTTTGAAAGTTGTTTTTATAGTCTACTGCTCCAGTTAAACAATGCGTAATTGGTCGAGCTGAGCCATTTCTACTTCCATCTTTTTATCGTTATCTTTTGAATCGATAAATCATTCAAATAAAAACTCAGTAAAAAATTGTAATCATTTTCTAATAATAAATATGTACTAAATTTAAAAAACCTTAGAATGTAACACGTTACGTATTTATTTTTAACCCTCGATAAAAATGTGGAACGGATCTGAAAGTGAATCAAAACTATAGAATAAATGAGTGAATCGTCAGTCCTGTCGCACTCGGGTCACAATCATTCAATTTAAAATTATCAAGCAATTCAAAGGGTATGGATTTAAATCATTAACATCTTCACCCTTAATCCTTCCAGCTACTCCCATTTTTTTTTTAAACGTTTTTATAACATAGGCCGGCAAACGAGCCAGTGGGTCACCTGATGATAAGTGATCTTCACCATGTAAGCCCACAATACCAAAAGAATCATGGGCGCGATGCCAACCTTAAAGGAAAGGGATAATTAGGGATTGGGAAGGGGAGGGGGATCTGGGCCTCAGGATATCTCTCACCATACGAAACGCAGCTACAAGCCGGTACTTTACGTCGGTTTTCTGTGAGGCAGTGGTAACGACCCGGTAAAGCCGGCCCATTCATGCTATAGACAAAACTGTCTACAGCTTGGCTCTACCACTCAACAACACTTATTAACTAAGCGCCAAAGCCTGGCTTATCGATAAATCTAAGACGAACAGCTGTTCACAAAACTTTCTGCAACGGCTTAGGATAGCAATAAAGAACGGTTGCAAAACAACGATCGACCTTGCGATTACCACAATACTTTATTCGACACAGTTGTGTTGCACGCTGCTGTGTCTTCGTTTAACTGTGGGATATATTTTTATCTTTAATTGAACGAAACACAGTTCGCAGCCGAAACCGAAACTGTAACTTATTCGGCTTCTCTCCTTCATGCCGAAACTGAAACCGAATTGAAACTCAAGTAGTCATCTATACAAGGTGTGTGGATCGCTATGGCAGGTTTTAACACTATGTGTACGGTGGTCGCTATCCGGACGGATATGAATACCTATTCTATCACATACGTGACACATGACATACATACATATACAGCCCTATATTATACACGTCCTACTACTGGGCACGGGCCTCCTCTACTGAATGAAAGTGGTAGTCCTAGTCCATCACGCTGGCCTAATTCGGATTGGCAGACTTCACATATCTTCGAAAAATCTTATCGACCTCTCAGGTTTCCTCACGATGTTTCCTTCACCGTGAAAGCAAGCGATAATTAACAATTAATATACGCATAACTTAGAAGTCAGAGGTGTATGCTCTTGGGGTTGGTTTGAACCTGCGACTTTCGTCTCGATAGTCCGTACCACTCCTCACTGAGCTATCGCTGTTCATCATTTAAAAAAAACAAAGTACATAAAATGGCGAGCCTATAGCCATCACGACACAAAAGCAATCTCGAATAAAATGCGCTTTGTCGAATCGAAATCGCGAAAGGTTCGAATAGTGAATAGTCCCAAGACTTTATGATATGAGATCTATAAGGGTGTCGGAGGGAGAGAAAACGTCTTTTGCTATTTCGAAATCCCGAAGTCCTTTACTATTATGTACGTGAATGAGGTTTTTATTTATTTTACTTTTTATTTCATTGAATGACGAGACGAGCAAAGCGCTCACCTGCACAGTGACTGCACTACACCTAATTGTAGTGCTACTGCACTGCTAGTCCAAAAAAGCCAGCGACTACTGACAAACAATGAGTTTATCGGTGGTCGTCAGAATCATGACGACCTGTCTAATCGAGTAAATCGAGGGACATGTGACAGGGCAGGCAGATGACCTATACAGGCATAGGGATACAAGGAGGTACCCCTGTACCCGCCCCAGCCAACCATCAAGTCATGTCGCAAGCCCCTCGGGAGACCCGGATATACACTGGCTGGTCCGGAAACGCGATCCACACAAGGTGTGTAGGTCATTATAGCAGGTTTTTGTTTTTTGTACGGTGGTCGCTATCCGGGCGGATATTTATATCCTACCACCTAAATTGTTTTCCATTTTTTATACGCCTATATTTATTTTATACCTTGATACACCTTGTAAACAATAAATGCGATACTAACATACTACTTAGACGCATTTACTGAAGATTATTTCTTGGCAAAGTAATACTTTCTAGTGAACTTAATGATCTTTCATTCATGTTATCACTGGATAAATGAAGACTAAATTAAGCGATCGTTAGTTTAATTTAGTTTTAATTGGAAGTTAATCTTAAGTGCCTTGTGCGTGTTAATCAATTGTGTATGTCGTTCCTGTCAAACTAAAATTACTTAAGTCCTGTTATTTAATTCGTTACCATACCATACCATTGTGCTTAGGTCACGCTGTAGACAGTTTTGTCTGTTTAAAACACAGTAAAATAGGTTCAAAATAAGTCCGTAATTATGATTATAAATATTGATATGAGCAAAAGTGGGCGCGTAGTGGGGACATCTCCCTATCTCGCTCGCACGCATGCATTGTGGCCATTTGACACATTCACACAGAGACGTCAAAGTTTGCGTTGTCTGTTATATGACAAGTGCCCACTCCATCAAATTTGAATGGCTTCTAATTTATTTTTTTAAAGACGTATCAATAAAAAAATTTCTGCGATAGGTTTTGGGTAACTTATTGGTTTTTTTTTTATTCTGGTTCGGCAAAGTGACTACGCTACACCTGATGGTAAGTGTAGCGCAATCCAAGAATAGTGTCGACCAACGATAAACAATGTGTCCATCGTAGGTCGGCAAGATCATGCCGGTCTGCCAAAGGGCCAAGGGGAGGGGAAGGAAAAGGGATGGGAGAAGGGTTAGGATCAGGGGGCAAGCTCCCTGGGGAGAACCGGATATACACTGGCTGACCCTGGAACGCGACCCACACAAGGTGGGCCACTATGGCAGGTTTTAGCACCAGTGTACGGTGGTCGCTATCCGGTCGGATACAAGTATCCTCCCACCAGCAGCAAATAATAAAACAAAACAAAATCAACCCTATTACGTCGGTCTCTTTATAAAATATCACACATATCGCAGGTAAAAGTAGTTTAAATTCGTTAATAGAGTGTATTCGTGACCACTCCTAGTGACATTGGGTTCTTGGTAAACCGAAATTACAATACAATGAAAGTATCATATTTCGACACAAAGCCCTTCATAAATAGAAGGTCGCGCCGCATTAAGTACATACATGTTTTGCCTGATGTTAAACCAAAGTGATGTCATTTTAAAGAGAATAAAATCAAATATAATGCTTTTTTTACTAGCCCTGTATTATATACGTCCCACTGCTGGGCACGGGCTTCCTCTACTGAATGAGAGGGATTAGGCCTTAGTCCACCACGCTGGCCTAATGCGGGTTGGCAGACTTCACATCCCTTCGAAAAATCTTATCACGTTCTCAGGTATGCAGGTTTCCTTACGATGTTTCCTTCACCGTTAAAGCAAACGATAATTACCTAACAATTAATATAATGCTTAGGGAATTCATATTCTCTACCTTAATTCAAATACGCAATAATATTTCAATTCACAACCAAGTAAAAATTGAGAAATTGTTTTTATTTTGCTAAATTCGTGGCTCTACCACTTAAATATTTTTTTCTTCTCATTTCGCCGGCGGTTTTTGAAAATATAATCAATGTAAAAATTGAATTACTAGAAGCGTGGTCGTGCTTTTGATTTGACATACCTGTTAGTTAACAAACTAAACATGAATGTTATTTTCGGTGTCTGGAAGATTCATAGATAATTCTATCGTCAAGTGGTGTGTTAATTACTAACAAGCGATTGTTCCCAATTTAGATCAGAGATTAATTGAGACTGCTAGAACCAGAGTGGCCTTACTGCATTTTGATGACTTTTGACCTATTTGTATTTTCGTCAATTCAAAACACGGCCGAAATGGACTTGTACTGCCATCTATGTCAAGATGATGTCACCGATTTTAGGCCGGTCTGCTTGTAGATTAGCATTTTTAAATTACGAAAATACAAATAGGTCAAAAGTCATCAAAATGCAGTTAGGCCACTCTGGTTCTAGCAGTCTCAATTGTTATTTCACTAAATAACGCCTCAGAAACTGAATTGATTTGACAGCGTTGTCATAATGAAAGTTCTGTTAGTTGAGTGTTGATTTGATCAACCTTCGAGAAACCGGGTGTAAATCACGTATAGTTTGAATACATTATTCCATTTCTATTACTACTCAAAGCAACGATATTGCATTGTGATTATTATATAATGTAGGCTACCTTCAATGGCGGCATAGTTACATAAAATTAATGCTCATCATAGCATTGCATTAAGCTTCATAATAACAATAATACCTACTAGTTAGTGAAAGAAATTATGTATTAAAGTTTTATGTAATGCGTGCACTCTTACGTGGTAAATAACTGCTTCTACCGACGACTACGTGTCAAGTCTTTAAAAAGTGTAAGATATACTTAAAAAAAAGCAGTTGGTTTTGCTCGATCGACTCACGGAATATTTATTACAAAGATTCTGTTGACAGAAATGTACACTCAAAAGATTCTTCAAGGCGTAAAACTTGTACAAACTTTGTATCATCTTAAAAAAAAAATAAGCGACTGGATGTGACGGTTGATGTACTTCGATGTACATAATCCTTTGTCCGTTCGAGAAAAAAACAAAACATTCTCAATTCAAAAGTTAGCATTTCAGTCGCGTAGCATGTCATTCCTGTCGGTTATGATGGTCGAAGAGATGGTGCAGATTCAGGCCTTGCCGATATTAAAAATATAAACAGTATATGGCAATGTTAGCGTTTGCCGTGCCCGTTGAAAATGATAACATATCTATGTAGATCGTTTTATGAAAACAAAAAACGTTGAATGAAAACCTCCTGTGGCACAAATACCATAATAAATAACCTCAATAGCGATAAATTTTAATCTAAAGTGTCCGTAGCGAATCAAATCCGATACTACACGTGATACAGGACTATACATAACAGTCGTTATACTGAAAACAAAAAACGTTGAATGAAAACCACCTATGGCACAAATACCATATAAATAACCTCAATAGCGATAAATTTTAATCTAAAGAGTCCGTAGCGAATCAAATCCGATACTACACGTGATACAGGACTATACATAACAGTTATGTCGGATTATCTTCTTTACATAGTACAGAATGAAGTCGCTTCCGCTGTGTGTTCGCTTGGATCTTTTAAACTATTCAACGGATTTTAATGCAGTTTTCAGCAATAGATATAGTGATTCATGACGAAGGTTTATGTGTATAATACGTACATATTACAGTACAGAAAAGCCGAACCATTCAAATATTTGTAATATGCTGTCATAACAAACATTTTTGCATGCGAAGCCGGCGCGGGTCGCTAGTAGTTTCAATAATACAGCTTAATGGGTCGATGGAACAAATGCGCTTAGCAGACGTCTGCGTAAGCCCAACGTGCAATTAAATGGCGTAGCGTCGCCATCAGTGATTATCTTTTTAATGTGATTAGTATTTTCATTAAAGGTTTTTTGTAACCAGTCCCGCCAAGGTTTTTTAGCAAAGTCCGGCAAACGAGTAAGCTGGTCACCTGGTTGTAAGTGATCTCTACCACTGAACATCCACAATACTAGAGGATTATGGATACGGTGACCACCGATAAACTCAATGTTTGTTGGTGGTCGCTAGTTTTTTGGACTGCACTACGGTTACCATCAGGTGTAGTGCAGTCACTTTGCCGTGCTCAGATAAAAAAAAACATTGTTGCCAGGATAAAAATTATTATGTGTATCGCACGGTTCTGGCACGGGGCTTGCCCCCTGATCCTAACCCTTTTCCCATCCCTTTTTCCTTCCCCTTCCCCTTGGCCCTTTGGCAGGCCGGCATGATCTTGCTGACCTACGATGGACACATTGTTTATCGTTGGTCGACACCATTCTTGGATTGCGCTACACTTACCATCAGGTGTAGCGTAGTCACTTTGCCGAGCCAGGATATAAAAAAAAAGAACTCTATCTTTCGTACAACTATCCCAGAAAAATTTCTTTATGGTATTCCTGCCAAATGTAAACAAATAAAACCCACACAAAATTGCGTGTTAATGTGTCTTTATTCATAGAATAGGACCGTCACGAATTCTTACATAACCTAATCGTGTAAGGCTGGGTGTAAATATAAGGTTTATTCCGGGATTTTGCGGCTGTAACTCTCTGTCTGAAGCAGTCGGGTAAAACATATTTCTTTCTTAGTATATATTTAGAAAAGTAGACTTTAAAATGAAGCTCCTTTTGCATGGAGAAAAGTTCCTGTACAACAGAGGCAAGAATAGTTTTCAGTAGAGAAGAGAAGAGAGAGAGCGTATCCTTTCCTTAAAGGCCGGCAACGCATTTGCAAGCCCTCCGGTGTTGCAGAAGTTCATGGGCGGCGGTGATCACTTTCCATCAGGTGAGCCTCCTGCCCGTTTGCCCCCTTATACCATAAAAAAAAAGTTACATGTGAATGACAGCCTCCGTGGCGCACCTGGCGAGTAGCCGGCAGTGAAGCGAGCGGCCGCGGGTGTTATCCCCGCACCGAGACAACTATTTGTGTGATCCACAAATATATGTTTGGGTCTGGGTGTTGTGAGTCCGAAAGTCTCTCGTAGTTCCTGATACCCACGACGCGACGTCTCGCTTCGCTGCCGGCTACTCGCCTACAGCGCCACGGATGCTGTCAAACTAAGATTACATTAGTTTATAATAAAATAAATACATTTTCATTTGTAACACAACTTATGGCCGGATTAGGTATATACTCGGCCTAAACCAATTCTAGCACTGACAGCGGCTTCTCCCACCTCTGCCGTCTCTTTCGCACTTACACTGTAATTTATATCTATCTCCCTTTACGAAGGCCGTCGTCATTCATCATTTATAAGGTCGGGATAAGTCTGAATAAAATGACGCACACTTTCTAGTCATTTAACTTCTGAATGGCATGAAAAGAGTGTTTTAAATGGGCAGTGGCTAAATATAACTTGAAATACGTGACGTCAGACGTCGTTTGAGTTAGGGATGGGCAGCGGTGATGGCGTCAGGGCTGGACTAGTGTATCTTTGTTTCTGTTTTGAAAAAAGCTGAAAAAAGCTTAATATGAAACGTCGGGATCAAAATTAATAAAAAACCGCGATAAAATCCGTTTAAATTAGTTTTATTTCAATGAGTAACATTCGCGTAAACGTAAGAAATCATTAAAAGCTTAATATGTTACCACTAAGTAAAATGGATGTGGTTTAGTCATCCTGTTGTCAGAATGGCTAAACAATTACTGCTACTGCTGGCGAGCAGGACGCTCGCCTGATGGTAAGCGCCAGGTCTGTCCATTAACAGAAACATACCACACATAACTGAATTACAAAGCAATGCATGGAATGGATACTGGACTGCGCTCGTCGCTCCAGAAGTCTCACGATGCCCAGTAATTTTACTGGCTTCGCAATAAATGTGTTTATTTACGACAATACATTAGAAACCTCTAAAATTATCAGTGTTTCCCTATTATATTATGCATCTATAATACATTTATAAACCTTCCTCTTGAATAACTATATCTATTAAAAACAACCGCATCAAAATCCGTTGCGTAGTTTTAAAGATCTAAGCATATATAGGGACAGACAGACAGACAGGCAGCGGGAAGCGACTTTGTTTTATACTATGTATTGACTAGCTATCCCTCGCGGTTTTACCTGCATGTTACTTGCTCCCACGGGTCTTAGCGTGATATACATATAAACCTTCCTCATGAATCACTCTATTGCTGAAAACTGCATTAAAATCTGTTGAATAGTTCAAAGATCTAAGCGAACAGACAGCGAAAGCGACTTCATTTTATACTATGTAAAGAAGCCTATCCTATTTTACCGCCAAAATGACCTAATTTATTAAAAACAACATACCCAGTACATAATATAATTATTTCTAAGCACACATTGCGCATTTACTGGTAGCCCGTCAGTCAGCACATTAAATTTAAATAACTGCGTAAACATTGACATTATGATAACAAGATCAGCGTTTTACTGGGTACGGATAGCAAAAGAAAAATTAACATACGGACTAATGCCTGTAATACCCAAAGGGGTAAGCAGAGGTGTAACCATGATGTGACAGAGGGCGACCCTATCGCCATGCCGGACAATTCTCCAAGCTGATACTGAGCATTTCGTGATAGAATAACCCAATATCACTTTTACCCGATAAGGGATCGAACCCGAGACCTCAGCACAACAGTCGTACCACGTACGTTATACAACAGCGTGGGGTGCTTTTTAAGATACTATCTAAATGATACTCCTTCTACTCATATCTGACAATAAAATATTTATAACTATTGACACCATGCGCCCCACGCTTTTTATTACAATAAAATATATTTTTTTCTTCAAATTTATTTTCTATTTTTTAGTTAGACTTTCTATAAAAGTGTGTTTTTTAGTTTTTTTATTTAACCGATTTTAATTGTGTTTTTACAAAAGGGTTTATTTTGATATATGTTTAATATTCTATATATTAAACTACCCTATTTCCTGTGATACAGTTGTATGTGTTGTATACTATATGTTGTGGTCGGCCTATTCATACTGTCTACAGCGTTGCTCTACCACTTATAGAAACAAAACATTTTTTTAAGCCTGCAGTTTGGTTTAATTTTAGAGGATCAATGTTGGTACATCGTTTGTGGGTTTAGGTCACGGGATTACGACGCCATAGCGATCAAGGTCACAGTTAATTGGCTACAAGACTCTTCCATTTAACTGTTACGATACACCAATTTGCTACAATTTAATCCCTCCGGGGATTTATTTTAATTGGTCGGATAGAGGAAGGGAGGCATTGTGATCTTTAGACAAGTAATAATAATCACGTTTAGTTAATTTAATTAGTTCACTATGTAGTTTGAATTTGTCTTTATCTTTATTAACTTGAATGATGAAATAATCAGGTCGCTCGCCTGATGGTAAGCAGCACGCTGATGCCCATAAACAGAAGCAACATCACACAAAACTTGAATTACAAAGCATGGCACTGGACTTCGTCACACCGAGACATAAGATGTTATGTAATAGTAATTTTACTTCGATGTCCTTCAATCCGATATATAACAGTGCTTCCACTTCCTAGCAGCAGAAATAAACATAGCGGTGGTACCAACCTAGACGGCCTCCCACATACAAGGAAGAATAAAGTAGTGTATGAATAAGAACATTACGTAACTATTCGCTAAACGTAGAAAAATTACCATAATTTTTTACTCACTTTGTATTCTGACCATACCTCATAAAATTTCATATTATCTTTTCGAGACATCAGTCAGTTCATAACATTGTGTAGAGAGAGCCTTGTGGATTATTTTCTGCAATGAAGTTCGAAAAAATTGTGGATGCAGTGAGATATGCCCAGGATAGGATCTACTGGACAGTCAGTGGATATCTCGGTATGTACGTAATTTAGTGGGAGAAATACATCCAACAGTCACGCACGTACACCTAACCCACAATTTATCATATTTTTTATTTTTGCGTTACTATGGGGTTTTTATTAATAAAAGATGTTGTCAATTTATAGATGGGTAACATCTCTGAAAAATAATATCAGAGGGACGAGAGTGGGGCATAGGGCCCCACAAAAAAAAAAGAAAAACCCACAATTTATCGTTTACCTAATCCTGTATCGTGGGTATCAGGAACTGCGAGGGACTGTGGGTCTTGGGGACCCAGACTGGAAAGGAATATCTTCAGATCATGCAAACGATTGTTACGGTGCGGAAATGAGCACAAGTAATCTTAGTATTTATAATCTCTATATATTATTATATATATTTGACATTTTATAATTATGTATTAGTATTTTAGTTTGCTATACATTTATTTAATTTAATTTATTAAATTTACGATGTCCTTGTCTCTCACTCTCTCTCTCTCTTTATTGTACACCACCGTGACTTCTTTTACTTGAATTTCTGTCCATCCAAAGGTTGTCTGGCAGAGATCGCTCGTAGCGATAAGACCGCCCATTGTAAAACCATTAAGTAGTCCTATGTGAATTTTTTAAGTGATTATTGGTTATACAATAGAGTTTTGTATTGTATTGTATCTCCTCATCAATTCCTGATACAGCATATTGTTCGCAGACACACGGACAGACACGGACGGCGGCGGCGATGGCGGCACACTCGACATGGGCAGCAGATCCTCGCTGCACACGGGGCTGCACATGTCAGAGGACGAGCATTGGGAGATGAATTATCATGAGGCTGCTATTTATTTAGAGGTACATCCAACAATAATAAATACTTTGCGTTTTACTCCAACAGTCACCAACCCTGACCGCACAGTAACATACGATTATCTTGTGTCGTCGGTATCAAGAACTAGAAATAAGAAGAAGACCAAAACGTTTCTGGTCTAGGTGTTTTGAGAACGAAATTGGTGGGGCAAGAGTGCAAGACCTTAATTTAATGTGAGCAAGGTACATTTCGCGAAGCCTGCTTCTCCTTTCCATACATTGACTAACTTCTAACAGCTACTATTCCATTCATCCATTTAATTTGATGTATCATTAATAATAATCACACCGTTACACGGTAGTACTTTCTTTGACGGTTCATTTACCGTACAGGCCGTTCGCTTGTGGAACGCACTGCCGGTGCCTATAAGACAAGCTCCATCATTGAGCAGCTTCAAGAGGCAGGTTAAACTTCATTATCTCGCGTCGTAAACATTCTGTTACACCTTACACTTTAACATTATTATTTATGTATGAATGTCTTTCTTGTATTTAAAATGTGTTTATTATTTGTTTATTTTTATTATCATACTTTTGATACACCCCCTTCAAATACATCTCTTTTGTCAATGTTCCATCCAAAGGTTGTCTGGAAGAGATCGCTTTTAGCGATAAGACCGCCGATTGTTACACATATGTTTATAATTATTTTGTTTCCTATTGTTAATTTTATTAGTGTTGTACAATAAAGAGTTATCAATCAATCAATCAATCAATCAATAATCATTAATAATAATAATTTTGAGTGGTAGAGCCACGCAGTAGACAGTTTTGTCTACAGCATGAATGGGCTGGCTCGATCGGGTCATTACCACTGTCTCACAGAAAACCGACGTAAAGTAGCGGCTTGCTGCTGCGTTTCGTACGGTGAGTGAGATATCCGGAAGCCCAAATCCCCTCCCCTTCCCTATCCCTAATTATCCCTTTCCTTTATGGTCGGCAACGCGCCCATGATTCTTCTGGTGATGGACGTACATGGGCAGTGGAGATCACTTACCATCAGGTGACCCACTTGCTCGTTTGCCGGCATAGGCCGGCCATAAAAAAAAATATTCATCGTTTTGTTACGAGTAAATTTTTCTAAGGTTAGCGGCTTTTAATTAAAGCGTAAACCTTTGAGGCCGTAGGCTGTGGCCAACGACGCCTACGCCTTACACCGGCTCGGCCAGGAACAAATATTTATGGTTTAGACAAATTAAATTATTTAGAGGTATGTTCAATTTGAGCAAGACTATGTAAGCATAAATGCAGTACAAGACAAAAAAAGTATAATAATGTAAATAATATAAAAATTTTACCTTCCAATAAAATTTGTATTATGTTTCCTAAGACGTCTGAAGTCCTTATGAGAGTACATCGCTTCATTCCGTCGGTTCCCGCTAGGTGTCGCTACTTTCCGTACGCTTCCGGCCTAAGCGCCCTCTGCTGGCCCTAGCTGTAAACTAATTTATACGAGACAAACCACCATTTTATATTTCGTCATTGTTGGGCTCATAATGCATTGATGGATGTAATATTCACCAGGAAGACATCACTTGGACTTCAGACGTCTTAGGAAACATAATACAAATTTTATTGGAAGGTAAAATTTTTATATTATGTGTTCCGTTTGACGTCTGAAGTCCTTATGAGAGATCTGTTTGTTATCTCCTGGTGGTTTGTATATAAAGATGCAATAATGTGATCTACTGTAGTGAAAATTTAAATGAAGCTATTATGGAATTACCAAGAATTTACTTTGATGTACATTAGATAAATGTACTGCATTTAACAAATCAAGGTACAGAAAAATATTGAGATAGCGATTTCTCAGAATTATTTGAAATTTAAGAATCAAGTATATGCCTTTTGTAATATTTTCGGAACGTTGTTTCGTGCATCCAATTCGCTTTAGCCAATATTTCATTGATAGGATAGTTTTCAATCCAATTCAAAGAAGATACAGCTGCTCGAAAGCTGCCCGGTGAGGCTTCTATTCCTGCTTCCGACAGAAGTCGTTTCACCCAGCCACTGATTATAGTGGGTGAGGCAGGTTTGTAAGGTGCTTTGGTTGTAAGAAACAAATTCAATACAGAGTCCCTGATGTCTCGAGTCAAGTTTAAAAGCCTCTTTAGCCAATAGACAAGGTCAATATTTCAATCTGGCTATACTAGTTACTGTTTTACTATGTCAGGGCAGTCCTGGATTTGTTAATAGGCCGTATAGGCCGCGGCCTATGGGCGGCAGCCTCATAGGGGCGGCAGATTTCAGAGGACGCTCACTCGATTTAAGTATAAAAGTACTAATTATCTTTAAATAGTTAATAATTTTATTGATAACTTTCAAACTCATTCGTTTACTTAACTTTAGTGCCTTCCATAATATTTGTATTATGGAAGGAAATGGAAAATAATTAAGTATTTTAGAAACCTACATACACCCATATATAAACCATTTATGTGGGGCGTTGGAAATAAAGTGGCCTACACTCATAAAAAATATAAATCCGGCACTGTGTCAGGGGGAGCTATCTCATGGGAGAGTAGAGAGCAGAGGACAGTAGCTCTCTCCAACATGGAGGCCGAGTACATATCTATGGCAGAGGCAATGTATCTCAAAACTCTGCAATATGAAATTACTAAGCACATGTACCCCATAGTGTTATATAATAATAGTCAGAGTGCACAAACGCTAGTAGATAATTGTTCATTACATAAAAGAAGTAAACATATTGATATCCGTTATCATTTCTTAAAAGATGATAACGAAAAAGAATTTTTTTTTTTTTTTTTTTTTATATATTATTATAAAGTATTTGCAAACTGATGACATGCCCGCTGATGTACGTATTAAAGCTCTCAGTCCCAGAGAGCATTACCTATAACTGTGTTAAAAGCTTAGGACTTGTAGAAAAATAACTATTTATGGTTGCATATTTGTGCAATTATAGATTCATTTGATGTAGTGGGGGTGTTGAGATTATTAAAAAGTTACAATACATCAAGGAAACGAACGCCATCGATTACCTATATTATGTACCAAGTTTACAAGTAATTGCCATTGTCTATGATCCCAGATCTGAATTGTCTTTTTATATGTAATAAAGTCAGTTGTTCGCTGCAATTGCAGCCAATGTGTTTTAATAATATCCTGAAAGCAAGCGTTCGAGTCTGACAAGTCTCAAGAAACAAATGGGAACGACATGAGCGTTCTGCGAGGCAAACAGATCTATAACAGGAGTTCCCCAATGTTTGAAGATTTTGCCTCGCTTACCAAATACCATTCTGCGATGTTTAGATCTCTCGACAAATGGTCTGCCTCTGTATTGTACACTCCTGGTAGGTAGTGAAGGTGTGATGTGATCGTCCACCAGTGTCAGTAGTTTCATGGTCAAGTCCGATAGTTTTTTGTGATCTGGTCCTGGTTCTTTATATAGGCCACCACAGTCTTGTTGTCGCTCTGTAATAAGACTTCCGAGTCTTTTAGGGCTGTGGCTTTGGCTGATAAAGCCGCACACACAGCGTACATCTCCTTTAAGTTGCAATGCCAGTTTATTTGATGGTGTCCCCCGGTACCTTGAATTCTCTGGTTGTTGGTCTTGGACTTGGGTGAATCTCTGTTCCCAGGGAGATATTGTCTATCCACCATTGTATCTCGCGCCGCACTTCCATCGAAAATGGTTTGCTGGCGCGAGGAAACTTGCGAAGTTGACTGCTGTGTCTCTGCAGCGTGCGGCAATGCAACCTTCCCCGGTGGGTGATGAAGGTCGCAAAGTTGACACACCCTAAGAGGCGTTGCGCCTGCTTGAGGGTCCAACTGCCGGCTGTGAGACGATCCACTAAATACTGGCAGACCTTATTTACTTTGTCTAACGGCAGGGACTTTATATTTGTTTGTGTGTCCCCTAGAACGACTAGAAATTCGACCGTCCTTGTTGGAGTGATGCTGTGTCTCTGCAGCGTGCGGCAATGCAACCTTCCCTAGTGGGTGATGAAGGTCGCAAAGTTGAAATACCCTAAGAGGCGTTGCCCCTGCTTTAGGGTCCAACTGCCGGCTGTGAGACGATCCACTAAATACTGGCAAACGTTGATTACTTTGTCTAACGGCAGGGACTTTGTATTTGTTTGTGTGTCCCCTAGAATGCCTAGAAATTCGACCGTCCTTGTTGGAGTGATGCTGTCTCTGCAACGTGCGGCAATGCAACCTTCCCCGGTGGGTGATGAAGGTCGCAAAGTTAACATACTCTAAGAGACGTTGCGCCTGCTTGAGGGCCCAACTGCCGGCTGCAAGACGATCCAATAATGATGACGGATTTTTCTAGATTGACGCACCAACCCAAACTTTCTAGTAGGTGAAGTGCTAAGGTTATTTGGGTGGCGAGAGTGCTCTGTGATTGGTGAGCAATCAAAAAATCGTCGAGGTATACTACGACACGTAGAGCCTTGGATCGTAAAACCTCTGCTATCCAGTTGGTCACTGTTGTGAACCTCTTTGGAGCTGCTGCCAAACCGAAAGGAAGGCATCTGCAGCAGCTGGTCCATGTAATTGAATCGGAGAAAGCGCCTGGGTTCCGGTTTTATGGGCAGATAATAATAAGCTTGGGGTATCGAGCTATTTATCTCTACGGTTAGTTCTACTACCCGACTTCTCCTTTCGCCCACCCTTTCTTTTTGAAATGGTATTTTCGAAATTTTTAGACATAGATGGCTCTGGAGAATTAGCTTTAGGCCGTCCAGAATTGGTTTGCTTTGCAATTCCATCGACCCCACCTATCTTTTGAATAAATGAGCCTAGCCATCAGGATTGAACATATATTCTACCGAAGGGGGAATTCTAGCCAAGTCTTCTTGTATAAACCTATCTTTTACAGCTTTTAACAAGGACCGAAGACGTTGTCCTGAGATATAAATTTATATCTGAGCCATTACCGACCAAATCTTTAAGTTTTTGGAAATTGCAGATGAGTTTATAGCAGTATCCAACTTTGCTGACCAATCAATAAAAGTTTGCCAAGCAATATTAACCAATTCGTTTTGAGCCAAAAAAGCATTCGAAAGCGCGTTCCATTTGAAACCAACGCAGTGGAGCGAAAGGATCTTCAAACCGTCTCAATTCTTCATTTACTCTTAACTCAGTAAATGTTGGAAATGCCACGTACTTTTTCTGGGTATCTGAGTAACGTACTGCATTCCATTACGGCGAGTCAAATGGTTGTATGGAAGAAATTTAAGCTATAAGGTCAGGAATCGCTTTAGAGACCGCTGGGTCTTTAATAGTAACATCTAAATTAGCAATATAATCAATCGTATTAGTATCTGAGGGTAGACGCAAAAACTCCTTATTTTGAATTTGAGAAGAAGCTGATGGCTCCACACTCATAGTACTAGCATGAAAATGTCTAGAAGCCGATGACTGAGCCCTCGTATTGAATGAATTTGACAATAAAATTTGCACACAAAATATTATTTACATGACTCACCAGCTGTTGAAAAAGAATTTCAAACCTCCTTTCCAAGCTACATTCCCGCTGTTATACTTACGAGCCGGTGAGCTATCACTGCTTGATGATGAATCGCTATGCTCCTCGGATGCTCCATCCAAATCCGTAGGTGGTGGTGAGGCCGGCCGTTTTCTTGAAGAACCCGAACACGCGATACTTTTATCACCCTTATCACTATTTTTATCCATATTGGAATAAATGCGTACGGAAAACCAAAATATTCAAAAATCTTATCGAAATTTCTACTTTATTCTCGAAATATCGAAGATAATTATTCTTAATACTTAAGATCACCTAACCGTCACGACTGTTTGAAAAACGACGCAACAATGACGAAATATAAAATGGTGGTTTGTCTCGTATAAATTAGTTTACAGCTAGGGCCAGCAGAGGGCGCTTAGGCCGGAAGCGTACGGAAAGTAGCGACACCTAGCGGGAACCGACGGAATGAAGCGATGTACTCTCATAAGGACTTCAGACGTCAAACGGAACACATAATACATATACTAATGTAAATAATAATTTGTAATAAATGAGCATTTTGGTAAGTTGGAGACTAGGCGCTAATTTTCAACTGCCCCATTATTTAAGCAAATAGGTTACACTAAAATAGGCACATAAATACTTTTCTTTTTAACTATGAAGAAGTAAATTATAGAAGATGGTGTTGTTGAAATAGTGACCAAGAAAGGCGGACCGCGGACCTTCAGGAAGATCAGGAGGTTGACATATTAAAACACAGACTGCGTGAGATGAAACCGCAATCATGTTAAGATAAATAGATAGATAAAAGTTTTATTTCAGCTTATGTAAACACCACACAGAGTAATATAAATATAAAATAAAATAACATGGTAAGAATAGCTCTGTGGTACGTTTCGCCGAAATCAGGCCCAGCTCAGCAATGTACTTTGCTTCACGAATAAACGAAATAAACGAAAGCGTAACTGACGGCTAAAATTGTAGACGCTATAAAAGTTAAGTTTTAACAAGAAATTGCGCAAAATACTTTATAATTTGCGTCTATTTCCAGGAAGGTCTGAACAACGAGAAGTTTGACTCACACCCGTCCAGTCCGGAGGAGTTGCCGGCCTACCTACGGGTGCACAATCCTTGGTACCACGGGCTAGATCTGCTCGCATCATTAGTTTTAATATTACTGGCCTTCACCGAGGATCCTGCTGTGCCTACTTTTGAGGTAAGTACTTCGGACTCACACGCGTCCAGTCCGGAAGAGTCGGCATACCTGCAGGTTCATAATCTCTGGTACCGCGGCCAGGACATGCTCACCGCTAGCCTTCACTGAAGACCCTGCCGATTTTATAATTGAGAAAAACACTTTTTAGGCTCAACTTTTCATGACCACTTTTCTTTCCATTATTCATAAATTTAAGAACAATTAAATTCAGGGCAAGGCATAATATACGACTCTTAATCCTGAAAACACGCATACAATTTATGTCGTCATCATGGTTTTCGGAAGCTGTGTTGATCAGGCAGACCAACCTACTTCAGAATGTTGCTGGGCTCTTTACAGAAAATTTTGTCTCTCTCTTTGATAACCAGGGTTAGCCATTTTAAATCGAAAAATATATCTAAAATCTCGCCCAACAATGTTTCTTCTTTCAGCTTCCAGTTTGGGCGCACGGGACGATAGAGCTGATGGCGTTAACTGTGATAGGAATCGAGCTACATCTGAAGCTCAAGTGGATCGGCTGGAGTACCATCCTCAAACACAAGAGGACTATGATAAAGGTATGCATTCCTTATCTGAAAGAGTCGTTAGTTACCAACAGATTTTTTTTTTTAATTATTGTTATAGGTTTGATCCCTGTCAGTCTGTGGGTATGTGTGTGTATATGTCATAGTATCATTTAAAATTTGAATCTGTTTTTTTTTCTAATTACGATTCTAGGTATCTACTTAACTATCCAGAGACCCTAATGCGTGATCCACAAATATTTATTTCGGATCCGGGTGTCGTGGGACGATAAGTCCCTCGTAGTTCTTAATATAGGTTAGACCAAGATATAGGGTATCACTCTAGGATTAGAGTGGGGTCAGGTCTGTACGTGACTGTCAGGTGTATTTATTTATTTTAGAGTCACGTTAGAGATAGTTTTGTCAACAGCATGAATGGGCCGGCTCAACCAGTTCGTTACCAATAATCTCACAAAAAACCGACGTAATGTAGCGGCTTGCTGCTGCGTTTCGTACGGTGAGTGAGATATCCGGAAGCCCAAATCACCCTTTTCATTCTAATTGCTTAATTATCCATTTCCTTTAAGTTTGGCAACGCGCCCATGGTTTTTTTAGTATTATGGGCGTACATCGGCGGTGGAGATCACTTACCATCATGACCCACGTGCTCGTTTACGGACGATGCCATAAAAAAAACTTGCATAAAAGGTGTCTAAATATCCAGCATTTTATTTTCCAGGGCATAACCCTGCTGATCATGGTACTGGAAGCAGTAGTGGTGGTGTGTCGTCAGTCGTCCCACTTCCGAGTGACGCGCGCGTTACGTCCCATATTCCTGGTGGACACGCGGCACTGCGGCGGCGTCAGACGGTTTATACGGCAGATACTGCAGTCTCTACCACCTATTATTGATATGTTAGGTATGTATTACATTACAATACAATACAGTACAATACAATACAATACAATACAATGCAATACAATACAATACGATACAATACAATATATAATAGACAATAATAATAAAATCATTATTATTATTCGACCAACACCTCCAGAGGCTCCCAATGGGTCGTTGGGTCAATGGTCAGATTCAGGAGGCTGTGTTATTGGCTACGGCACGCATTGTGAGAAGGTTCCTCACACTGGGGTCCTAACCGCCAGTGGCTTGGGTCCTTGGCCACGCCATGTTTTCCTAATTTTTTTAAATAATTAATAATGAAAAACTTACCTTTTAAAATAAAGACTACTGTACATATAATTAAACTGTTTCGCGAAAACTGAATTAAAATTGGGTAAAAAATGAGGCCGCAATTGATATTTTAAATATTGGTATGAGCAAAGGTGTGCGCGGAGTGGGGAAATCTCATTCGCATGCGTGCACGGTAATTCTTGGGTATAGTAGTCCTCTGCCTATCCCTTCAGGGATACAGGGAGCTCATGTTTTGATGTAAATAGAACAACAACAATATAATAGGTGTAGCAGTAGTTCGGAAATTCCCATTGGTCTGAGAAGAAGCACCATGAAACTCAGTCGTAAGGCGTTTCGTTATGAAGAATTCATAATACTAGAGGCGTTTTGAGGACAGTTTTCCACTGTCTACATGCCTCGCATGCAGACAGCATTCAACCGGGTTGTTACCACTGTCTCCCAAAAAATTGAATAAACAGCATGCTGTTGCGTTTCATACCCAAGTCCCCCTTCTTGCGCCTTCCCTTCCTTCTTTAGTTATTCCTTTTACCATAAGGTCTGCAAAGCGTCCATGGTTCTTCAAGTATTATGTATTATCATGGGCGGTGGAGATCACTTACCATCTGGAGATCCATTTTCTTGTTTGCTGCCTTCTGTGATGAAAATAAGGAATTCAAATTTTAGTGCTACTTTCTTTTAAAATAACTCAATACTATCCCACTTGCAGGTTTATTAATGTTCTTCGTGGCGACGTATTCGTTGCTGGGATACTATTTGTTCTCGGAGCACGTTGACAACGGACACTTCAAGACGATCAGCGACTCGTTTGTCAGCATGTTTGTGCTGCTCACCACTGCCAAGTAAGTATCTATTTTGTCAAGTATCTCAGTTCAAATATTATAATGTGGACCGTCGAGAGACACAAGGTGTTGGTCCCTCGCATGCGAGAGGCCGTCTGGGTTGATACCACCGCTTTGTCTATTTATGCCGCCAAGCAACAGTGTGTAAGTACTGTTGTGTATCGGTTTGAAGGACATTGAAGCCAGTGAAATGCTGGTCATTATTAGACTTAACATCTTATGTCTCGGGGTGACGAGCGCAATTCAGTGCCATGCAGTGCTTTGTAATACAAAGTGCTGTGTGGTGTTACTTCTGTTTATGGGCAGGCGTTGCACTTGCCATCAGGCGAGCGACTTGCTCGTCTGGTCTTTAAATTAAATTAAATAAAAAATAAAGACATTGCGTTACTTGACCGTCAGCAGATTAGGGTATCTGACTATGTGTAATTCTGTACACTATTTTATATACACCTTACAATAATACGAAGAAGAAAGTATTTTACGAAAACAAAACAAATTGAGTAAAAAATGAGGATGCAGTTCATGTTTCAAATATTAGAATAAGCAAAGGTGGGCGCGTTGTGGGAAAATCTCGCTATCTTTCTCCCCTGCGTGCATTGTAACAGGCGTAGCCTTGTGACGTAACATGCTATGTTGTGCATTCTCTTTCTGTAATTTATAACTACCGCTTTCAGCAGATTAAAATAGCTTCTAACTTTTTATTTTTAACTTGATTTGAATAATTCTTTCTATAATAGAATTTGAGGCATATAGCTTATTGTAATTATTGATTCACATAATCATGAAGGTTGTGTGACAAAGATCGCTCGTAGCGATAAGACCGACCATTGTAGAACCATTACGTAGTCCCATAGTGAATAATTTTAAGTTACTATTGGTCACAAAATAAAGAGTTTTTGTATTGTATTAAAATTTCCCAGTTTCCCTGACGTGATGATGCCTTCATACGCGAAGTCCAAGTGGTACGCGCTGTTCTTCATACTGTACATCATCACAGTACTGTACGTGCTCATGAACTTGGTGAGTCCTATGACATTTTATAAATATTGGTAAAAGAAGTAATGGTAAAAGACCAATGACGTCTGACGTATGTAATGAATGACAGATAATGAGTGATGAATGACGAACGACTATTGATTAATAGTGAATTACGAGTGATGGACGGTGAGTCACCGAATGACAATTGATGATTGACGAGTGACGAATGACAATGGTAAACGACAACAATGTTTGGCTTCAAAATCCGACAGATTTATAGTTTTAATTCCTACATGAACTATGACTCCTACACTATAATTTGTTACCAGTTTTTATCCGAGTACAGCAAAGTGACTGCACTACACCTGATGGTAAGCGTAGTGCAGTCCAAAAACTAGCGACCACCGACAAACAATGAGTTTATCGGTGGTCACTAGAATCATGCCGGCCTGTATAAATGCTTCTTCACACTCTGAGAGGGAAGAAGCAAATCGAGGGGCCTGCGACAGGACAGGCGGATGACCGATAACTCTCGGGTATGACAAAACCCCTCGGGAGAACCGGATATACACTGGCTGATTCTGGAACGCGATCTACACAACATGTGTGGGTCACTATGGCAGGTTTTAACACCATGTATACGGTAGCCGCTATCCGGGCGGATATGAATATCCTACCACCAGCAGTTTGAATATAATTCTCTTTCCTTCTAGATGTTGGCCGTAGTCTACGAGGCATTTACACGCATCGAGCGGGAGAAATGTCGCGCGTTACTCCTCCACCGTCGGCGCGCCACTCGTCATGCCTTCAGGCTCCTGGTCTCACGACGAGCACCCCTGGCTGTCAGACTCCGTCACTTCGCAGGACTAGTGAGGCGATACGCTCCACGGTACTCCGCCCTGGATGTGCTGCTGATGTTCAAGCAGCTCAACCAGTCAGGGTCTGGGGGATTGTCGCGGGCGGAGTTCGCTAATGTGTATGAGGTGTTCGCGTTGCGATGGGCGGCTCAGACCACCAGGGCTCCGTGGTACGCGAGGTCGAAGATCGAGCCGCTTGCACGGGCTGCGTCGGCTTTGACTCGTTCGCCGCATTTTGAACATTTTATATGTGAGTAGTTTTTTTAGTAGAGACAGAAACAGATAGAAGATCGAAAGTGATGCAGAAAGGAGATCACGACCCTCAGTACTGAGGAATACGACGCTCGGAGTAGTTCTTTTTATAGCATAGATCGGTAAACGAGTAAGTAGGTCACCTGATGATAAGTGATCTCGACTGGCCATATACTAATACTAGAGAATCATAGGCGCGTTATCGACCTTAAAGGGCAGGGGCGATTGAGGAATTGGAATGAGGAGGGGAATTTGGGCCTCCGGTTATCTCACTCACCTTACGAAACGCAGCAGCAAGCCGCTAATTTACGTCGGTTTTCTTTGAGACATGGTTGTCTGGTCGTTGATACGACCCGGTTGATCCGGCCCATTCATGCTGTAGATAAAACTGTCTACAGCCTGGCTCTACCACTCAAAAAAGTATATGTTTCAGGCATGTATTTTTTATGATTTCAACCAATAGCTTACATTGGCTATTATTCGTAATAGAAATAATTTTATTAATCCCCAATAAATATTTAATCTGCCTTTTTAGTTTACTTAAATCTGATGGATTGGTATGGTATTGCAGACGCATTAATAATCTGCAATGGTGTGGCCATGGTGGCGAGGGTGTTGGAGGCGGCTGGCAACTTGCAGGACAGCGCGAGACTGCTCTGCGCCTCGTGGGATACCTGGATGTTCCTGTCTTGTAAGATACTTTACGTTTTTATTGCATAGGATAACATGGGCAAGTAGGTCACTTTATAGTAAGTGCATATCCATCTACAATACTAGAATAATCATGGACGCGTTGCCGACCTTATACATGGGCTTTTTCTATCATAAGAAGCCCAATATCACTTTACCCGACCCGGATCGAACGCGCGACCTCAGCTCAAGGTAATGGGTAAATTTCGCCAAGCAACAGTGTGTAAGCACTGTTGTGATTTGATTTAAAGGAAATTGAAGCCAGTGAAATTACTGGGCATTATGAGACTTAACATGTTATGTCTCGGGGTGACGAACGCAGTTCAGTGCTTTGCAGTGCTTTGTATTTCACAGTTCTGTGTGGTGTTGCTTCTGTTTATGGGCAGGCGTGGCGCTTACCATCAGGCGAGTGCCTCTGCGCCACCGAGGCAGTGGTAAAGATGAGTGTTGTTTATATCCGCAGTGTTCCTGCTAGAAGCTGCTATCCGCATGGTGGCGCTGGGGTTGGGCGCGTACCTGGAGAGCGGCTGGAACGTGTTCGACCTGAGCGTCACGCTCCTCGCTCTGATGGGCGCCGTGCTGCTCACCATCGCGCCCAAACTATTCATCGTCGTCATATTCAGACCGCTACGGTAATCTATCTGCTTCTTTATATAGTATAATAGTTAAAAAAGAAACTAAAAAAACACGCTGTTATAGAAAGTCTAATTAAAAAATAGAAAATAAATTTGAAGAAAACAATGTATTTTATTGTAAAATAATAATAGTTAAAAAAACTAAAAACATGCTTTTATAGAAAGTCTAATTAAAAAATAGGAAATAAATTTAAAGGAAACAATGTATTTTATTGTAAAGAAAGCGTGGGGTGCATGGTGTCAATAGTTATAAATATTTTATTGACAAATATGAGTAGAAGGATTATCATTTAGATAGTATCTTAAAAAGCACCACGCTTAGATCTTTTACACTATTCCACGGATTTAAAAGCAGTTTTCAGCAATAGATCCCATAGGCCCCCGGGTCGGGTAAAAATGATATTGGGTTTTTATATCCCGAAATGCTCAGTATCAGCCCGGAGTCTGGAATTGTGCCCGGTATGGCGATAGGCTCGTCCCCTATCACATCATGGGTCAGAGATACGCTCGATTATGTGGAAGTTTTTTTTTATTTGATTAAATGCCTGTTGGTAAGCGCCACGCCTGCCCACAAACAGAAGCAACAGCACACAGGACTTTAAGGGGTTATAATACAGTTAGAAATTTCAAAAAAAACGTTTTTTTTTTATTTTCTTTTCTTAATGTACTTATGTTTAAGAATACACACAGAAAATTTCATATCGTTCCGGTGAATATTTTCGAAGTTACACGCAAATTTGAAAAGGCGTTTCAAAGTGCTTGAAACATTATCAAAGCTTCAAAGCGCTTACCTGTCCCTTTACACTGTCCCTTTTATGCACATGCCTATTGTAAATGTTCTCTTCTAATGTATTTAGATGCGTAAAGCAACAGTGAGTTATTGTTTTTTTTATACCTGAAAGGTAAATTTTTATTTTTCTCTCCCCAAACTGGAAAATATTTAGTGCAATTCAAACTTTAAACGCGTTTTTCTCAAAATGGTGTTTTCAAAGTCGGTGACCAACATTACTCGAAAACGGCTAAACCGATTAGTCTCAAATTTTAACACGAGCTTCTTAAATATATTCTTTAGTAATTAATCGAAGATTTTTTCTCACCGATAAATATATATTTTTTAATAAGCAATTTAAGGTCGAAATTTTGGTCAAAAATGGATTTTTTGTTTTGAGAAGCCGCCATTTTGCCAAAAAAAAATATTTTGCTTATTCCTTCGATTAATTACTAGATTTAACATTACTTTAACGAAATCTGTTTGGTTTTTTAATTTCAAAGGATCCAGTTCAGAGATATAGTGGTCACCGCAAAACGTCTTTTTTGAGAGGAGCTCCCGGAGATCAGCTGTAGCTCCTTTCCAAATAAATATTTTTATTAATACTCAGTCTTAAAATACAGTTAAAAGATACCATAATATGTGTACAAATTTTTAGATCAATAAGTTTAAAAGTTTTGTCAGAAAAAAATCTGGAAAATTTGCTTTTTTTCGGCCTTCTAACTGTATATAACCCCTTAAATTACAAAGCACTGCATGGCACTGAACTGCGCTCGTCACTCCGAGACATAAGACGTTAACTCTCATAATGCCCAGTAGTTCACTGACTTCAATGTCCTTCAAAGCGAAACACAACAGTGCCTACACACTGTTGTTTGGCGGCAGAAATAGACTGCGCGGTGGTACCAACCCAGACGGCCTCTCGCATACGAGGGACCTACCACCTTGTACATTACGTTTCTCCTCCAGGTTAATGCGTCTCTACAAGTTGAAGAAGAGATATCGCGACGTGTTCGGAACGTTGGTCCTGCTATCTCCGCTTATGTCTTCGGCTGGATGCGTCATGCTAGTCATGTACTACTTCTTCGCGATCATCGGGATGGAACTCTTCGCCTCTTACGACTTGAGGAATTGTTGTGTGTGAGTTATGATTCAATACATACTTGCATGTTCTACTTTTTTTTTTACTAGCCCTGTATTATACATGTCCCACTAGGCATGGGCCTCCTCTACTGAATGAGAGGGGTTAGGCCTTAGTCCAGGCCTTAGGTTCTACTTATACATAAACTAGATGACCCGGTGAACTTCGTATCACCTACATAATATATTTGTGTAAAATGTGGTCAAAACTTAATACAAATGTTTCATTTACATTAAATGCAATTATGTGAGGTACTGCGCCATTGCACGTGAGGTAGCCCGTCGCTAACGGTCTCACTGTCCTGTCTCACTGTCCTGTCTCACTGTCCTGTCTCACTGTCCTGTCTCACTGTCCTGTCTCACTGTCCTGTCTCACTGTCCTGTCTCACTATCCTGTCTCACTATCCTGTCTCACTGGCCTGTCTCACTGTCCTGTCTCACTGTCCTGTCTCACTGTCCTGTCTCTCTGTCATGTCTCTCTGTCCTGTCTCACTGTCCTGTCTCACTGTCCTGTCTCACTGTCCTGTCTCACTGTCCTGTCTCACTGTCCTGTCTCACTGTCCTGTCTCACTGTCCTGTCTCACTGTCCTGTCTCACTGTCCTGTCTCACTTTCCTGTCTCACTGTCCTGTCTCACTGTCCTGTCCCTGTCCAGTCTAGACGCCATACGACCCGTCATCACGGCAAGCTTCGCAACGACAACCATCCGGTTTATACTAAAACATTCCAAAATCAACAACTACTAATAAATTAAAAATTAATTAAAAAAACATTGTCCAGCGGACAAAATTGTGAATCTAAACCATTCTCAGATCCCCTTGAACACACACAAAAAATTTCATCAAAATCGGTCCAGTCGTTTAAGAGAAGTTCAGGAACATACACACTCACAGAAGAATTATATATATAAAGATTAGATAATGTCAACAGTCACACACATAGCCCTGACACTGTTAGAAACGTGTCTTGTATCATAAGGAAATATGAGAGACTTTCGGTCTCACAACACCCAGACCCGAAAGTATTTTTATAGCATAGGCCGGCAAACGAGAAAGTGGGTCACTTGATGGTAAGTGATATCCACCGCCCATGTACGCCCATAATACTAGAAGAATCAGAGGCTTTTTGCCGACCTTAAAGGGAACGGATAATTAAGGGATTGGGTAGGGGTTTAGGCCTCCATAAATCTCACTCACCGCACGGAATCCAGCAGCAAGCCGCTACTTTACGTCGGTTTTCTGTGAGACAGTGGTAACAACCCGGTCAAGCCGGCCCATTCATGCTGTAGACAAAACTATACACATAGAGGCTCTATCACTCAAATCTTCTTCTTTTTTATGTATGGCTTTCGCATTATTATGCATTTTGCCAGTTTCAAGTATAATTTATTCTCACGTTATTTTTACAAGAACGATGAAACACGGGTGCGGTCGATTTCAAGGTCTTGCCGGAGTTTTGGCGTTAACTCCTTTCAGTACGATGCTTAATTCACTTATTTCAATGTTTCCATACACTGTTCATCACCGCCAATGTTTATTGAACAAATCCACACAACTTTTATACAACAAATACAACTCTAAACTAGTTTATGAAATAAGTTAAAATAAGCGATGAACTGCACTGTCAGAATTTCTGCCAAAACTCCACTCAAATCAATACCACAGATCACTATATTAGTAATACAGATGGGACAGCTATTAAAGCAATATTTTCTGAATTCTACCACCCTCCGTTTTGTCGCTAGTGTCGATAACAGATTATGTACAGGATTTGACGTTTGTTCAGCGAATTAGAGATGACCATAGGACACTAAGAACTAATTGTATATCGATTTTAAACACTAGGGATGTCCTGTCTCGATAAATTGGATCGAAATGCTGGTCAGATATTAATTTGCATGTTCTATGATGGTAGGAAATAGGTATTTGAGGTATATGTTCAAATAAACTGCACAAATTATACTTATTTATTTTTTATTTTTGTTCATCCTTAATCGATTATTACATATTTTTAATGCCATTTTTTGTGGCTCCTGCATTCTTAAAACATATTTGGCTTCCACAGCACCTTTTAAAATTTTATTTATTATTTTGCACCAATTATGTACTTGAATTCTATTTGTAATTTTCAAAAATATTTTTTTTATTCATTTTTATGGTTATTGCATCCAATATTATTAATTAGATAAAGGTTTTGCGTAATAGCACATTTGCATTTTTTTGTCACATTTTTGCTCGTACAATAAGAAGTTAAATAATTGTGGATGTAATCAGCCGTGGCTCAATACAGCCTCAGGAAACTACCATTAGGATATGCCAACCTTTTGTGTTATAAATTTTTATATTCTCGGTAATTTAAATACATATGAACCCTATCAATATTATTAGTGATATAACTTTTCTGGCATTGTTCACAACTGAGAGTTTTTGATAAAAATCGACATATATACCCAGCTGTGAGAGCAATGGACTTTTATTTTTTCTTCTATTACTTGACCCATTAAATCCTTTGGGCTGTGTTGTGAACAGGATGTTACTTTTTTAGGAGACATGTTCGGGGAGACATTTTCCTTATTACTACAATTATCTTCTATGTTACACAGTCTAAAATTTTTACAAAATTCATTAATGTCTCCCCTTCATCCTGGTCACAATTTGTAAATCAAGAAAGAGGGCTCAAAACATTCGATAACATTAGTGTTTTATAAGCCTGAATAAATGAAGTAGGGGTTGGGTTCACATTTCTGTAATTAAGAGCCCTCAATCGTCCAAAGAAATTTTCTAATGGGTCTTGATTTATGTATCTTGGGTAATAAAAGTCCACATTATATTTCATGAATAAAAGTTTAGATATCCTAATGAAGCTTTCTAGGCTTGTAATCCAACCATCTAAACATGGTACTCTTACGAGGCGAGACCCACTTTGTCGAGCAAGTTTACTATTGGAGTCAATAAATTTCATGGCTTTTAATGTTTGTACTGCTGTTGTCTCCATTGTGGATGAAGGTGATTGACCTGAAGATTTAATTTCATTATATTTTTAAAATACAACGATTACATAAATTATAATACAACAAATAAAATTTCAAAATATTTCCATAACATTTTAGATAATTTTTTATGGTATTTAGAATATCTTGATGTTGATAACTTTTATCGGGCAATTCATTTGAAAAATCGGTCCTTAGTACAAAATAAATGTGATATCCTAATATTACTACATTATAAATGTGACAAGTAAAGGAAATGTTTAAATGTAAATTAAAGTTATTTTTGCGAATACAGAGTCCATATCCTGGTTATACGCCATATATAGACGCTAGAGAATCCACTGTTCATTTACTCAGGCAAATATGTATAAAGTTGTAGCATAGAAAATTAATTGCATGATAAAAGAAAAGAAAATTATTTGCATGATAAAAGACACTGAACTGAGCTAGATATAAAAATATACTCACATATTGCATTTGTGTATTTTAACATAGCTGTTCGTGCACTTAGTACTTGGGCAGCAATACTGACTTTCATTTTTTTATTGTTTTTCTATCAACATGAAATGCCGTTAGCTTCGGTAAAGCTCTGGTATGCTCCAATTTGCTGTCCACATCGTATATAAATAAAATATCCTTCCAGGAAGCAGTATTGTCGCCCCACAGCGCATCCTTATTCATAAAATTATTTCTTATGCTTTTTAACAGATGAGGTGGATCAAAAAATATGTTTAAATTATGTCCTGCAACATCTATCGTGCCATCTGAAAAAAAAAGTGTTATAAGAAGCAATTTTATACTATAATCTCGATAGCGCACAGATTATGGGTATATTACATAAAATGGTTAATAGATATAACAGGGGCAACTGTCAACTATAAATTAGTGATTGTAATTAAAACAGAAACACCAATGATTTCCATACAATATGTTTAAAAAATATCGTAGCTGATTCAATCGTGTCCATAGCTGAGGCAAAGTATTGTTGGGAATATCAGTACTATATTCTTATAATAATATTATGTATATGAAAAATATTCCATGTTTTTATTGAACTGATTTAAAATTTGCGAGTATCTATTGAAATAGCTGTGTTAAGGTAGCAGGTTCGACTCTTTCATGCTGACTATTTATAAATGTGTTGTATGAAAATAATGTAACTCATAGTTACCAACTGTTGAGTAGGTAAATAAAAAACATTCTATCAAAATTAATTATAGTTACTCACCATCTATGAGTCCAGCCAAAGTGCGTGATCGGATCGTTTCAAGGCGACAGTATCTAATGGCTGTGCGGAATGTAGACCCTTGGTCACAAACGAGGGCTATTGGTATAAGTCCCGTTTGAGAAACTTGAGTGACAATATTTTTCAGAGCCACTTTTAGTTCAGCAGCTGACACTGTCCCTTGAACCAAGTGATAGGCTAGACATTGCCTCCAAGATGCACATATACCCCTTACCATGAATACAAGGGCGTGATCGCAGTATTGCATTTTTTTTTGTCCATTAATATCCACAAAACCAAGTATTTCATCCCTTTTCTCATCAAATACAATGTGTGGAGTTAATGCAACTTCATCGAATAAAATGGTGCATAACTTTTTCTGTTCAGTCCAATTATGCACCGTTCGTTTTATGTGCTCAAAAACATGTGGATTGATCCCTGGTGCGAAATCAATATTTTCCGAGAGTCTGCTCAGTGTTCTTTTGTTAGGTAATGTGAACATCTTCTCTAATAGATTATAGGTTTTAGGGCTTTGTTTCATTATACATAAAGATATCAATTTTTCGTCCATAGTGAAACGTCGACCCATTTTATTTTTGCTTGCATGTTTTAACTGCATTTCGATAAAAGTGCGTGCTTGCTTTGGCAAAGCATAATAGTTATCAAAAATATTGGGTTTTGCCAAAATTTGTTGCAACTGTTCCGATGCCGAATTTCCAGACAATTTCTGACTAATGGAAATCATTTCTTTCATCAATTTCTGTTTTATTGTATTTGGCTTCCTTCTGATGAAACCTGTAACAGAATTATTTAATATTATACATTTTTACTCAAATATACTCTAGATATAAGTAATAAGTGCGTAGTGGCCTGTTGGTATAAAGATCAGACGCGGCTACTAACATTTTCACGGTGGTCGCGGGTTGTAAACCCAGGCCATACGTCTGACTTTTCGAAGTCATGTGTATATTAAAAGAAGATCACCCGCACAAAAACGGTGAAGGAAATATGAATATCAATACCAATATCGTGAGGAAACCTGCATTCCATAGGGATTTTTATAATAGTCCGCCAACCCGCATTAGGCCAACGTGGTAGACTATATGGCCTAATAACTCTCAATCACAATCTCACAACCACTTGGTGGTAGGTCCTCGTATGCGAGAGGCCGTCTGGGTAGGTACCACCGCTTTGTTTATTTCTGTCGCCAAGAACAGTTTGTAAACATTGTTGTGTTCCGGTTAGAAGGACATTGTAGCCAGTGCAACTACTGGGCATTAAGAGACTTAACACCTTATGTCTCGGAGTGACGAGCGCAGTGCAGCGCCACATGGTGCTTAGTTATTATAAGTTCTGAGTGGTGTTGTTGCTGTGTATGGGCAGGCGTGACGCTTACCATCAGGCGAGCGACCTGCTCGTCTCGTCACTCGCGCTTATAAAAAAAAAATCGTTCTCTCGATTGTAGAGGAGACCCGTGCCCTGCAGTGGGATGTATAGGGTCGATACAGTGTACTCCAGATAATGTATAAAGCTTATTCTGTTAATAACTTTATTGTTATGGTGACAGGTTGAGAGAAATAACTGCTATGCAATAAAAGAACCAACAAACGAACGAATTTCTTGAAATGTTGAATACATTTATCATGATGGCGATAGTCAAAATTAATAGGTTATAAATAAATACACCCAACAGTCACATACATAATCCTGACCCTGCACTAAGATACAAGTCTTGTGTCGCAGGTATCAGAAACTACGAGAGACTTTTTGGTCTCACAACACCCAGAGCTGAGACAAATATTTGTGGGCCACACAAACATTTGTCTCGGTGCGGGGGTCGAACCCGCGGCCTCACGTTTCACAGCCGGCACCTAACCAACTGCGCCATGGAGGCTGTCAGCTTTTTTACGGCTAGGCAATAAAGCCGTAAAAAGGCAATTAAGGAAACCATTTTTGAAATGCTTAGTAAACAACATTACTGAGTCTTGGAAAGGTTGAGACAAATAACTGCTATGCAATAAAACATTAAATGAACACATTTCTTGAAATTTTAAGTACATTTATCACAATGGCGATAGTCAATATAAATACGCGCTGGGCAATAAAGACGCAAAATGGCAATTAAAGAAACCATTTTTGAAATGCTTAGTAAACAATATTATTGTGTCACCGAAAAGTTGAGATAAATAACTGCTATGCAGTAAAACATTAAACAAAAGAACACATTTCTTGAAGTGTTAAGTACATTTATTACAATAGCGATAGTCTAGATCAATGCATGTTAGGCAATTAAGCCGTAAAATGGCAATTAGAGGGCATTTTTGAAATGCTTCGTAAAGAACATTATTGTGTTGTCGAAATATTGAGACAAATAGCTGCTATGCAATAAAACATTAAATAAAGACCAAATTTCTTGAAATTTTAAGTACATTAATCACAATGGGGAAAACTAGAGGTTAAGCCATAAACGGGCAATTGAAGAAATCATTTTTAAAGTGCTTAGAAATATATGTTTAAGGACTTTAAGTTAAACAATCATGAATAATATAATTTGCAAGCTGACAATAACAACATTATAAACCTTCAATAACTTTAACTTTTAATAACTATAATTTGAAAGAAAGGTATTTTAGAACTATTATTATAATGGTACTGACCTTTTTGTTTCATCACTGAGATTGTACTGGATTTTGTATCACTAGGAGTAGCATAGGAGCATGAAGGTTGGGCCCAAAGAGTGTGAGCTGAAAAATAAGAAGATGTAATATTACAACTACTATTTATATTCCATAAATAAAAGCGATTTTTGATTAACCCATAGATATCATACCTGATGCTGTGATTGCTGAAGATGTTTTCATGCGATAGTTATCCTTGGTTTGACTGTCCAGGCAAGTATTACTGAGAGACTTTTGCTCAGGGATAATGTTGACTGAAAATATATTTTTTATAAGATGGTGTTGCATTATTTCTCTGAATTATAATCTATAATTAATAATATAGCAGTAATTTTCAAAAAAACTTCAAAGCATTCAGAATTGACTAATGGACTAATTAATAATGTGATTTAAAATTTAAACAAATGAAACATGTTCCCTACTATGACTATTTTATTTAAACTATTTAGATATTTTTTGTACAGAAATCAATAGTAGTACCTGTATTGGCTGTATTACTAAAAGTTGGTTCCAAAACGCAGACGTCATTTGATTTTCGGAAGTAATTGTGTTCTGTTAGCAGGTTCCACTCTGAAAATAATAAATATTTGAAATTTCAAAGTTATACACATAAATGCTACCTTAATCTAGACAAAGAAGCAAGTACATATACATTATACCATCTATAAGTACGGACAAAAGGGTAAGCCTAATGCCATATCAAACAAAAACTTCAGATCAGATTTCAAGCTATACTGGGCAGACAAATGTTATATTACTTAACCTAATTGTATTAAGCCAAGAATAGAGTAAGGGTAAGAGCAGTAGACATAGCAAAATATACAGGCATAGTTTTAAACTTGGACAAGCATTGCTTTATATGCATGATTGTGTACATAATACACACACATTTTTTTCGTCTCATTAAACAATTTCAGTAACTCCAACTATAACTTTCTGAAGTATTGTGATCATACAAATAACACACATATACATACTGCATAGTACAGTGTATGCAGCAATTTACAGATAAGTATGATTGAAGGATAAAAGCGTAACTAGATAAATTACACTTACCATGTGTACCACGAGGTTCACCAAGAGCTATTTCTAACTCAGAGAACAAACAAGGGTAAGAATAGCGAAGTCGGCGACCTTCGTCATCAAATTGGTGTTTGTCGAAATGTTTTGAACAAACTCTCTTAGTAGTAAGTTGACTTGTACTAAGTTCACCCAGAAGAGGATTCGTAGGCACTAGGAACGACAGCCACAAGGATCTTAAATTATCGTTCTTGGGGATACAAAATAGCTGGTGAGTATCACTGGTTGCAGTGCAACCACCAACACAGCACTTAAGAATCACCATGACGAAATATTAACACTGTGAAACAGCGCACAAAACCACGTTCGAAGAGCAAAGTGTAGCTAGGATCTCGACTCAAGCTGAAATAGCGAGGAGATGCAACCAACAACAACGCAACTCAAGAACTGATTAACCACAGTGATCAACTGAACTCAAATAAAATTCGAAAAATTTTAACTGGCTTGTGTTGACTTTTGACAAGTCAAAACAACTTCCACAGATAATGTATCGCCACAGATAAGAAAACGGTAAGGCGCGACACTAGCGACAAAACGGAAAAAGGGAACTAAAGCTGTCAGGGCCCTGATCAATACTTTTAATTCAAAATTTTTACTTTGGAATGAGTACTTTCTATTGGTCCACAATTCTATTTTCAAACGGGGGACACACTCTCACTGAATCAAGTAATCATACCAATGCGCGCCATCTATGAATCGTTTCCCGAACCAACAGAAACACAACGGTGGAAGACTTCTACAAGTACTCGTTCAACGGCTCGACGACGCTCGGCTACTACTACCTGAACAACTTCGAGAACATTGTGACTTCGGGCGTGACCCTGTTCGAGTTGACAGTCGTCAACAACTGGTTCATATTGATGAACGCGTACGCCAGTGTTGCGGGGCAGTTCACTAGATTGTATTTTATGGTAAGTCGTGCAACTTTATTTGTTACTAGCTTTTTTTCTCTTACTATCTCTTTTATTTTTTCCTCGCGACTCCGCCCGCGTGATCTGCTTTCCGGGATAAAAAGTAGCCTATGTTACTCAGTTATAATGGAGCTTTCTAACGGCAAAAGAATTTTTGAAATCGGTCCAGTAGTTTTTCAGTTTATTCGTTACATACAAAAATACAAATCTTTCCTCTTTATAATATTAGTGTAGATATAGAATTTTAATCGAGCTAGTGGACACCTGATGGTAAGTGATCCCACCGACACGTTCACAATACCGTGGGCGCATCAGAAGGGGTTATGGGGGGGTTTTAGGGGTTTATGCCTGCGGATATCTTATACTCTGTACGCAATGCAGCAGCAAGCCGCTATGTCGCTTTATGTCGTTTTTCAGTAAGAATGGTAACAACCCGGTCGAGCTGACCCATTCATGTTGTAGACAAAACTGCCTACAGCAGTGTTTCCCAACTTGGGGCCCACGCCCCACAGGAGGGCAATTTGACAGTTAAAGGGGGCAATTTAAAAATGGACTCAAAAAGACTTTAACCCTTTCGCTTTGGGTTATTTAAATGCAATGCTAGATATTGGTGACAAATTTAATAAAAACATGTTAAGGTGGGGGGCATGGCCTAAAAAGGTTAGGATACACTGGTCTACAGCATGGCTCAATCACTATAAAAAATATGAATTAGCTTGGCTAATTTCCGTTGAGTCAATTATTGACTTCGTATTCTATACAAGTCGTTGCCGTTCTGGTCTTGACAACGTGTTTTTTTATCTGATGACGGCAAAGTGACTGCACTGCACCGGATGGTAAGCGCAGTGCAGTCCAAAAACCAGTGACCACCGACAAATAATGAGTTTATCGGTGGTCACCAGAATCATGCCAGTATAAATGCTTCTTCACAATTCGAAGATGGAAGGAACAAATCGAGGGTCTTGCGACAGATCAGACGGATGAAGGATCTATAGGGATACAAAGATGTACCCCTTTACCCGCTCTAATCAACCACCAAGTCATGTCGCAAGTTCCTCGGGATAGTCGGATATACACTGGCTGATCCTGGAACGCGATCCACACAAGGTGTGTGAGTCACCCTGTATACGGTGGTCGCTATCTAGGCTCCCTATGCTTGTGCAGTAAACTATGTAAGTTTTCCTTAATACGAGTGTTTCTTATTTAATGATTATATTTGCAGGTATTCTATCTATTTACGATGGTTGTACTAACGATCGTGGTGGCGAGTGTGCTGGAAGCGTTCAGATTTAGGATACAATACAAGAGGAGTACCACAAAGAGAGACGGTAGGTTCATTATAATCGTTTTTTTTTAATAGATTCACTAAACTGGGCCTTACAC
This sequence comes from Amorpha juglandis, assembly GCA_949126905.1. NCBI lineage: Eukaryota > Metazoa > Arthropoda > Insecta > Lepidoptera > Sphingidae > Amorpha > Amorpha juglandis. The sequence continues at coordinate 13,581,717 of OX421385.1, read as the reverse complement.
ATAACTTATATTGAACACAATTTGAAACTAAGATTTGAAATAAATTAAAATAAGCGATGAACCGCACTGTCAGAACTCCCGCCAAAACGCCTTCCTAAACTATTATGCTAAAATGTATGACGTAAACTGCAATAAGTTCATTAATTTCAGAGGAGAAGTTACTGCACGAAGAAGTGCACACGAGTTGGGAGGAGGCGCAGAGTTTGGGCGCGGGCGGGGAACTCGCCGACGAACTCAGACCACACTTACCACCGGGAGTGAGTATCCATTATTTTATTATTTATAATAATTGCTCCTATCATAGCCGAGAAATTAAGTTATTAAAAAACATATCATCTCAGTATTTTCATACTGAGATTTTTCATTAAAGAATTTTCATGTCCTAAAGGTAAAAATAATTTATACAATTTCTTAGATCAAAAAATCAATTTTTCTAGCCCAGCCCTTTTCCACTTCACGTGGTTTCAGAGCAGCTCGCTCCGTGACATTAGGTTGTGACATTTGACAACTGTCCACAATTGAGAGCTTGTCACGCGTGTTTGACAAGTCACGACTGTCGGTGTGGCAAAATGTCACAAGTGGAGAGGCTAACTTGTTTTTATGTGACAGCGATGTTCGGCGAATATGTAAAAGTTTTGGAAAAAAGATATGAAAAGATCAAATACTCTTTTAAGAAGACACTGTTACTAAATAACATTTCTACTGTTTTTCTAGATCGAAGTAACGTTCATTGGTTCAAGACCCAGGACGAAAGAAGTGCTTCAGAGGAGGATGTACCAGACCGAGATACAGAAGTGGCTCTCGGAGGAAGACGAAAATGAGGGTAAATTTAATTTTTTTTTTATCCTGGCTCGGCAAAGTGACTTCGCTACACCTGATGGTAAGTGTAGCGCAATCCAAAAATAATGTCGACCAACGATAAACAGTGTGTCCATCGTAGGTCGGCAAGATAATGCCGGCCTGCCAAAGGGCCAAGGGGAAGGGGAAGGAAAAAGGGATGGGAAAAGGGTTAGGATCAGTGGGCAAGCCCCCTGGGGAGAACCGGATATACACTGGCTGACCCTGGCTGACCCTGGAACGCGACCCACACAAGGTGGACCACTATGTCAGGTTTTAGCACCAGTGGTCGCTATCCGGTCGGATATTTATCCTCCCACCAGTTAGTTAATACTTCAAAAACTTTAATAAGACCGACGACGACCTGTATGGCCTGTTTTTTTACGTGGCCCTGCAAAGTGACTACACTGAACCTGGTGTTAAGTATATCACAGTCCAAATATAATGTCACCCGTCAAGAGACATTAAGTCCCTCGACGGTCGGCAGTGTTATGCCGGCCTAAAGTTACTAGATATACACTGGCGATACCAGAACGCTACTCGACTGGACGAGTCACTATGGCGGATTTTTCACCACGGGTACAGTGGTTGCAATCCAGTCTGGTACAGAAACTATCAGGTACCCACTAACAACTACATCAAGCTATAATAAAAAAAAATATTTTTTCATATCTTAAACACAAATATCTACACAAAGTTGAAGGAATGAAGAACTTTTCATAGTTTTAAAAATCAAGAACGTGTTTTTAACTATACAATCTTTTTTCCGCAGGCCTCCCCCCCTCAACAACAGTAACATCAAGCGAGGACCCACTGGCCCCTCCACTGATCCATCAACCAGACAACGAGCCCAATCATCAAGTCAGGACCGGCTACCAGTTGTAGAACATGATCAACCTGGCCTTATACCACAGGCTGATGTTTTTATGGGACGCGATAAAGACTTTATGATTATACATCCGCGGGTGGATATTCGCCTGATGATTTGGACTGACGTGTCGAGTGAATTTGTTTTTTTTTTGTAAATATCATATTCTGTAAAAGTGTGCCCACAGTTCTGTGACGTTTTGCCACATCGAGAGGTGTTGCTGTAACACGTATTTGTTACGGTAATGTGGACGGGTGTTGTAACATGCACTGTGTAATGTTGCCGGGATTAAAAAAAATAGCATAGCCTTAAATGACATGTCACGTCAATGACATGAAATGTTACGGGGTCTGAGAGCGGATCGCTGCGTGACATTAAGTTGTGACATTTGACAACCGTCCACACTTGAGTTTGTCACGCGTGTTTATCAAGTGACGCCTGCAAAATGTCACTCGTGGTGAGTCCTCTTTTACCGACACCGGATCGGCATTCGTGTTCGCGGTTTCAATAAAAAAATCGAGCCAAATAACAATTATTTTGGCACATTTGTGGCGACAATGTGATCGTTAGCCAAGCCTGACAATGTGGTCGTAGCGTTCGACGATGTTTACATTCGTGCGCTTTCTTCAACTTATGTCTTCTTGTGACGTATGCAACATAGATCATCGTGCATGTGGTGCATGCACTATTACACGCATCATTGCACTACACACATGCAAGACTTGTTCCAAGTTGAAAGGCATCTCTGGGCACACTTTTATAACGTTTGTGTTCGTTGGAGAAAAAAAACGGAAAATCATGCTGTGTTACTACAATACACGCAAAATAATATGGCCAGGCTGAAGTTCTCACGAACGGCAGTATTGAGTAGCAGTGAGAGGACTGGCGAAGTGACCAACTTCAATCCAAACCACTTATTTAGTGCGTATTATTGGCAACTTCTATTAATTAATTGTTCACATGTTCAGTTACTTTATTTTGTAAAATTTTAGGCTTAGGAGACACGGCTATACAGTTTATTCATAATTGGGGATAGTCTCGACAAAAAATATAATGGCAGCTAATTTAGAAAACTCATCGGCATTGCAAATTTGATTATAGTAATGAAGGATTCATAAATGCCTTAGATCATAGTAATTCTAATAAACAAGAGATATAGAAAATGTATGGAACGATTGGTATGAAAGAGATTAACGCTAAAAGAATTACATACGGTTTGGAATTTGGTATATTATTAGAGATGTCGTTGGTATTAAAATTCAAATGGTATTAAATAGGTATTTATGTATTGAACGCAATGAGATTATCGTAAAAATAATGTAAAAAATATTGCATACAAAACGGCGCCATAATTTCAGTTTAGTTTTAAAAAATAATGCTTTGATTTAACCTACAAAGTACAACTTATTCTTCTAATATTGCATAATAAATAACTATTTTGCCAGTTAAAATACTTTGCTTAGTTGTAGCAGGGTTTATGGGTCCCGCCATTCTATGACAGAATACGAACTTATTCGCAGATTTCCATTTTCAAAATGTAGGTATAGGTAAAAAAAAAATATACCAGCGATATCAAATAGGTACGCTTCGGATTCGACCAAGTACGGCGGGACCCTGGTATAAATGTGATAATTAAGTATTAGGGATGTGGCGATATTATTTATTTGTCGATATTTTTTAATTTTTTATTGTTGTGAAATGACTTCATTATTTTACAAAAAAATATATATTACAAATATACTTTACTAATATTGTATTCGACAAACATTAGGGTACTTTACTCATCTTTACCTAAATGTATATAAAATGATATTACACTATTTTAGAGATTTTTTTTGCAGAGGCCAGATAACGAGCAATTGGGTCACATGATGGTAAGTGATCTCCATAGCCCATGAACATCCTCAATACCAGAGGAATCGTGGATGTGTTAAAGGTAAGGTATAATTAAGGTATTGCGAGGGGGATTAGGATTTAGGCGTCCGGACATCTAACTCATTGTTCGAAACGCAACAGCATGCTGGAAGCTCTGTTAGCAACCCAGGCTAACCCGACCATTCACGCTGTAGACAAAACTGTCTGCAGCGTGTCTACCATGAGAGTCTTGCAATGCTGGTTAATTCACATTTCGTGTAATTTTTTTGATAGGATGTTTAAAGAAAGTTAAATACTAGTAACGTAACGGCTTAATAGTCCAATACAACTATAATACTATTTGAAAACTAAATAAACAAAGATAATTAATTTTAAGTATGACCGTGTGTATGTATGTGTGACAGCTTTTCTGTGATAGATATTTCAAAATTTAGAAGATCAGTATATTTTATTTTTGTTTAGATTATTTTTGAGTTCATTTAGTGATTATAAAAAAACCACAAATTCCTTTTTTAGCTTGTTGTTCTTTTGATTTACCTAATGAAACTATTTTTTTTAAAATTTGTAGCACTGTTGTATTTTAGTATGATTTTATTTTTAATTATTATTAGAAATAGGTTGTCACAAAGATCTACTGTTCGGTTTCTATGACTAACAGGGTAGTCGATTAGGAGTATAGAAATACTCAGTTATCCAGTAGTAAGGAGAGAACGCTTCATTTGTATACGTCTTGCGATGTGTCTGTGAGTTTTTAGACAAAGGGCTTTATTTATAAACGTTTCTTAGTTATTAATTAAATACTCATTTGTCTTTCTCTGTCAACGCGATTAATAAAGTGGCTAGAAAATGACGAAAACAGTGTTTAACTAATCATTACTTAGGAAAGTTTATAAGTGCAGCACGACATGTATTTTTTTATACCAAAAGTCAGTAAAGGAGCATGTGAATCACTTGATGGTAATTGGTCTCCATCGCCTATGAACGCTTATAATAACAGAAGAATCATGGACGCATTGCCGATCTTATAGGAAGGATAATTAAAGGTTTTGAAAAGGGATTTGGACCTCCGGATACCCCACACACCGTACGACACCCAACAGTAAGTTGTTAGTACTGTAACAATTCGGTCGAGCCAGCTACGTCATGCTGTAGACGAAATTGTCTACAGTGTGATTTTACCACTTGGCTCTCTACTCAATTGAGTGACAGTGACGCAACAGTCATCATCCTTGAAATTGACGGACTACTGTAATAGTATGCAAAACACATCACGCACACATAGCAAGACGTGCAAGATTGAGTTGTATTATCTAGAGTAAGTATTCGGGTAAAGCGTAGATTAAGCCCCTATGAACTATATAATTTGATTAACTGTATGTAATGTTCGCTTACCAAATTGAAATTAATTTATAAAGATTTTAATATATTGTAAAACGAAATCTGAGATTGATTTCATAGATATGCAATAAAATCATATTTAAGCATAATTTGGCATTAATTATATTACAGTGATGATTATACTGCATATTTAAAATTGATGTTAATTGATTATTCGACAAGAATAGATTGATTAATTGAATAAAAAAATAGTACAATTACTGGCTCGAGTCGTAAGCACAGATTGACAGCAGTAGGGGCAGCGTAAGAAGCTAAATGGCACATTAAATATACAAGCATCGACTGTTGAACTAATCGCGCTTCATCTTTCCACCAATCAGTACTATAAATGAACTACTGTACAGATGAAATGTGTGCTTATGACACGTACCGATACAATGTTTCTTTCATTACAATCGAGAAGGTTTATTACATCTCCTTTAGTGATAAAATGCCTTTGTAGAGCATAAGTTGTGCATTGCGCGTGTGATTACAGCATTCTAAACTATTTAAGTGTAATATGAGCCAAATATACGAGGAGTGTAATGTTTTAATGACCTGAGATATGCCCCGTTTTAGTAGTAGACAGAAAAACGAATAGGAAGGTTGGTAGATTATGGTATAAAAAAATGATGTACAGGTAATTGTTTTTCTGTCGTTACTGCTATATCTTTAAATATATTTTAACCAGTAAATAATCTATTATGTGAAGTACAGATTATATGCAATATGACAGCATGTTTCAATGGAATAGTATTTTTATTGCGGTGGGTACACCAGTAAATGGTATCTACATAAAATATTTTATAAACGATTTGTTAAATCTCAGTCAATAAAATATGATATGAAAGCTGCATATAATCTGTCTGCAGCGATAGGATTGTAACGATAAGGTTCGATAAATGTAAAATAGTCATTATTGTGATAAGTATTATTTTACGGACCATAACGCGAATTATTTGCTGTTTTTTAGTACATTTTATTCTTGATCGAATGATGTTTGTGACGTCTTATTATTTTGTAATGTTTTGTTTATTGGTGTGTAATTTCAGTATTAAATAGAAAGACTTTATTTTAATATTTCTTACCATATGTTTTACCCGACGTATTAAATTAAATAAAAGTACCAGAATTTTGTTGTGACATTTCGATAGATCATATTATCGATATCAGAACATCACTAGATAAGCTAAAAAATAAAATTTTGTATAATTCTTATTTGTCCACGGTAAGTAAACATAAATGTCTCAATATTTTTTTGAAGATTTTGAGAAAACAATTACATTTTCGTGTATGATCTGCCGAAAATTGTATGTATTCCGAAAACAGTATTTTTCAATGGGCTAGTTATTTATTAAAACTTAGAACACAGAATGTACATAGTCCATTCATAAAATACGGTCTATACCGCAGATATGTCGTTTAGAATTGTAATCGTCAAAGTTACATAGCGCTAAAAACGTAAATATAGATAAAATGGTGCTTACGCTTATACGAACAATCTGATAGAGAAATAAGCTGGGGAATGTAGTCATTACAATACATACATTAAATTCGATAAAATTATAAATTGTCAAAACGAATATTCATGTAATTTATGGCTAGTAACCATTAAAAAACAAAAAGAATCATAGCCCTGTTCCATTTTTAAATATTTTGAACTCTATGCATACCAGCCTACATTGGAATACGTTTTTTAGATATGCATGGATACGTGTATTTTTTTCGATATGATTTTTAACTAGATTGGCGTCCGATATTGCGATAGTCTCGCTCCCATTCATCGTGGGACCGAAATGACATCAGGAAGCGCGTGTGCATTTTTTGCAGCTCTGCCTTTCAGAAAAACAGGCAGGAGTTTTGTCATGCTTTCCTTCCATATAACTTTGACAATTTATAATTTTATGGGTGATATTTATCTTAGATTGCCCCATGTGTTAGTATAGAAAACTAATAAAATGTAGCTAAGTAGCCTCTAGAATGTATCTTTGAATTGATTAATAAAGCACGTTAACTCTCAAGCGAAAAAAAATATGAAGGCCGTATACTATAAAAAAATGGTTTGAAAGGATTAATTAACTTTGACCTTGGTGAAATCAACTCTTTTCATAATAAAATTGAAACAAAATAATCGAAATTTAAATAAAACGACGAAAAATTTGAAAAAATAGGAAATTCAGGGTTTATGAACGTTTAGCTAGACAAAATTACGCTTTTCATTTCCTAAATAAAAACACAGTTTAAAAGTTTAAATTAATATATTTTCAATAAATTATTTGCATATATTTTATTTTGCTGTGATGTCTTCCACTATGTGTTTAACATATACTTTGTTATTTTAATATACATTATTCTTGTGCATATTTTTATATTTACTTTTTTTATAAGTAGGTATACAACACAATTGCTATTTTATTTGTTTTTTCTTACTTACATGGTCCGCTTTATAATTTTATTTTTAAGATAGTCTTGTAGATAAATAATTAAATAAATTATCAAACGTGATTTAAACAGCTATTTTTTTTAATAAATTGCTCCATGAACAATCACTGTTTAAATCAAATGTATAGACGGGTAATTAAATAAAAAGATCACCAAAAGAAGTCGCAATATGTCTTGTTGCTAATTTAGGTTACTACTTTTTAATCAGAGTAACTTCATTTCTATTAATATTGGCCAGCTTTTGAGTAAATTTCACCTGTGGGTGATGTATTTAAGTGACGTATGTATTTTTTTGACAAACTGGGCTATTATGTTACAGTATTAAGTTTTGTATGAGTCTTTCACCTCGTTGAACAGCAAAGTGTGTGTATATTGCGTTAATTTATTGTGGAATAAATGCACTTTTAGATAACATGTGTTTCAATATCATATATTATTTTATCATGTGATTCCTGCAAAGTTGTGGAACACCCGTAAGGTATAAAAGCTTTTTTTAATATCATAGGCCGGTAAATGAGCAAGTTGGTCACCTCATGGTAAATGATCTCCACCGCCCATGTACGCCCACAATACCAGAAGAATAATGGGCGCGTTGCTGACTTAAAGGAAAGGGATAATTATGGATTGGGAAGGGGAGGGGATTTGGGCCTCCGGATTTCTTACTTACCGTACGAAACGCAGCAGCCAGCCGCTACTTTACGTCGGTTTTCTGTGAGATAGTAGTAACCACCCAGTCCAGCCGGCCCATCATGCTTTAGAGAAAACTATCTACAGCGTGGATCTGCCTCTCTCGCTTCCTATCTGTCTGCTGTCAAACTTCCGCATTATGTAACACAATTTTACTTCTAAACAGCTCGTCTAGTATACATTAAATTATGATTTAAGGGTTTGAAATAAAACCAAGTAATCCATTACAACAGTTTTATTCTGTTCGACGATATTTAAAAACATTGTTTTATATTCTCTAGAATACATTTAGCACCGATTTAATCTAAATCATTGAGCGACACCAACAGCATAAATACTATTTTAAATATTCAAACAAATCTAGAATCTCTTATGTTTACGCGAATACTACTCATTGAAATAAAACCAATTTAACCGGATTTTATCGCGGTTTTTATTAATTTTGATCCCGACGTTTCGAAGGCCAGCCTTCATGGTTACGGGGTGGATTAACCATCCACAACGCGCAAACCGATAAAATCCGTTTAAGTTAGTTTTATTTCAAATCTAGAATCATTCATGGAATACACATACTATCAAATACGCTTTTTGCAATTATAATTATTATCGACCTTGTTAAGAAAAATCAGACGTCACAGCTGTCATTTAACCTACGGCCGATTTCAATAATTCATAATTTGAACCTCCGGGTCAGTCCCACAAGAGCCAATAAGCGAACAGTTTGACGGTCACGTGTATAAATTGCTTTGGTCGACTTCTGGAATGTGGAGATTCATATTGAAATCTTTTATTGATATATTAAATTGAAATCTTATATTGATTAATCGACCGCGAGCCATGTCTCTCGGCTCATGCCATAAGGATCTACTTAGGGTTGATTGTTTCAAACGACTAAAATAGACATTGTAACATGTCAGCGTCGCGTTGCCGTCTCGCCCCGTCCGCTGTTTGACCAAACCCTAAAGGTGACTGGCGTAGGAGGCGGATGAAGTTACTAGCTTCAGGCCAGCCAAGTTATTTAGCGCGTAATGCAACGTTTCATTCATCTGTCAAAAATGCCATCTAATATGTACAATAGTTTAGCGTCGTAGCTTTTATTAGACGCTTTCGACGTAATCGACCGTATTATAAAGCGTAAACTAACTTTAAAATAGGTTTATAACAACTAGTTATTATGGTAACCCATACTAACTGGTTGACTGAAACCTCGATTATAGCAAGTCTGCGATTTGTAATAAGTCTTCGTGTATTGATATGAAAATACTATTATTTATATTGTGACACAATTATTGCACAGGGTTACCAGAAAAAAAAATAATCAAAGCACAATTATTTAACTATATCTACTATTTTGAAATAATTGAAAAATAATTCGGAACATACAGAATTATCATGATTTTCAAAAATCGATTTTTTTGAAATAATTCATAATTAAACAATTTTTTTTAAAATCATATTATGCACACAATGAACTAAAAAATTAAACAAAGAAATATTTTTGGCATACGCCATAAGCGTTTCATAGTTTTATTTAGAAAAATAAATTTCTAATTTTTTTTTATTAAGAATGATTTTTTTTAATATTTTAATAAGAATTATTAATTTTTTACTCTTATTTACATCTCTCTAACATCTATAATTAATTTGGCTAATAGACATCGACTATTAAATAAGAGAAAGCTCGCTGTTTCAATGTGTTGAGCTTTTTTTGTGTGTACGTGTCACAGTACAGAAGTACGCTGGTCACCTTACTCACCTGTCACAGCCACGACGCGCAAATGCCAACATCAGAGTTATTATATTATTATATAATTGTATGTTTAATTATGGCATATGCACGATGTGTACTGTGCAAATAAATTAATTTTCTTTCTGTGTAAGGTTGCGGACTCGAAGGCAGCGGCGCAGTGCGGGCGCGAGGAGCATTGACGAGCGGCGCGCGTCAGTCGAGCGGTGCCCGCGCGTCTGCATTCACGTAGTGTCGTACATTTTCAAAAATGCCCGCCGGCGTGGTGGAGCAAAATATTTCTATGATTTTTGACACGGAACATCATATTCACATCAATTTCGTTCGCGAACAGACACTAATTTCTCATAGCACAACACTACGCCGCTCTAACGTCGCGCGATTTGTCCGCTGGCTTCGAGACTGCAGCCTTATAATTTCTATATTATATGATTTACAATTTGAATGATTTTATGTAAGTATAATAATTGTAGTAATTCCAATAATGATGATCTATTTGACAAGGATCATAGTGAATGACAAATGACAGTTCAATGAGGATGCCGGAATCAGCCGGATCCGTGGGGGGCAAAGCCCTCACTCAAATAAAATCGTAGTACTTACTTACATGCCTGCTTTATTTTACGATGATGGTTAAATTGGCCCACCCCCGTAAATCGCACAGAATTGGCTAATTCGGGAGATACCGTTAAAATTGGAGTGAGAATTTAAAATCATACCATAATCGAATTAAAACATTTTATTGTCTCATAGAAAAATTGTTTCTAACTAACGTTTTTCTTAACATAACTTCATAACCAAGTGCTAATAAGAATGTTGCAGGAAGTCAATGGAAAACATTGTAATAATAATCCTTTCACAATCATGCATATGCTGTCAAACTGACATTCCATAAATACAATACTATTATACAATAAAATAAAAAAAACATAATACCATACTTATGTTTACAATAACTTTATTAAACAGCTGCAAATAAATATGACTAAAAATAAAATTAAAACTAAAATAAATACATGAAAAATATTCGTTGCAATTAATATGCATTTCAAAATTAATTTTGTAACATAAAATCATACAACAAAAGGTGGGTATACTAAGATGTGCTTAAAACATTAAAATAAATTAAACGAATACATTAAAAAGATATTATAAATCAATAAATTTTATAATAATTCTATCGCACACATGGAATTTTATGTTTTAGGTACTAAGGTCGGAATTGGCTTCTACAATGTAAATAGAACGCTAAATTGTATTTAACTAAAACACGGAATTTATCTAAAGCTACTCAATTCATATTGACTAAGTAAGTAGATGTTTAAATCATTAAGGCCAACTTACACGTCCATCCATAATCGTATTTAGCGACTAAAAAAGAAAAAAAATCAATTAAAATAAAAAAAACAAAAAAATTACATTAATTATTCGAATTACATTTCGTTTAAGAAATGTCAAATGGTATGAAAATGTGATATTAATCAACTTAATGATATCTTGAGTTTACGCCAATGTTACTCATTGAAATAAAACTAATTTAAACGGATTTTATCGCGGTATTTTAATTTAAATTTGGTCACGACGTTTCGAAAGCCTTCGTGGTCACGGGGTGGACTGCTGAATAGTTAATTTGCGATGAATTAGTCAACATGTTTAGTCATTAAATACGATTAAGGAATGTTGTGCAAGTCGGCTTAAATGAGTTAAATAATGCCCATAAATAATTAAACTGGGTTGGGTGATAGTTAACACTTATTATCCCCCGTAATATGATGGTGTTTGAGCCCATAAGGAGAACATAAGGACATTACGGCCTTATTATAAAAATATACAAATTTTAGTCTTAGGGCTTTACTTATAAACGTTATTGAAGCGGGGATTAGTTAACCACTCTTATCTTTTTATGTCAAAGCGATTTTTTTATCCTAGCTCGGCAAACTACGCCACAAATGATGGTAAGTGTAGCGCGATCATGCCGGCCTGCCTAACTGCTTCTTCATACTCCGTTTAAAGGACTCCATATTACTATTATTATTTATTCAAAATAGGCTTGTGTTTAGCCACTATCTCGCCTGATGGTGAGGGACAATAAGGCCTGAGATGAAGCACGCTTGCTTAACAAAAACCGATTCACTCACGACTTGAAGATACCCAGATTATATTTCAGGCTGCTGGAACCAGAGTGGCCTAATTGCATTTTGATGACGACTTATTTGTATTTTCGTCAATTTAAACCACGACTTGTACTGCCATCTATGTCAAGATGATGTTACCAATTTCAGGCCGGTCTGATCTTGTAGATTAACATTTTTAAATTGACGAAAATACAAATTGGTCAAAAGTCATCAAAATGCAGTTATGCCGCTCTGGTTCTAGCAGCCTCATTTATAAAGTGGATAGAAAGAGACGAAAACCAGTGTTAATCAAATAATGCTTAAAGTAAAGTTTAAAAGTAAGACTCTTGATGTATAATAACTAGTTATAATGGCAACCCATAGTAATCAGATTATTTAAACCGAGCAATAGCATCGTCCAAGCCATGTACACCATATTCCGACATTATTCGAATGTAATATATATTTTTTATACTGAGTACAATACAGTACTCGCATTTCGCGCCTTTTTCAATTTACTAACCTCGAGTTAGCGACTTGTCTCACATAATTTAATTATATCACTTGGATTCTAAACATATGTATTTATGTCTAATACGAATATATTGGAATGTTATTCGGTTTGTTCAACCGTACTGTTAAAATTCAGGAAAATATGCACCATTTCTTGGTTTTATCGCCAAATTCGATCGAAAACAATCAATCACTTCAATGTATGTTATTAGACCGGCTGCGTGGTACATAAAAATTGCGCCACTAAGTTACGGTCAATTAGCCGTAACTCAATATTACCATCTCGCTTACTCTTAACTAGAACCTATCTCACGCTCCCTGTCTGTCAACTATCAAACTCCCGCGTTATGTGATACAATTTTATTTTTAGCCCGTCTGTACATTGCAGTATTGAAAACAATAAATAAAAATTCAAAACTCATAAGTGACATTAAAATTTCATTTTATTTGGTATTTACCAAATTATGGAAGACCAAAAACAGTATGGTAATAAATTAAGCACCATAGCATAAGATATTGAATTAAATTTTTTATTGAAATTTATTATATTAGAAATTTATTATTATTAAATCACACCGAACTATTCGGAGCGCCGTGTATAATACAGCCGAATGCAAAACGAATTAAGTTTGCATTTTAATTGTTACCGAATTCACACTTTGCCACCTCCGCCTCGGCGCCTTCAAAATGACCTTAACGGGCTTAGCATAGGCGCCTCGAGAAATTTTTTTCAACTAGTTTTGTCGTAAAATAACCAGTTATAATAATCAATTTTATATGGAAGCTTACATGGTTACACATAATACTCGACTCATTTTTCGAAAGTGTAGAGAAGATAGTGTATTTTACTTCTTTGCGATATTTTGTCTATGACTAACACGACGATATCATTTTACCGATTCTTTGACACATGTGAGATATTTTTTTGAGAGCCTCCGCGGCGCAGCGGGCGAGTAGCCGGCTGTGAAGCGACAGGCCGCGAGTTCGATCCCTGCACCGAGACAAATGTTTGTGTGATTCACAAATATTTGTTTCGGTGTTTGGGTGTTGTGACACCGAAAGTCTCTCGTAGTTCCTGATACCCACGACACAAGTCTCGTATCTTACTGTGGGGTCTATGTGACTGTTGGGTGTATTTATTTATATTTGTCGTTATTTTTCCACTCGCACGCGATATCTCATAGGCTTATGTTAGTCACGCACGAGTCGATCTCACATCATTCCGTACATATATAGAATCCAAGCGAGCGCACACACATCTTTGGGTAAACATTGTCATTATTGCACACACTCGCACGTTTTCATTATTATAACGAAAACAAAGTCCACACGACATTGTACACGAGTACACATGATATGACGTCACGTTTATATACGAATACGTTTAGTGAAATTGCTATCGTATTTGTCAATGGTTGTTTTTTTTTTTGTAAAAGTCTTACCAAGGGATTACTTCATGACTGTCATATAACTTTGTGACACATCCGCTCTTTGACATATCGCTTTTACAAAAGAACAAAGACGTAATTGCGTTTTATTAATTACTAGCTGTCCCTGTGTTTCACCTGAATGTTACTGCCCTGCTCCCATGGGTCATAGCGTGATATACATATAAACCTTCCTCATGAATCACTCTATCTATTGCTGAAAACTGCATTAAAATCCGTTGAATAGTTTAAAAGATCTAAACGAACAGACAGCGGAAACGACTTCATTTTATACTATGTAAAGATTCAGTAGAACGTTTTTTTAAGTTTTTTTTTCTTTTGTTAATGGCATCTGTTAGACATTATGCCAGTATCAAGTTAGGGTTTTTTAAATTTGGAACTGACAATATGTATTTCCAATTTCAAAATTTTAAAACGTTTTTCTGAATAATTGATAAAACGCAATTACGTCACTGTTCTTTTGTATGAGCGATATATCATAAGGCCTTAATACAAATTGTTACCTAACTTTAAACTGGGTTTATATACAGGTTGCTATGGCAACCTTTAGTAATTTGTTGATATACACCTAGTTTAAAGATGAGACTACGTTTTGTAATATCACTGATTGTTTTTTATATTGTATGTGATTAATTATAGACAGTAAAAAATATCAACATACTATTTTCATACATGCATGTATCTATGGAATTTTATAGTCCATAAATAAAATATACAATAAAAATCCGATAGCACAACCATAAAACACTAAACAACAACAATTTCACGATTAAAATGTAGTATATTATATCACTACACTGTATCACTGTGTCCAGGGCCGCACTAAGTGGGGGGTCACGTGCGTCGCGCCCGCTTGCCGCGTGCGTGACGTCACATCTCGACCGACACGCCGCGACCGCCCAGCCGCGTCTCCTTCACACGGAACCCGTGCTCCAGGAGATGGCCTGTTAGCGAGTCCACGGTCGAACGGGGGGTCGATGGCGGTATGAGCACCATTGCGTATCTGTATCGTAAGGTAATATAGCCAATTTTAATATACGGAAGGTAAAAATTCAGCTGGTGGAAGGGTACATGATAATTTTTGTACTCGGCTGGCTAACTACCACCGTACACATTGTGAAAAACAAGCGAGTTGCGTTCCGTGTTCAGCCAGTGTATATCCAGTTACATCAGGCCGGCATAATCCTGCCGACCGTTGAGGGACTGTACCGTACTAATATCAGGTCCAGTGTAGTCACTTTGTCGTGCCAGGATAAAAAGAAAAAAAGATATCATCATGCTTATTAAATGTATGTAACCGACGCGATGTTATTTGTCGAATTAAACTTCAATTATGTTATGTCCTCACAAATATATGTACTTATATTGTACCGGACAAATAAGGTTTACTTGAAGACTACATGATTTCAAATGTAAAATTATTGAATATTTTAATGAGTGCTAGAGCTAAGTTTTAGACAGTTTTGTCTACAGAATGAATGGGCCGGCTCGAACGGGTCGTTACCACTGTCTCATAATAAACCGACGTAAAGTAGCGGCTTGCTGCTGCGTTTCATACGGTAAGTAAGATATCTGGAGGCCCAAATATCCCTCCCCTTCCCAATCCCTAATTGTCCCTTCCCTTTAAGGTCGGCAACGCGCCCATGATTCTTTTGGTCTTCTGGGCGTACATAGGCGGTGGAGATCACTTACCATCAGGCGACCCACTTGCTCGTTTGCCAGCCTATGCTATCAAAACATATTATTATATACAGGGTTATTTTTAAAACACCAGCAACCTCGCAGGGGTAGATACCTAAGGTTATAAGCTACTACTTTTGTTCTACAACTTTTGATAATTTGTTAGATTTTATTTTCATACAAAAATTAGTATTCATTTAATTTCCGTCTTGAATGTTACCTACACGCATCGCAAATTACGTAAGCAAACACGCGAAGCGTGGGGAACCGGGCTAGCGTTGAAGGTCAACGCCCGAGCCAGCTGAGCGGCGCCTTTGAGTCGCGCGCGCACGCCGAACGCTACGAAGAAAAATACGACACAACAAAAACTTGTAAAATCATTTTTTTAAAAGTATATTGAGTTATATACAAACTCGTAGAACAAAAGTTGTTCCGTATGGGGTCAGCTATCTGGTCCTGCGAGGTTGCTGGTGTTTTAAAATTAACCCTGTATAACTGACCCGCCACCTCCGGCGCCGGTGAGCTTGCACGCGAGCCCCTTCGCTCTGGCAGCAGCTCTGATCGTCTCCAACGACGGATGTGACACGCCCAGTGCCGACAGCAGGCAGTGGTTCATGTCCCATAATTCCTGCAAATAAAAATATTTATATAAATTACTTCATTATAGCAAAATTACAGTTTTTTTATTATTATTATGTATTCCATTGAATGACGAGATGAGCAAGGCGCTCGCCTGATGGTAAGTGCCACGCCTGCCCATAAACAAAAACAACCCCACAAAGAACACTAAATTACAAAGCGCTACATGACTCTGGATTGCGCTCGTCACCCTGAGACATACGATGTTAAGTCTCATAATGCCCAATAATTTCACTGGCTTCAATGTCCTTCAAACCGAAACACAACAGTGTTTACACACTGTTGCTTGGCGGCAGAAATAGACAAAGCTGTGGTACCAACCCAGACGGCCTCTCGCATACGAGGAATCTACCACCTTGATGTTTCGAAAAGATTCTCTCATTCTTCTTTCACCTGCCCTTATCCCACTGGCAGTGGGGTCGGCGCAACATGCTTCTTAACACATGTTACAGAAACATTTGGCTTGGTAGTTTTTACGACCGACCGCCTTCCTGTCTTTAACTCCTGTGGACAGAAAACACACCCAGACACGAAACAAATATTCCTGGATCACACAAACATTAGTCGAACACGTGACGGCTACTAACCCCCCTGCGCCCTAGGAGCTGTTAATTGTTGCAATTAAAATTTGACCCCTCCCAAAAACACCTTAATCCTACCGTCCCTTATTAGGAGCCCCTTTCTGAATTTTATGTTACTCTTCTGCTAAATTTCAATAAAGTAATATGTTACTTGTTCGTAAAGAATTTTTATGTATATTTCTGCCGTCAAGCAACAGTGTGTAAGCATTATTGTGTTTCGGTTTGAAGGACATTGAAGCAAGTGAAATTACTGGGCATTATGAAACTTAACGTCTTATGTCTCGGGCTGACGAGCGCAGTTCAGTGCCATGCAATGCTTTGTAATTCACAGTTCAGTGTGGTGTTGCTTCTGTTTATAGGCAGGCATGGCGCTTACCATCAGGCGAGCGCCTTGCTCGTCTCGTCATTCAATCTTATAAAAAAAAACCTGTAAATTATGAATATGGTGCTCACCGCTAAATGTTGATAATCAGCCTCCACGTCAGGCTCACACTTGCCACTTGATAGTTTTTCCAAAACCTGAAACCAATTGAATATTTATAATAATATTCGATATCACAGTAACGTATTGTGTTTCATCATCATCAGCCACAGGACGTCCACTGCTGAACATAGGCCTCCCCCAAAGATTTCCAGACCGACCTGTTGGAAGCGGCTTGCATCCAGCGACTTCCTGTGACCTTCTGGTCGTCTGTCCACCTTGTAGGCGAACGTCTATTACGTATTGTGTTTACTAGTCATTATTTCACTACAGAATGTCATAGACTTTGTGCTATTCTATATCGAATGATGATTGCCTTATTTAGTGACGAAGTTTCTTTTTCATATAAAT
The DNA here is from genome assembly GCA_949126905.1 of Amorpha juglandis. Lineage (NCBI taxonomy): Eukaryota > Metazoa > Arthropoda > Insecta > Lepidoptera > Sphingidae > Amorpha > Amorpha juglandis. Next base: position 13,564,077 of record OX421385.1, on the reverse strand, counting down.
TTCTGTTTTTTTTTTCTTACTAGCCCTGTATTATACATGTCCCACTGCTGGGCACGGGCTTCCTCTACTGAATGAGAGCGGTTAGGCCTTAGTCCACCACGCTGGCCTAATGCGGGTTGGCAGACTTCACATACCTTCGAAAAATCTTATCGAGTTCTCAGGTATGCAGGTTTCCTCACGATGTTTCCTTCACCGTTAAAGCAATCGATAATTAACAATTAATATACACGTAACTTAGAAAAGTCAGAGGAGTATGCTCTTGGGGCTGGTTTCGAACCTGCGGCTTGCGTCTCGACAATCCGTACCAATCCCCGCTGAGCTATCGCTGCTATAAATTTTTTATGTATAAAATAATTTTTATTATTCAACATAGAATACAGCAGGTGGTAGGATTCATATCCGCCCGGACAGCGACCACCGTTCACATGGTGTTAAAACCTGCCATAGTGATCTACACGCCTTGTGTGGATCGCGTTCCAAGATCAGCCAGTATATATCCGGTTCTCCCGAGGGGCTTGCGACATCACTTGATGGTTGGTTGGGGCGGGTATAGTGGCACATCTTTGTATCCCTGCATCGGTCATCCTCGGTCATCCGCCTGTTCTGTCAGGCCCACTGAAGGACGGACGGACTTATACAGGCCGGCATGACTCTGGTGACCACTGATAAACTCATTGTTTGTGGTCGCTGGTTTTTTTGGACTACACTACGCTTACCAAAAACTTAAACCGACGTATAGTAGCGGCTTGCTGCTGAGTTTCGTACGGTGAGTGAGATATCCGGAAGCCCAAATCCCCTTCCCAATCCCTAATTATCCCTTTCCTTTAAGGTCGGCAACGCGCCCATGACTCTTCTGGTGGTACATGGGCGGTGGAGATCACTTACCATCAGGTGACCCACATGCTCGTTTACCGGCCTATGCTATTAAAAAAAAATGTTATCACTTCAAAAAGGAAACTACCCTACTAACCTTTTTACAAGCTAAATGGATTAAAACCTCACCTGAGTGGCAGTATGCGCTATATCGTCACACGCCTCCATGATATGGTCGACGGCGGCCGCGTTTCTCTGCCGCAGCGCAGCCACGCGCACGACCAAAGCGCGCGTCTCGCGAGACACACGCGAGTCCACCAGCAGCACGCGCAGCTCCATCCGGATGGACATGTGGCGCGGCTTGGTGCCCTTCTTGAACGACACCAGCGAGCCAAACGTGCAGGTGGCGTTGTCTATGCCTACGGGCGGGGAAGGATGGTTCGAATGAAAGTGTCGACGATGTGATGCTTTGTGAGACTTGACATCTTATGGTGCTGCCACACCGCTAACATTTTATCACAATGTTGGTAAATGTTTAATGTTATAAAATGTTTGTAAACATTTTATAACACCGGTGTTATAAAATGTTTACACTTTTGCCCAACAACGAGACTTCACATTACGAGGTAAGTCCCTCGTATGCGAGATGCCGTCTGGATTGGTACCACCCGCTTTGTTTATTTTTGCCATCAAGCAACAGTGCTTACTGTTGTGTTTCGGTTTGAAGGACATTGAAGCTCGTTAAAATTACTGGGCATTATGACACTTAACATCTTATGATTTAGGGTGACGAGCGCAGTTCAGTGCCATGCAGTGTTTTGTAATTCAAAGTTCTGTATGGTGTTGCTTCTATTTATGGGCAGGCGTGGCGCTTATCATCAGGCGAGCGTATTGCTCGTCTCGTCATTCCATCAATTGAAAAAAATTTTTTTTTGGAAATATATATAACAAATAAATACACCCAAGATAGGCCCCTCGTATGCAAGAGGCAGTCGCCACGCGTTGTTGGGTGTCATCCTACTGTAATTTATTTATTTATCAATTATCGGCACTGGTCTAATAGTATTTATTTCTTTTATAACTTTTATACATCCACATTGTCTCGTCTCTGCATCACCTGTAGGTTGACTGTGAGAGAATGCCTCTACCATTAAGTCCGTCTTTATACATGTTTTGCATATAAAGTTCAAATAAATAAATAAAATTTAGTGGTGTCGTGGGACACCAGGTAGGAACGAAGTTCCTTCGGCTAATGTAGAATCGACACAAATTGCAAAAAATGTCGTGCTCAATTCTGTGTATGCCACTGTCGCGCCTGCGCACGTCTCATTTGACGGTTTTATTCCACGCATTTTTCTTACGGTTTTACTATCACATTTTTTTCAGTTCGGTCACGCAGAGAAATCCCTATCCCCTCCAAGCCTGCCGTAAGGAACTTCGTTCCAATAAACTTTTATTCAGTAATATTTCATCCCAAAACACTACCGAAGTGTAGTACATACTCTAATTAAAAACTTAGACTTAGACTGGCTACTAAACGGTGGACGGCCGTGTTCTATAATCAAAAATTCAAATTCAAATTTCAAACCGCGTCTACATTTCCAAATGTCATAAGTTTCACAACCATCTGTTTTATTAACGGAATTTCGACTTTAACTTTGTGTGCTAGATATCAAATTAAGTTAAAAAAGTCTCATTTAACGGTTTTTATTCCACGCATTTTTCTTACGGTTTTACTATCACATTTTTTTCAGTTCGGTCACGCAGCGAAATCCCTATCCCCTCCAAGCCTGCCGTAAGGAACTTCGTTCCAACAAAAGTACTACATAACGACATAAAAACCGAACAAAAACGTCCATAACCTTATTACAAAAACCTTCAAACGAACAAAACCATGAATCATAACAAATGTAAACCACGTAAAAATAGATGACAATAACATTTCCCGTACGTGATTGAATAATTAAGGGAACACAAAGAACCGACCTTACGCAACAAATGAATGTAACACAGTCACCGAAGGACCTCGCGACGGAGCAAGGGGCAAGGGCTTGTGCAGTAAATTATTCCACATCGTATCTATATGGAGCCATCAAAACAAATACAAGTAAATATTCTAAATATAATAGGGTTTTCTCTCTCTCGGTCTCGAAGTTGTACCATATCCCAACGGATTAACAAGCTGAAGTGGCAGTGGGCAGGCCACATAGCTCCGAACCGATAACCGAGAACCGATAACCGATGGGGCAGAAAGATTTTGGAATGGAGGCCTCGTACTGGCAAGCGCAGCGTTGGACGTCCGCCCACAAGGTGTACAGACGACCTGATAAAGATCGCAGGAAGTCGCTGGATGCAGGCCGCTTCCAACAGGTCGGTCTGGAAATCTTTGGGGGAGGCCTATGTTCAGTAGTGGACGTCTTGTGGCTGATGATGATGATTATGATGGATAGGGTATTTGAATTATTGAAATAAAAGAGAGACGCTTTTGCCCAACAACGAGACATCACATTACAGGGTGGTAGGTCCCTCGTATGCGAGAGGCCGTCTGGGTTGGTACCACCGCTTTGTTTATTTTTGCGGCCAAGCAACAGTGCTTGCTGTTGTGTTTTTGGTTTGAAGGACATTGAAGCCAGTGAAATTACTGGACATTATGAAACTTAACATCTTATGTCTCAGGGTGACGAGAGCAGTTTAGTGCCATGAAGTGCTTTGTAATTCAAAGTTCTGTGTGGTGTTGCTTCTGTTTATGGGCAGGCGTGGCGCTTATCATCAAGCCAGCGCCTTCCTAGTCTCGTCTTTCAATCAAATAAAAAAAACAATACTCTTTGCTTTGTCTATATACTATGTCAAAAATCTATAGATAACCAAAGAAACACTTTTAGAAATGTTAAAAGTACTGATTTACCGCTTTACAAAGCGTGGAATCTGGGTCAACACATAAATGGGGGTACGATGACCTTTATGAACCCAAATATTTATAATGATCTAAATTGGTATGCTATTTTATCTAAATAAAATTCCTATTTATAGAAACCACAAGACAATTTATTTATAACAAGAAAACAAATCAGTTGATCAATTGATAAGATTAACTTTAATGGTTTAAAATGTTTTTAATTGAATAGATGGCGCTAACATTTTTACTCCATGTTTATGTACCTTCCTACCCACAAATTATATCACATGTCATTAAATTAATATAATATGTCGTTAAATCAATAGACGGCTTTATTAATACTTTTCATATCACTTATGTCTTTTATTTCCCGCTGAAATAAAAAAAATTGGCAGTCATAGGAACTGCCGATAGATGTGAAAACTTATAAGTATATTTATTTAGAACTCAAAACTCAACTCAAATGACTCAACTGATTCACTGACTGACTAACGATTGACTGAAAACTGGACTAACTGTTGAGTGATTGACTGACGACTGACTGATACTCGATGCTCACAAGATTTCACCCATCCAAAAAGCGTATAACGCGCACATCACACGGTCAGGTGTATACGATGTGTTATACATGTATGGTCTGAATTAACATTAGCATGTTACTGACGCAAAGCCACAAGTTTTCCCCCCTACCAAAAAGTGCTCAACGCGGCTAAAGAAGTATTCACTTCAAAAAATAGGTGGGATATGAAACACTAAGGCAGCGATAGCTCAGCGGGGAGTGGTATGGACTGTCGAGACGAAAGTCGCAGGTTCGAAACCAGCCCCAAGAGCATACACCACTGACTTTTCTTAGTTACGTGTATATTAATTGTTAATTATCGCTTGCTTTAACGGTGAAGGAAACATCGTGAGGAAACCTGCATACCTGAGAACTCGATAATATTTTTCGAAGGTATGTGAAGTCTGCCAACCCGCATTAGGCCAGCGTGGCGGACTAAGGCCTAATCCCTCCCATTCAGGAGAGGAGGCCCGTGGCCAGCAGTGGGACGTATATGTACAGTGTCATTTTGACACCCTATACTTAAATGAAACCATGTGTAGTGTTCGTTAATACAAGTACTTTGAGCTAAGACACTTTCTTATTAAAGGCAAAATAAAAAAATAATATTTCCTAACAAATTAAATGCCGTTAACGTTAGATTAATTTTAAACAGTCTGTATACGCGCGCACACACATATAAAAATCAACATACACACCCGTCATCGAATGAACGAGACACACACACATACATTACCATTAAGCTAGCAATACATGTTGGACGAGATAAGGCCAACACGAGTGTAGGTAAATTAGACAAGGCAAGCGCTAGTGCCTAGACGTTCGGCAAGTTTATCGAAAACCAATCGAGTAGCCGGCTGTGAAGCGAGAGGCCGCGGGTTCGATCCCTGCACCGAGACAAATGTTTATGTGAACCACAAATATTTGTTTCCCGAAACAAACCCAGACCCCGGGCTGGGTGTTGTGAGACCAAAAGTCTCTCGTAGTTGCTGATACCCACGATACTATCCTGATACCCAAAAATACTATCTATACGTTGGTGTTAGTCATCACTCGGCAACACACGTCCAACATGTATTGCGGGCTTTATACCGTCGAGGTCAATGTGCCCGCTTTATAAAAACGACAAGCGTACAGAAGGCAAACGGCTCAAAATAGTAATTTAGGAATTGAAATAAATATTAGATTACCCTATGAAATGTAATAAAATCCTAAGTAAAATCGAATCTTGTAACTTTTATAATGATTATTTGTTTTTAGTCAAATTTGTGTTACCTATTTATAGGTATGTGCATTTCCCAAACACATTTTTTTTACGTTTTGTCATTATCAATGAACTGAGTAATACTGTCGCAACTTTTTCAGTGAATCTGTCGAGAGCGTCTTTGTGAATCTGAGACGTATTTTCATATGTATGAAGTTGCCCTTCTTAAGCGTTTGTGTTTTATAATTACATCATCAGCTGTGACATTTTATTCAATAGAGTTAAGTGCAAAAACCGTACAGCGTGATTTAAAAGGCTCAAAACTTAAATGACGTTTTTTGGCAAAACTACTACAAGCTCAAGCCTCATGTTTGGTACAGGGTAAGCAGAGGCGATGACGAATATGTGGTTTCATTTAGTAACAGGGTGTCAAAATAACACTGTATAATACAGGGCTAGTAAAAAAAAAAAAAAAAAAAATGAAACACTATCTAATTCATATTTCCTATTATTAGCTTGATTTCCCTTACTATCAATTGCGTAACCTAGGTTGTAGGGGCCAACGAGCGCTGTTGGGGCCCTGCTGAATCAAATAAGATTCAGATTAACTTTCCCACCCTCTTGCCTTATCGTCCATTCATTTATCATCTAGATTCATTCGTATTTGCGATAACCCATTAAAATTCCCATGCCATCACTGGCTAGGTGATTATCCTGGCCACACACCCACCACTGTAACTTCTGTAAACCAGGATCGACAATGACACGCATTGTTCGACGACGAGCAACGAATCTCGGCGAGTCTCTGGGAATGAATGCAAAGCTGTTTTTTTTTATCCTGGTTCGGCAAAGTGACTACGCTACACCTGATGGTAAGTGTAGCGCAATCCAAGAAAAGTGTTGACCAACGATAAACAATGTGTCCATCGTAGGTCGGCAAGATCATGCCGGCCTGCCAAAGAGCCGAGGGGAGGGGAAGGAAAAAGGGATGGGAAAAGGGTTAGCATCAGGGGGCAAGGTCCCTGGGGAGAACCGGATATACACTGGCTGACCCTGGAACGCGACCCACACAAGGTGGGCCACTATGGCAGGTTTTAGCACCAGTGTACGGTGGTCGCTATCCGGTCGGATACAAGTATCCTCCCACCAGCATGATCTAATTTATCCCGCAACGAACATAATCCAATAGAAAAATAGGGCGGAGTTAGAAATATACATTTAGGAAGGTTGGAAGCCACCATAACTTGTGGAGCCAAATGTAAAATACCACATTGCATGAATGGATATAAAAACTTATGTCCGTTATTACTTAATTCTATAAAATGTGACGGTCACCGTTGACCTTGAGGGTTTGAAGGTGACATTTGCGACAGATTTCGTCAATGACTCGATGATGAGCAAAGTAAACAGTGTAGACCTTGGCACCGATACATTGAACTGTTAGCTCTGTTAGACTGAACGTTTATTTCTGTCGACTCGTTTTCTGATGATGTCGTAAAGATTTAGATCATGAATGACTACTTTGATGGAGACTTATGAAAGGTTTTATCGTATATTTTTTTCTTTTACTACGAGGAGTGAACACTGCCAAGTGATAAACTGAGTATTTGTATGTTTTGGGATATTTTTTTAAATTGCATCATTAATCTTACTCTCAAGTGAAGTCGAATTAATTAAGAGACCTGACCCTGGCATAAGACCAGGATATCGCCAAGCAGGTTTAAATTCAATCACCTATCATAAGCTAACACCTTTATTTAAAACTTTATCATAATATTTTACGAAAACATAGTTATAAATCATTGAAATGATTATTTCTCTCAACCAATCAGCTTCGTTCAAGCTCCATCAACAAAGATAGAGATGAGATTGAATAGGCTGAAGTAAAATTGCACAATATTTTGACGGTATTAGGACCTATAACAACACTCGATAACGTATCCACGTTTATCTGACAGATGACGTTCAAAAGTCCGTTTCACAAATGATAAAATCTAGCCCACAAGACATATCCGTTAATCAGATTTATGCAGCAGATATTTCGTCCATAAATTAATCGTCGTTAAATTATCCACTTTACTCACCAGATGGCGTCCCGTGCATGATCCTTTCACAATTGTACGCCCACTCCGATATTATCTCCTTCTCAGTCATGCTAAAGTCTTCGCTGCTCTGATGGTAATAAGCATCAAAACTTCCCGAAGAGCTCTTCAGTTTCAACAGTTGGATCAACGCACCAGCCAGACATACAGCGAACGAAGCCGAACTGCCCGTACCAGCTCCAATAGTCAACTCAGAACCCATGGAGATCTCCATAGACCTTACAGGGAGATGGGTGCTGCCAAAAATTCCAGAAAACACATACAAGAAGCTTCGTAAAGAATTCTTCTGGTTACTTTGTAGGTTGTCGAAGTTTGGCTTGATTAGATGCAGGAACTCATCAACCCTTCGTAGGTGGTGTTCGTGGTCTAGTTTATCGGGCAGTCTCCAGGAGAATTTGCCGGTGATGCCTGGCGCTAGTTTAGGGTTGAAAAGGCTCTTGACTGTGGGCTCTAGGGGTATCATCTCTTGAAGGTCCACGCAGGGCAGGTGTATGTGAACCGCTGGCTCACGGTTGGAATTTATTTCCTGGAAAGAACATTGGTTTATGAGTTTATGAAAAGAACCAGAAACTTTCATATTAGTCTCAAACAGAAATAAATATCTTTATTTAGTCTCTCGTAACATTTCACTCCAGGGCATAGACCGTCCCTTCCTTCGAAGGGTTTAGGTCTAGTAATCCACCACGCTGATACAGTGCGGGCTGGCAAATCATCATAGCATCGTACGTCACGTGTATTGTCGTGAGGTCGTGAATCGCGTTGATTTGCCGGCATGAGTCGTGAGCATAGATGCACAGTAGTGGGGGCAATTGAGAGTCGAGTAGAGGATGCGCATAAATAGAACAGTTTCCTATGTTGAATATTATACATTATTTTATACGCAATAGAAAATAATACGAAAAAGAAACCCCTTCGTTTAAAAACAATTAAAATCGGTTCAAAAATAAGCCTGAGTGGTGCCTGTTTGAGTGGTAGAGCCACGCTGTAGACAGTTTTGCATGAATGGGCCGGCTCGACCGGGTCGTTACCACTGTCTCATAGAAAACCAACGTAAAGTAGCGGCTTGCTGCTGCGTTTCGTACGGTAAGTGAGATATCCGGAGGCCCAAATCCCCCTCCCCTTCCTAATCCCTAATTATCCCTTTCCTTTAAGATCGGCAATGCGCCCATGATTCTTCTGGTATTGTGGGCGTACATGGGCGGTGGAGATCACTTACCATCAGGTGACCCACTTGCTCGTTTGCCGGCCTATCCTATAAAAAAAAAGCCTGCCATAATGATTTGAAATATTGCTATGAGCAAAGGTGGGCACGTACTTGAGACATCTCATCATCTCGCTCGCACCCGTGCATCGTAATTTTCTCATTTCACATAGTGACGACAAACTTTACGTCTTCTGTAATTCATCAAGTGCCCCTCCATGAGATTGGAATGGCTCCTAACTTATTTGTTTTTGGACGAATTGATAAAATTGTTTCTTCAATTGGTTTTGCGTAACTTAACTGATGATTTAAATAATAAAAAAAAACATCCAGTATATTGAGGAACCAATTGCACGAAGCATAGACGCCCCACGTTCCTTAATTCTGCTAAACGAAACTATAAATGAATTATCTATTGCGTACGTGAATTTTCTCACGACCACGACTCGAATGTACTTAGCTTGGCTTCCGAAAGATATTGTTTGAATGTCATACGCTTATATTTATCTACTACTAGCTGTCCCTCGAGGCTCCGCCACCGTCATCTGCTTTTTCCGGGATAAAAATAGCCTATGTTACTCAGTGATAATGTAGCTTTCTAACGAGAAAAGATTTTTTTCAAATAGGTCCAGTAGTGTTTTAAGTTTATTCGTTACATACAACAATACAAATATTTCCTCTTTATAATATTAGTATGATAGAAAATTTCATATAAGATGTTTGACAATGTGACGGCATCATACTTCTTTGACAACATAATAGTAATGAATTACTGTTTCTTATAAAAAACCAACAACAAATGAATACTTTTGTATAACAAGATATTGTATTTTTAAAGCGATTAATTAATAAGTTTGCATAATACAGCACATATTGCTTAATAAAAACAAAGGCCACCAACAAGGTGATATGTGGAAAATATTAGATACATAAGCAACTGTATAATGTTAATAAAAAATAAAATCATAGTTCCAGTGTTATTTCAGCCATTAGTTGGAGATTTAATTTAGGTAAAATGTGATATCAGAATAAATTAGGTACATATATTTGACAGCCTCCGTAGCGCAGCTGGCGAGGAGCCGGCTGTGAAGCGAGAAGCCGCGGGTTCGATCCCCGCACCGTGACAAATGTTTGTGTGATCCGCAAATATTTGTCTCGCGGTCTGGGTGTTGTGAGACCGAAAGTCTCTCGTAATTTCTGATACCCATGACACAAGACTCGTATCTAGCTGTGGGGTTAGGACTATGTGTGTGACTGTTGGGTGTATTTATTATTAAAGAAAAAAATCAATATAGCTCTACAATACGCGTAACTTAGCTAAGCTGACATTAGACAACTAGAAACGTATTCTAATTTTAAACTAGATTTCTAACAATTAGTAACTATGGTAACACATACAAACTGGCCAATATAAACATTGTTTAAAGTTAAAATACGTTTTGTAATAAGGCCCATAGTTTTTCAGAGATTAAGGCCGTCTTGCGCCATCGTCATAAATCGTATTTAACTACTGAAACTGTTTAAGAAAAACAAACACATTTGGTGCTTAAAAAGGACGGCAATGCGCTCATGATTCTTCTGGTATTGTGGGTATACATAGGCGGTGGAGATCACTTATCCTATGGCCTATGTTATAAAAAAACCAAATGGGCCTTATTAATTCTGTTTTTTTTTATCCTGGCTCGGCAAAGTGACTACGCTACACCTGATGGTAAGTGTAGCGCAATCCAAGAATAGTGTCGACCAACGATACACAATGTGTCCATCGTAGGTCGGCAAGATCATGCCGGCCTGCCAAAGGGCCAAGGGGGAGGGGAAGGAAAAGGGATGGGAAAAGGGTTAGGATAAGGGGCAAGCCCCCTGGGGAGAACCGGATATACACTGGCTGACCCTGGAACGCGACCCACACAAGGTGGGCCACTATGGCAGGTTTTAGCACCAGTGTACGGTGGTCGCTATCCGGTCGGATACAAGTATCCTCCCACTAGCAAAAGTAGTTTACACAAAAAGGGTTTCTCGCACGACATAGATGAGAATACGATGGAAAATCTAATTTACGAGGACGCGTCATGCATCTTGAAAGGAAGAATCATATTATGCGCCTACACAGACTAGATTTTTCTGCTTATATTCTTGTCTATGACGTATAAGATCTATGCTAATGAGGCTTAAGTCAGTATTTAAGAGTGAACTAGTTAAATTACTCGTATTGGGCAGGCCACATAGCTCACAGAACCGATAACAGATGGGGCAGAAGGGTTCTGGAATGGAGGTCACGTACTGGCAAGCGCAGCGTTGGACGTCCGCCTACAAGATGGACAAACGACCTGATGAAGGTCGCAGGAAGTGGCTGGATGCAGGCTGCTTCCAACAGGTCGGTCTGGAAATCTTTGGGGGAGGCCTATGTTTAGCAGTGGACGTCCTGTTGCTGATAATGATGATGATTGTGTAAGAGACCTAACAATTCCTCGCCTTTAGACGTGTCTGAGGCCGTAGTCAGAAACACTCCCAAGCGACTTCATTTCTAAATTCGAAATTATGACAGTTAAGAAAAATAACAATTTAAAAAAAGAACTTATTAAACGGAAACTTATTAATTTAACAATTCATTTGGCGATAGTTCCCTTGTCCACCACATGAAATGCGTTAGAATGTGGCGTGCGTTCTTCAGAAAATTATTTTAAAAATGGAACCGCTTTAGAGCGACCTCTGGTACTACTAGCCTACAGAATTCAGAAGCAAACAGCTAATCTAGCACATATTATAACTTACCTACACACGCTGACCGACTTTAGAAACTGCACACGTATTTTTCAGAATGTTTTGAAAGGAATGAAACATCAGCATCATAGTATGAGTATAAAATTAGCATTTTCCTAATAAGAAATGAATCATTTGTGACATGTTTACTTAAAATTGTATAACTTTACATTGTAATATGGCAAATGTGTTTATTAAATAAGAATACATTATTTTTCAAATACTATTCGGTGTTTTTCTGATCTTATTTGCGCAATACGCGAGACCCATACAATATGATGCTACGATTACCAACATTTTTTTATCAGTTAACGAAGTAAGTTACTTCGTTTTAATCCTTTCGATGCCACAGCCTGATATTTACGTACACGGCTGGATAGCGACCACCGTACACATGGTAACAAACCCGCCAAAGTGACTCGATCAGCCAGTGTATATCCAGTCCAACTTCAGTCCAATCCAGTGTAACTTCAGTCCAATCCAGTGTAACTTTAGGCCGGCATAATTCTACCGACCGCCGAGACTCATTGTCTCTTGCAGGTCGACATTATGTTTGGGCAGTTCTGTACTTAACATTAGGTCTAATGTAGCCATTTACCGTGCCAGGATAAATGTGTAGTTCTAAGTTCCCGTAGCTTAGTCTCCTTGAAAAGATTTTAATCTTGGCGCCATTTGTATATAATGGCGGGAAACAATTGCCTACCTACCATAGGTACGTAAAGGTAAAGGTAAATACAGATCCGCCCGTACAAAACGGTAGCGTAAATTGTGGTTAATAATTGGCTTTAGTAATAACGTAGGAGGAAAATATTAATTTAATAAATAAGGTCAAAACAGTTGCTCTATGGAATTATTATTTTAATTGCATTGTGTTCTAATGCGTCTTTATTTATTTTTAAATGAGTAGGCATTTTCTATCAGTATAATAAGTTAAAATATGAGAAGTTTTCTGAGATACACTACTAATAAAGTAATAATGTATTTTATATATTTATTATTATTTATATTACAATGTTCCTGAATTGATTACGCATCAGCAACATATCAGGAACCATCCAACTTTTCTTAAGTTTTTGTGTAACCTGCCCTGCCCATGCCCCGTTTATACCTACCGTCTTTTACTTCATACATTATGAACTTCCAATACCAACTTTCGTCCCATGTTTTACCGTTAACCCGCTTGGGCGAATTTTAGAAAATCCTTTCTTTCTGCTCATCTTAGTTATACAAAGAACTCCTGCGCAAAATAACATGCTTCTAAACCCAGTAGGTCGACTGACTGGTGGAAAGGTGTATAGGCTGCCTTGTATCGATGTCGAGGAAATAGGATTATTTTTTTATACTGGCACAGCAGTCATTGACAATGGTATTATTCCACATTTATTATAAATAAACTTTAATTTTATCCTTGTAGTCAGATAATAATGATCCACTAGCTAGTCTGGTTACACTATTTGCTAGTCAGTATTTTCCAGTTTGAATTTCGGTTCTATTATCAAGTCATCTTATTTTTAACCAACTTCAAAAGGAGGTTCTTAATTCATCTATATATGTTATTCATAATATATAGTCCTTGGTTTGGGCAAATTTTTTTATGAAAGTTTATTTTCAAGTTCCTCCTATTTTAATATGGTTAAGATCTGATGACTAGAGAAGATTATATAATCCTTCACGCAAAAGCAAACGCGCTTCGGGTTTTGAAGACGATTTTAGATATTTTTAACTTGTAAGAATTAAACCTATTGTCTCCATGTATTGAAGAGTACGTAAAGATATGGTAGCTCTTGCGATAATAAAACTGTAGTTTCGAACTTAGTTCCTTAGATTTTCGGAACAGGACAGGCTGTAGACCAAGCCAAATACTGCAATTTTTTACTGCCTGGATACGCAGACAAGCCAGCACTCCATATCATGGTAAGCGCTCCGTCACCATTGATCATGGACATCGGTAACACCAGGGCACAGTCAAGCCGTTGCCTACCTTTTGCCCTTTTTTAATCCTTGTTTGAAAAAGGACAAGTCGCCCGGGGAACACCGAGGCAAGGAGTCCATTCCAGACCTATTTGGCTTAAGGCTATCCCATTCACACACCCGCGACTGTAACTCCTTAAACCATCGATGATGGCATGCCTTTTGAATGACATCTAGCAGCAAAGCTGGGCGAATCTTTGACAATGCGAAATTGTTTTCTGGCTATTTGTTTTTTTTATTTAACTGAATGACGAGACGAGCAAGCCGCTTGCCTGATGGTAAGCGCCACGCCTGCACATAAACAGAAGCAACACCACACAGAACTTTGAATTACAAAGCAATGCATGGCACTGGACAGCGCTCGTCACCGCGAGACATAAGATGTTATTTATAAGATGATATTTATTCTAAAACTAGACCTTAACCATACCGAGACTTCCATGGATTGATGAAAGGTATGAGTCACAACACAGATCCCAACACCGACCCCAAGTGATAGTGGTCTTTATTCTATTGTCACCAACTAAACTTAATTAATAATTGTTTAGTCCTGTCAAATGCGTGTGTAACAAACGGCATTAAAGCGAAGGTCAGCAAACGAGCAAGTGGGGTCATCTGAGTTATGTGGTCTCCACCACCTATAAACAACCACAACAATATCAGAAGAATCATTCAACGGAATTAGGATTTGGGCCTCCGGTAATCTCGCTCACCGTACGAAATGCAACAGCCAGTTGCTAGCTCACGTCAATTTTCTGTGAGACATTGGTAAAAATCCTGTCATATGTTGGTAAGTGATCTCCACCGCCCATGTACGCCTACAATACAAGCATCATGGGACGCGTTCTCTAGCTTAAAGGTAGGGGATAATGAAGATATTGGGAAGGGGAGGGGGTTTTGGCCGGGTATTTTCTCACTGTACGAAACGCAGCAACAAGCCGCTACTTTACGTCGGTTTTCGGTGAAACAGTGGTAACGATACTTAGTTTGACAGCACCAAAAGTATAATCTATTAGTTGATAAGTTGATCGTGTAAAAATATGAACTTAAAATTCTAACTAAACTAAACAAAAAATGCTTAATTAAGTTTAGTCGTATGACAACAGCATAGACTCCAAAAAGTGTGACGTTACATAGACTCCCATTAGTGTGACGTGACAGTATAAACGAAAATGCCATTACCTTAATAACAATAGAACTCCTTAGTCCAAGACTGACCGCTATCGCCATCTTGCCGTACACCACCGAGTGTTCGCCATGTAATATCACTTTACCGGGAGCCGACACGCTCACCGTGAACAAATCCATTGCGTTCAACATTGTCTCTATCACGCACGACACAACAATAAGTTAGAGTGGGATGAAGAAAAACCACAATGCTAAGATTCCGTTTATAATTTAAAACATATCAGTTTTTCCACTGTTCCACGGTCAGAGTCTTCTGAGTGAAGGCATGGATGGTCTTCAACTCCTCGGCTAGGACTGAGTTCACCAATCTGCGGAAGAATATTTATACCGTTTGAGATAATGGTTGTTTGTTATGGTAATACAGATTAGGATAAAGGAAGTGATATTGATCTGTTTTTTTTTTCTTGTTATATAGTGTTGGGTTTAGAAAGAAAAAGAATCGGTTTTCGACTTTTAATGGTATTTCGTGTAGACATAATGTGTAAGTATCTCACAGTCACCGGAATAAACTAAATGTGCTTAGAAAAATAAAGGGCCTTATTACAATTTTCTACTAAGGCCCAGGATTTTAATATATATATATCAACTTTAATTTAAGTACATATTATGTACTTAGATTAAAGTTGATATATTTATATTCTAACTTTAATCTAGGTTTTTATTGGCTAGTTTGTATGGGTTACCATAGTTCCCAGTTGTAAGAAACCTAATTAAAAGTTGTATAAAGTTAGAATACATTTTGTAAGAAGGCCATAGGGTTGGCTTTAGTACAAAGTCAACCTACAGTGTCCTATAAATGTTAATCTCCAGTATATGGTAGTCCTGGTCTAAAATTATTTTTGTACTGCAATTCAGTTAGTTGCCACCCATTTGACAGGTCTTCGTTTGTCACATCTGTCTTCGTTTTTTCGTTATTCCAACAAGTTTCCCGATGTAACATTTTCTTAAACCGAATGTCGAATTTTCGACACAGACTGCTCGAAGCCGAACCCGAAACCCGAAACACTCGCCATCACTAAACCTAAACTTTAGTGATGTATTGTGATACATTTTTGCAACACACATTTGACTCCCAACCCTTCTACATATGCATGTTGTATTGAAAATCTGTTTGCGTAAGAGGAAGTCCGCGCATCGTTGGTACACGTGTTCGATTCCTTTGTTGACTTATGATGTCAGGCTGTGCGTAATGTGTTTATTTTTAACATAATGCGGATGGGAAGTGACATCTTTATTTTTGGAGATGCAATTTTAACCTTAGTAACTAAATATCGAGGCTGCTAGAACCAGAGTGGCCTAACTGCATTTTGATGACTTTTGACCAATTTGTATTTTCGTCAATTTAAAAATGTTAATCTACAAGACCAGACCGGCCTAAAATTGGTAACGTCATCTTGACTTAGATGGTAGTACAAAAGTCCCTTTCGACCGTGGTTTAAATTGACGAAAATACAAATTGGTCAAAAGTCATCAAAATGCAGTTAGGTCACTCTGGTTCTAGCAGCCTCATATAGATAGCAACATATAAATGTATTTTTTTATCCTGGCAAGTCAACTACTATACTGGATCTAATGTTAAATGGATGCGAAATGCCAGCCTCCGTGGCACAGCGGGCGAGTAGCCGGCTGCGAAGCGAGTGGCCGTGTGTTCGATTCCCGCACCGAAACAAATGTTTTTGTGATCCACAAATATTGGTTTCGTGTCTGTGTGTTGTGGGATCGCATGGCCCTCGTAGTTCCTGTTACCTGTTACAGGTTGAACTTAGTGAGTGACTGTTGGGTGTATTTATTATTATTTGACTGACTTATAATTTACATATTTTATTTGCTTTATATGTATCTCTTTCTATATTAACACACCTCATAGTAATTCTTGGAACACATATTTTGGGTTGCAATTATGTACAAACAACTTTTTTATAAATACTGCTTTTTATATTCTGATTGTAACCTGTTTTGTGTTTAAATAAATAAAGAAATATTTCTTAATAATTAACCCGGAGTTTTGGCGGGAATTCAGATAGTGCGGTTCATCGCTTATTTTAATTTATTTCAAAAACTAGTTTAAAGTTGTTTTTGTTGTATTATAAAAGTGGTGTGGATTTGTGCAATAAGTATCGACGCTGATGAACAGTGTATGGAAGCATAGAAATAAGTGAATTAAGAATCGTACTGGAAGGAATTCATACCAAAACTCAAACAACACCTTGAAAACGTCCACATCGATATTTCATCGTTCATGTGAAGGCTTGAGAATAAATTATACTTGTCACTGGCGAAATGCATAATAATGCGAAGCCAGAAATTTAAGAGAAGAAGAATAATTAACCCGCAAGCGGAATATATAGGCATCTTACAATGCATACATAATCATCCCACAACATTCCATACGACACAATATCACCGTCAATATTAAAGTCTGCGAAACCTGTTTTACGAGTATAACCATTAACGTGGACGCCATAAAAAGTATGGGTTATTGACATAAGTCATTCGCAAATTGTTGGTAAAACATCCTGACGCTCTTGAGATTATTGCGATATTATTATCGGCATACTGTTGTTTTTATTTGCCCGTGAGGCCGTGGAAAGGTATCTGATAAATATTTGTACCTGAATGGGTAATGAGCGTAAAATAAACAACGTAAAAAAACTTCGACGCGACGCGGACGGTCCGAAACCAGTCCCTCAATCCAACTAACTTTATGACATAACTATCAACTACATAACTAGCCCGCGTGAAGTTCTGCACCGTTATATTATCGATATTTTTACACTGGCATAACTTTTTTTATTTATGAACCGATTGACAGGAAACAGACACTAAATGTTAAGTGAAGATTCCCACAAAACATTATAGAAAACTACATTTAAATCGGCGTACTACATCTAAAAGCCGTTTCTGAGATTAGCGTGCACAAACGCACAGACAAACAGACAAAAATTCTAACAATCATTATATTGTATTGCTATTGCGTTCATAAAGATCCCAATAATATTTTTTTAAATATATCTTTCATGTGCACACAGCGATATAAACCATTTTATATTATGGCTTCGATGCAATGAATGGCAATCGAATGCTTCAGCGTTCGATGTTGCCAATGACAAGGTAGGAAAAGACACGGTGAAAGTAGTTAAATATTCTGTTATCAGAAATATTCACAAGGTGGTAGGTCCCTCGTATGCGAGAGGCCATCTGGGTTGGTACCACCGCGCCGTCTATTTCTGCCGCCGAGCAACTGTGTGTGTAAGCACTGTTGTGTTTCGATTTGAAGGGCATTGAAGCCAGTGAAATTACTTGGCATTATGAGACTAAATATCTCATGTCTCGGGGTAACGAGCGCATTCCGTGCCATGCAGTGCTTTGTGATTCAAAGATCTGTGTGGTGTTGCTTCTGTTCATGGGCAGGTGTGGTGCTTACCATCAGGCGAGCGCCTTGCTCATCTCGTCACTCAATCAAATAAAATAAAACTAAAAAAATACTCTTCTTCCACCTGCCCTTATCCCACTCGCAGTAGGGTGGGTGCAACATGTTTTTAAACGCATGTTACGGGTAGATTTCCGGAGCCCCTGAACAACCCCCCTCCCCTTACATATGCTATTTGCTAAAACTAAAATGGCGTAAACCGCACCCACGCGATTGCGGAACACAAACACGGACTAATGCAAACTCAAATTCACATAACCTAGTCATGTCACGGAGTGAAGCCAAGGTTGGTATCAACGCATCAGACAACCATAAATGGTGTTTTTGTCTCTGTTTAATAAGAAATGATGGATAAGGATGGAAGAATGTCCTAGTAGATGTACGTATTGAGGATAAATCGATGAAAAAATGTGTTGCATTTAGCCGGACGCAAAAGTGCGTGTTGATTTTATGGTATAATAAAATAAGGAACTTCGTTCCAATAAGATCTGTGAGATGTAAAATGTGAAGAAATATGCAAGTTTTTACAAGTAACAGTCGCTGAGCTTTTTAAAATATTATCTGCCTACATTGATAGGTGAAGTCAAGCCAACATTTTAGTTCTTCACTATCGATAGCAGATACATTTTCATGATCCACGCTTACGAATTGTGATCCCCAATTTTTTTGTCACGCCAACGTAGACCCCCGTCGAGTCTCCCGTGAAACCCTGGGGGTCCACCTGGACCACTTTGGGAACTGAGGATCTAAACCGATCCACATTTATCGATGTGTGCATGAAGATACATAAAAAAAATACAGACAAATTAAGAACCTATTGAAATAAAACTAATTTAAACAGATTTTATCGCGGATTTTTTTTAAAATTTTGTTCCCGACTTTTCGAATCCTTTTCAAGTGCTTGCGGGGTGGACGTCGACACCATAATTAAATAAACAACAGCGATAAAATCCGTTTAAATTAGTATTATTTCAATGTGTAACATTCGCGTAAACTTAAGAAGTCATTGTAAACCTATGTTTTTTTATGTAGTTAAAAATAATACCGAATCACTTTGACCTTCAGCAGGTAAAAGTATTCTTAAGTCCACAACAATCTTTTAATACATTTTCAAACAAAACGTAATTTTCCTATCACGAAATGCTCAGTATCAGCCTGGAGTCTGGAATTGTGCCCGGTATACCAATAGACTCGTACCTATCACATCAACAACTAATGTGAGTGTACTGGTGACACCTCTGCCTACCCGTTCGGAGATTACAGATGCGAGTGCGTATGTACCATCCATCCATCCATCAGCCTGAATTCGTCCACTGCTGGACATAGGCCTTTCCAAGATCGCGCCACCCTTGACGGTCCTCCGCCTTCCTCATTTTTTTTTATCCGAGCACGGCAATGTGACTGCACTACACCTGATGGTAAGCGTAGTGCAGTCCAAAAAACCAGCAACCACCGATAAACAATGAGTTTATCGGTGGTCACCAGAATCATGCCGGCCTGTATAAATGCTTCTTTCCTCTTCGGAGGGAAGAAGCAAATCGAGGGGCCTGCGACAGGACAGGCGGATGACCGATGCAGGCACAATAATACCAAGAATGTAGGTACCCCTGTACCCGCCCCAACCAAACATCAAGTCCCGTCGCAAGCCCCTCGGGAGAACCGGATATACACTGGCTGACCCTGGAACGCGACCCACACAAGGTAGGTGGAAGGTTTTAACACCAGTGTACGGTGGTCGCTATCGATCGGATACGAATATCCTCCCATCAGCAAATCCAGCCGCTTCCCGCTACTTCTTTAAGATAGTCGGTCCAGCGGGCTCGAGGTCGGCCTACACTGCGCTTGGATAGGCGTATGTATTTATGTGTGTTTTAAGTGTGTAGTTTCCTAGACATAACAATAACATATAATGACCACTTGTATTAGTGTATCTCGGTGTACTAACGATATGCAATAAGGCGCCATTCAGCGATCCTATGAGTCGTGAAGCACGTAGCTTCAAATAAGGCGGTTGTCATACTGCCACAGTCGTTGAGACGTTTTCAAGTAAGCGACTAAAACAGGAAGATCGCGACGCGTGATGCGAGTCAGAAAATACCTATAAATACGCTTTGTATGAAATAGTGTGGAAACGGTCGTGGTGTCCTCTTTTTTATTTATTTAATTGAATGACGTGACGAGCAAGTCACTCGCCTGATGGTAAGCACCACGCTTGCCCATAAACAGAAGCAACACCACACAGAACATTGAGTTATAAAGTGCTACATGGCACTGAACTGCGCTCGTCACCCCGTGACATAAGATGTTAAGTAATTGCCCAGTAATTTCACTGGCTTCAATGTCCTCCAAACCAAAACACAACAGTACAGACTATTGCTTGGCGGCAGAAATAGACAAAGCGATGGTACCAACCCAGATGGCCTCTCGCATACGAGGGACCTACCTAACTTGTAAACTCACTTATAAATTCTTGCCGTATTTTCTTTAATCTCACTATCAACCAAAATGATAAAAACATTCATATTTCAAAATTTTCTTTAAATATTTGTTTAAATTTATAGATAACGTGACGCCTTGTTTATTAAAACCTGGTGTTACCAAAAGTTTATTTAATTTATGACAATCATATTTTCTATTGCCACTGCAGTATTACCTACCGTTTACATGATATGGCAAAATCTATGTAAATAAACGTGAATCGTTTATTTAATCGTGTAAATTCTATTGACGCTATGTACAACCAGTGTTGCTGAATATAATAAAATAATATTAATAAATTCACCCAACAGTCACACACATAGTCCTGACCCTACACTAGGTTAAACCTGTATCGTGGGTATCAGGAACTACAAGGGACTTGCGGTCTCATAACGCCCAGTCCCGAAACCAATATTAGTGGATCTCAAACATTTGTCTCGCTACGGGAATCGAACCCACAGCCTCTCGCTTCGTAGCCGGCTGCGCCACAGAAGCTGTCGTAATAATCATTTAAATATTGTAATATTAGCAGACAGCGACTTTGTTTTATACTATGTACTTTCAATGTTCGCTTGCACAAAGGAGCATATTTTTTATGTTACAATAACAAATTAGCCGATTTTTTTCCTCTTTAATCGTGTTTCTCATTTCAAAGTGATCACGAAAAGTGAAAAATAGAAATTTCGAAAAACCCTCCGTTACCCGGAGAAATCTTGAATCTTTAAAAGAACTGTGACTTTTTCATTTCAGATGATCCAGCATTGAGCTATGAGGGGCACCACAATTCATTTTTTTTCCGAGACGCTTCTAAATAATTGCTGCCATTGCCGAACGCTTGCACAGAAAAGACGCAAGACAGAACTGCACAAATGAGAACACAGCTTTACATCGTATTATCGTCTTGTACAAAGGCGGATTGTGAGCACCTTATCTAATGCGATGCTGGAATCCCTTCAACGGGTCCGTTAACGAGTTTCAGAAATGCATAAATGTACAGTAATATTGGTTGTAATTAAAATTAATGTAGAAAGTCATTTTCGGCGTCTAGGTATTAGTGCCACGTCTGCCTACATCTTCAGGATACAGACGTGAGCATAAGTGTTAACTTATTAGACCTATTTTAACCGACAAATAAAACGAAGGAGGTTCTCAATTCGAAACGTAATTTTTTTACAGCGTAGACCAATTTTGATAATTCTTTTTTTTAATGGACAGGATATACTCCGAAGACCGTCAAGAGACATTGCGTCCCTCGACCGTCGGCAGAATTATGCCGGCTTATAAACAATAAATAAATAAATACACACAACCCAAGAGTCACACACATAGTCCTGACCCCACGCTACGTTAAACCTGTATCGTGGGTATCAGGAACTACGAGGGACATGCGGTTCCACTACACCTAGACCTGAAACCAATATAAATAAATTCACCCAACAGTCACATACATAGTCCTGACCACACAGTAAGATACGAGTCATGTGTCGTGGGTATCAGGAACTACGAGAGACTTTCAGTCTCACAACACCCAGACCCCGAAACAAATATTTGTGGATCACACAAATATATTTGTCTCGGTGCGGGAATCGAACCCACGTCCTCTCGCTTCGTAGCCCGCTACTCGCCCGCAGCGCCACGGAGGCTGTCCTATATACATTGCCTGCCCAAAATAATAGTATAGTACATAAACGCACCTATGCCTGGCAAGCAGTGGTTTCCCCTGGAACTTGTCGGACACTATGACCACTGAGAACTTGGCACCGCATCCGTCGCTGTCATCTGTCACCTCCTGAAACAACACACAAATACATATTCATATCTTATATATAAAATTCTCGTGTCACAATGTTAGTTACCGGACTCCTCCGAAACGGCATTACTGATTTTTACCAAATTTTATATGCATATTCAGTGGGTCTGAGAATCGGCTACTAGCTATTTTTCATACCCCTAAGTGATAAGGGTTGTTCACCCTTAACATTTTTTTTTATTTTTGGACAAAATTTTTTGTTTTTATTTTTATATAATGTGGCATTAAAAAATACATACAACCATAAATTTTTACCCTTTTATCGCCAACCCCTATTTTTTAATAGCCATTTTAGTAATTTAATCATTTTTCATTTAAGCTACTTTTATCCCGGAAAAAGCAGATCACGCGGGCGGAGCCGCGAGGGACAGCTAGTTTTTATATAAATAACTAGATGACCCGGTGAACTTCGTATCACCTACATATTATATTTGTGTAAAATGTGGTCAAAACTTAATACAAATGTTTCATTTACATTAAATGCAATTAAGTGAGGTACTGCACCATTGCACGTGAGGTAGCCCGTCGCACATTTAATTGACTTCGACGACCTAAGTCAGGTCGTCTTCCACCTCCCCCCGGTGGGACAGTCCTGTCCCTGTCCCTGTCCTTGTCCTGTCCTGTTCTGTCCTGTCCTGTCCTGTCCTGTCCTGTCCTGTCCTGTCCCTGTCTCTGTCCCTGTCCCTGTCCCTGTCCTGTCCTGTCCTGTCCTGTCCTGTCCTGTCCCTGTCCTGCCCCTGTCCTGTCCTGTCCCTGTCCTGCCCTGTCCTGTCCTCTCCCCCTGTCCTGTCTTGTCCTATCCTGTTCTGTCCTGTCCCTGTCCCTGTCCCTGTCCCTGTCCCTGTCCCTGTCCCTGTCCCTGTCCCTGTCCCTGTCCCTGTCCCTGTCCTGTCCCTGTCCCTGTCCCTGTCCTGTCCCTGTCCTGTCCTGTTTCCAACAATCCGGTTTATACCTGCGCTTATAGATTTTTCACATCAAAAAGACTTCAAGTGTTTCATACCCAGGAACAGTTTGTACTGGAAAATTAAGTTGTCGTTTTTAGTGTTTTCCTTTACTTATTATTTATGTTACTCATTTTTTCTCACCGGGTAAACCTTCCCTGAACTTCCACAAATATTTCAAGATCAGAATTAGCCAAATCGGTACAGCCAGTCTCGAGTTTTGGCGAGACACACGCACAGCGATTCATTTTTATATAAACTCCTTTGCAAAAAAAACGGGCACCTTACACACACACTTTACCTTAGCTTTTCTATGGGTAAATATTATTATATTTTTAGTATGTCATTAGCTTGGATGACTAGAAATTTCTTATTATCAATGAGAATCTAGTTTTTTAACACTTTTATCCTGGTATCGGTGTTTTAGTCAATGTAAACAGAGAGCCGTGTTAAAATGGACATTTTTATGGGTATAATGAAATTAAGACTACGAGTATTTTTATGGTATTTTAATAAAAGAGACATTAAAAAATAAAAATTAATAACGAGTATGACCTCCTCTTGCAGCGATTACGGCATGTAATCGTCTTGGCATGCTTCCCACCAGGCTTTTGATGGTGTCCTGTGGAATGTGTTCCCACTCAGTCGAGATTACACGTTTAAGCTCTCTGATGTTTTGTGGAGGTGGTTGGACAGATCGTACTCGCCTTTTTAGGAGGTCCCAAACGTGCTCAATGGGGTTAAGGTCGGGGCTCCGCGCTGGCCAATCCAAACGACGAATACCGACCTCTTGCATATAAGCATCTACGTCGCCAGAACGGTGGGCCCGAGCATTATCGTCCATGTAAATGGCATCTTCACCAATTACAGTCAGTGCGGGTTGTGCATTTTGAGAAAGGATTTCTGTTATGTACCTATGCGCATTTAGTGAGCCATTTTCTATGAATACTATCTCGGTACGATAGTTGGAAGTTACGCCCGCCCAAAACATAACGGACCCTCCACCATAAGGGGTGATTTCTTCAAAACACACATCGGCATAGCGTTCCCCTGGTCTTCGTAACACTCGCCGACGTCGGTCCTCACCATGCAGACAAATTCGAGCCTCATCGGAGAAGAGTACGCTACTCCAGTTACCTGGTGTCCAAGATAGGCAATTTCTAGCGAACCTCAACCGCGCAATCCGGTGCTCACGGAGTAACTTGGGGGCCCGCGCTGGTCGTCGACTACGTATATCAGCAGCTAAAAGTCTTCTCCTCACAGTCCATAGGCTAACTTGTGCTCCTCGTACCTCTTCAAGGTTTCTTTTGAGGTCTATGTAACTGCATTTGCGGTTCCTCAGCGCCTGAGTCACTAAAAAGCGATCGTCTCGCGGCTGTGTGCAACGTTTTCTCCCAGAACCTTGCCTTCTCTGAACGGAACCTGTCTCTTGGTATCGAGTCCAGGTTCTTTGTACGGTTGAACGACTCACGTTTAACCGCTGTGAGACGTAACATTGGCTACACCCCTCTTCCAGCAGCGCTATAATTTTACTAGCTCTCATTGCTTTTTCTGCCATTACGATAGACACAAAGATATCTGTTTTAAGTCACAATAAGGCAGAATTATGCGATAAACATAAATTGTTGTACTAAAAATAACGAAAAGTTACTTTTAGTTGCTTGATAACCTTTTAACCGCAAACCCGCGAAAAGTGTCACAAAATGAAAAAGGGATTAATAATTTAAAAAACAAAAGTTTTGAATTTGGAATGAACTTTTTTTCATACCCAGACTCTTTATTAAGTGCCAGTAACATAGTTTGGCTATTAAAACCTCTGAAGAACTAAATTATTACCAATAATGTTAAAAAATCAAACCCGCCCGTTTTTTTTGCAAAGGAGTGTATATAGATAAATACATCCAACAGTCACACACATACCTGTGTACCTATTTAAGAAAGTCAAAATCACCTTTCTCTATTCGCGTGAATCACATGGAACAAAAAAGATAAAGGAAGACGACTCTTACAGACAACAGGAAAACATATTGAGTGAATTAATCCAGTAATTGATAAATACGAGTTAATTATACATAACGATGTAATAACAGCAAAAAGTACACAATACATGCATAGTAAAAGTTAACGCCAAAATCTAAATATATAAAACTCAAAGGTGACTGACTGACTGACATAGTGATCTATCAACGCACAGCCCAAACCACTAGAGGGATCGGGCTGAAATTTGGCATGCAGGTAGATGTTATGACGTAGGCATCCGCTAAGAAAGCATTTTGATAAATTCTACCCCCAAGGGGATAAAATAGGGGATGAAAGTTTGCATGAAAATCACGCGGGCGGAGCCGCGAGCAAAAGCTAGTGCTAACATATGAGTGTAACAGGTGTAAAGATTTATATTGTTTACTTTACGATCTGATTACGATACCTTATTTTCTATTACAATAAAAATAAAAAAGTGCGTAGAAAATATTTTATTTTTATTGAATGACGAAACGAGCAAGTCGCTCGCCTGATGATAAGCGCCACGCCTGTGCATAAACAGAAGCTACACCACACAGAACGTTGTATTACAAAGCACTGCATGGCACTGCGCTCGTGACCGCGAGACAAGATGTTAAGTCACATAATGCCCAGTAATTTTACTGGCTTCAATACCCTTCAAACCGAAACACAACAGTACTTACACACTGTTGCTTGGCGGCAGATATATTGACATCTGACAACCCTAAGCATATCCCGAATATTTTCGAAGAGACCGCACTTTATTTTCATGTGTCCCAAGAGACCAAACCTGACAAGTTTCACGTCGACATATCCAAATATACCACCACAAAATTCACTTTAGAAACACAACTAGACAGTTCAACTGAAGGAACAACAAAAGTCCAGCAGCGAAAGCAGTCTTACAAAACTGCCGAATTTGGGTCAAGTCAAAAAAGACAGACGCAAACCAAAGACAACGTCGGAACGGTCGAGTCGATCAATCTTGCAATGTCTTCGCACTCGTGAACTGTTTTTTTTTAGTTTGTTTATGACACAATTAAATCTGCTTAGTCAAATAACAACGTGTTGTTACTTGTTGCTGAGGGAACTTGCGCAGTCATTTTAGAACAGTACCTAACGCTATCTGTGTGTAAAATGTCTTATATTTGTGTATCATATCTAACAGGGCAGTTGACATGTTTTTTTTTATTATTTAAATCAATATGTTCCCCAAAATCTATTGCAGAAAGAATTTCGTTAATTCGTACACAAAAAAAAAATATCTTATGGAAACCAATATTTAAAATCATAACAAACATTTTCAGTCATTGTCACATTGGTCAGTTTAAATATAATCTAAAAATAAACGGCAAAACGTACCTTATTTACGTATAACAATTTTCTTTCAAGTATTGTGACAAAAAATGTTGAATCGAACTTAATAAAACATATCTTATTTCAACCAATTTCCGACCGAAATGCGAATTTGTACACGATCACAGACGTGAGAACGCGAACTGCACGTTTTATCAGGTAGTGCAAAATGAGTATCAGAAAAAAACTTGATCCTCAATCCAAATATACAGAGCATATTCAAATATGTACACACGACTTAAAATATTAGGCACGTGTGATGAATGATGTGCTAGTCACGTCGCGAGCTGGTCGATGTTTTTAACCACCGACAAAAAGAAGGTTACCTCGTAGCGCCTTAATGAATGGATTCATTTAAATTGTGGTTCTGAAACATGTTTGCTGAAAATCTGTCATTTTAAAGTTAGTGTTTAAATTTGAAAGTTCTTAATGTTGTTTCTGAATTGTTTGGGGCCAAACAATGACACAATGATGTGATAAATTCTGTTCTGTTCTGAGAGCAAAGTTCAAATCAAGGTAATAATAACAATCTAATTATCATGCGATAGCTTAACGGATTCTCGTTTAACCTTTGTAAAAAGGTTAAAATTAAAATCTGACGAAATATGCGAAATTTAATATGATTCGTTACTGACACGTCCTTAATTTAATAAATATTGTGATATTGTGATATGCTGGTGGTAGGATATTCATATCCGCCCGGATAACGGCCACCGTACATATGGTGTTAAAACCTGCCATAGTGATCCACACGCTTTATGTGGATCGCGTTTTAGGATCAGCCAGTGTACATCCGGTTCTCCCGACGGACTTGCGACACGACTTGATGGTTGATTGAGGCGGGTATAGGGGTACACCCTTGTATCACTTGTACTGTGCGTGCATCGGTCATTCGCCTGTCCTGTCACAGGCCCTTCGATTTGCTTTATACAGGCCGGCATGACTCTGGTGACCACCGATAAACTCATTGTTTGTTAGTGGTCGCTAGCTTTTTGAATTCACTACGATTACCATCAGGTGTAGTGCAGTCACTTTGCCGTGCTCGGATAACAAATAAAAATATATATCAACAAAAACAAATGTTTATATACTAGCACCTGACTTGAACGGAAAAAACCATATTTAAAAAGATAGACCGGTGATTTTCCAATTTGAAACATAATTAAATTATAGTAGAATCAAACCCATTGTAAAAGGAAGAGAATACAACAAAATTGATAGGAAAAATAAATTAACGGCGATCTGAGGTCGGGAAGTGGGAAGGGGGGGGGGCTTTTAAGGGTAAAAAACGGTTTATCTCGATTTCCGGAAAAACTACAAGTCCTATGGAAAAAAGTTAAATCGCAAAGTTGTAGGTAATAAAAAGATCTACAACTTTTGTATACACACTTTCTTCACATAACCTCAAAATATATGTGAAAAATTCAAATAACCAAGTTTTTTGTTTTTATTTTTATCTATTATAATAAATCATTTTTTTTCACGAAATTTGGTGAAAACTTACCTTTTTGTATCCCAAATACACTGTAATTTTTTTGATTTAAAATATTTATTTTTGCACCTTATTTTGACTTAATATCGAAAAAGCAGCCTAATTTTCAAACGAAAATTCTCACGTCAAAATATGAGCTTTTTTAAAAAAGTTTGTTGGTTTCTTGTTTATTGAATTCTCTACTTTCTGATGGTGTAAAAAAATATATACATTACTATGGTAAATGTGCTCAGAAAATGCAAAGAAACGAACTACTAAATAACAGGTAGTAAGGCCCAGACCCACCTAGCCCCTTCCCCACTTCTTTATGATGGGCTAAAATTTTCCGTAGATCACTCAGGTATATAAGTTATATTAAAATAACAATAAAGAGGCATCTACGCATATAATTTAAAGAAGATTCTACAACTTACTCAAAATATTGTAGATATGTCTTATTAAATATTAACTTATAACTTTACATTTTCTGAGCACATTTACCATAGTAATGTATATTTTTTTTTACACCATCAGAAAGTAGAGAATTCAATGAACAAGAAGCCAACAGACTTTTTTAAAAAAGCTCATATTTTGACGTGAGAATTTCCGTTTGAAAATTAGGCTGCTTTTTCGATATTAAGTCAAAATAAGGTGCAAAAATAAATATTTTAAATCAAAAAAATTACAGTGTATTTGGGATACAAAAAGGTAAGTTTTCACCAAATTTCGTGAAAAAAAATGATTTATTATAATAGATAAAAATAAAAACAAAAAACTTGGTTATTTGAATTTTTCACATATATTTTGAGGTTATGTGAAGAAAGTGTGTATACAAAAGTTGTAGATCTTTTTATTACCTACAATTTTGCGATTTAACTTTTTTCCATAGGACTTGTAGTTTTTCCGGAAATCGAGATAAACCGTTTTTTACCCTTAAAAGCCCCCCCCTTCCCACTTCCCGACCTCAGATCGCCGTTAATTTATTTTTCCTATCAATTTTGTTGTATTCTCTTCCTTTTACAATGGGTTTGATTCTACTATAAATTTGTTTCTATTTTTACCATTTTCAACCGGATAATCACCCGTCTAAGAAGCAAGTTCGGCAGACGCGACGCGACTGCACTGGGACAATATAATATGGCAGCGTCGCCGTTAAAAAACTGAGGAAATGTTACAGCTTTGTTTTCCTAGTCTACATTAATATTATAAAGAGGAAAGATTTGTATTTTTGTATGTAAAGAATAAACTTAAAAACTACTGGACCGATTTGAAAAATTCTTTAACCATTAGCGTCCTACATTATCCCTGACGAACATAGCCTACTTTTTATCCCGGAAAGAGCAGATCACGTGGGCGGAACCGCGAGGAAAAGCTAGTATGTTATGTTGCCGTGATGATCGAAACGCCGTGTAATGTATACTGGTGTATGTAAATATCCACCAATCTAGTTTGTGAATGTGCGATAATTATTTTCGTCATGACTATATCGGTGCTACATCAGTCGTCGTGATGTACGTGAACCGGTATATATTATTTACCTTGGCTCGGCAAAGTGACTGCGCCCTGATGGTAAGGGCGATCCAAGGACACTGTCGTCCAACAATGTATTTTTTTTATAAATACACCCAACAGTCTCATACATAGTCCTGACCGCACAGGAAGATACAAGTCTTGTGTCGTGGGTATCAGCGACTACGACAGACTTTCACAACACCCAGACCACGAAACAAATATTTGTGGATCACAATTTTTATTTATAGTAATTTATACATCATGTTAAGGAAAGGTGTGGTCATATTTAAGGGTCGTTACACACACCTGACAGCAGGTATTTATGTGTGACGAGACGAGCAAGGCGCTCGCCTGATGGTAGGCGCCACGCCTGCCCATAAACATTAACAACACACAGAACGTTGAATTACAAAGCACTAAGTACGACCACAACTTTCTGAAACAGATCGTATGCCCACTCTAATGGTTCACAAACCATTTGTTGAGCCAACATTAAAATCTTCAGTATATTTAGAAACTAATAATATACATATTATATCAATATATGCATGCACTTTCGAGATTACTTAATAAGTTGTTCGTTTCAATCAACGAATTAAATAAACGAATTACAAAATTATGTTAATACTACTAACATTTCAATTTGTTTTCATTTTAACTGCCAAAACATTAATAACTTGTGTAATATTAATACTATATTATAATATGACCATATTTTTTTAGGCAACCCTATTGGTATATGTTCAGCAACACATTTTATACCCTAAGATATTATTTTCATCCGGTAAACAGATGGGTGAAGGT
This sequence comes from Amorpha juglandis, assembly GCA_949126905.1. Taxonomy (NCBI): domain Eukaryota; kingdom Metazoa; phylum Arthropoda; class Insecta; order Lepidoptera; family Sphingidae; genus Amorpha; species Amorpha juglandis. The sequence continues at coordinate 13,533,580 of OX421385.1, read as the reverse complement.
CAATGTTCCCCGGGATCTTAGACCAAAAGAAAAGCAAAGAAATTGAAAGATTTCGTTATTTATTTATTTAGTATTTAAAAAATTGAGTAATAGATATAAAGCAAGTGAAAGTAGCGAAAGTTTAACATCGTGACACACAAAAACACACAAGTCACTATACGAAAGCCACGGCCTCTGTCCAAACGTAGACAAATAAAAATACTAGTTTCATTCATTCAATGATTAATGGATATACACTGGCTAACTCCGGAACGTGACCCACCTCTACAAGCCACTATGTAAAAAAAAATGTGCGTCTCGGGACGCTCGACAGAAGTGATAACTTAAACTAATGTGGGTTAAAGTGAGATAGGAGGAGCCTACCTACTACTGCCGTATGCGTGAGAGAAAGGGAAGCCAGAGTGGCTCCGTAACGCGTTACGTTACGAAGCGGTTTACCCTCCCATATGAAGTTATCACTTCAAAATATGGGATACAAAAATAAAAAAATCTTGCACTTTTGATGACCACAAAAATATTATACCTTGAAATATTAATTATTAAAATATATTAATTGCATGAGTATTTATGTAATTTTTGATTATAATAATTTAACATTATAACAACATGCATAACATTATTTGCATTTATTTGCATAGACATTGAACTTTCAGTGTGATTAAATAAATAGAAGGCAATCGAGACCACAAATAGCCGTTCCAAAATTCTAAATATGCAGTATCACGAAAAATATTCCCAGTTTAGTATGATAGAGCCAGGAGTTTTGGCGGGAATTCTGACAGTGCAGTTTATCTCTTATTTTAATTTATTTCATAAACTAGTTTAGAGTTGTGTTTATTGTATAAAAGTGGTATGGATTTGTTCAATAAACATTGACGGTGATGAACAGTGTATGGAAACATTGAAATAAGTGAATTAAGAATCGTACTGAAAGGAGTTAACACCAAAACTCCGACAAGGCCTTGAAATCGACCGCACCCGTGTTTCATCGTTCTTGTAAAAATAACTTGACAATGAATTGTACTTGACACTGGCTAAATGCATAGTACTGCAAGAGCCATAAATAAAATAAAATGATAGAGCCACGCTGTACAGTTTTGTCTACAGCATGAATGGGCCGCCTCGACCGGGTCGTTACCACTGTCTCGCAGAAAACCGACGTAAAGTAGCGGCTTGCTGTTGCGTTTCATACGGTTAGTGAGATATCCGGAGGCCGAAATCCCCTATCCCTTCCCAATCCCTTAATTATTCCTTCCCTTTAAGCTCGCCAACGCGCCTATGATTTTTCTAGTGTTGTGGGCGTGCATGGGTGGTGAGATCACCATCAGGTGACCAGCTTCCTCGTTTGCCGGTCTATGATATAAAAAAAAAACGAGTGCGTCTCGGGACGCTCGACAGAAGCGATAACATAATGTGGGTTAAAGTCAGAGCGGAGGAGCCTGTGTACCGCTGCCGTATGCGTGAGAGAAAGCGAAGCCAGACTGAGTGGCGCCGTAACGCGTTACGTTACGAAGCGGTTTACCCTCCCAGAAGAAGTTATAAAAAAATGTCGAAATCGAACCGGTGACCCACAACCGGATCCTAAAGAACTCCACGGAATGCGTTATAAATTACGTGTAGTTTCATCACACGCTTCATTCATTGAAATGAATTCATACACGGACGCCGCGCTGGTGACCATCGACCGGTGACCCGAATATTACGCGAACGAATCGCGTTCTTCAAACTCGGTAATCGATTCTCGAAACTGTCAAATCGATCACGAGATGAATTATGTTGAATTGTTTTTGCATATGTCGTTTTTATTACTTGACTGGCGATGCACGTCGGCTTCGCACGAAAAATATGTTTGTTACGACATCATATTACAAATCTTTGAATTTTTCGGCTTATCTGTACTGTAATATGTATGCTTTATACATATAAACCTTCCTCATGAATCACTATCTATTGCTGAAAACTGCATTAAAATCCGTTGAATAGTTTGTCAACGTTGAATTGCAGTGTTTGTCAACGTGGGGCCCACGCCCCACAGGGGGGCAATTTGATAGTTAAGGGGGGCATTTTAAAAATGGACTCGACACGACTTTAACACTTTCGCTTTGGGTTATTTAAATGCAATCGGTGACAAATTTAACAAAAAATATTTAAGGTGTAAAAAATGGCCTAAAAAAGGTTGGGAAACACTGATTTAAAGGATACATAGAGATGGTACGAAAAAAATCTGGGACAGCCTCCGCGACGCAGAGGGCGGCTACTCGCCCTCGGCCGCGAAGCGAGAAGCCGTCCGTTCGATTCCCGCAATAATTTAAGATCCTCTCCTTCTTCCCATCCCATGTTGGTGTGCCTTTTCCTGCCAGCCTATAGCGCGGCGGTTATTCCAAACTTCCCTTAATTTTTAAGTTAGTCTTATTAATGACAAATGTTCTGTACTTAACCTGATAAGCGCTTTCTTAGCTTACATGATAAATAAAGATATTGATTTTGATTTTTTTTGATTTAAGAAAAATGTTTGTGCGATCCATGAATATTTCTGGTCTTGGTGTTGTGGGTCCACAAGTCCCTCGTAGTTCCTTATACCCACGATACAGGTTACCTAGTGTGGACTCAGGACTATGTTTGACTGTTGGGTGTATGTATTATTATTTAAAAAGACACATTTACGTGAGGCCCCATGTTAAGCGCGCTAGTATAGTTGGCAACATTTAACGAACACGATGTTTTAACTCCGCACCGTGTAAATATTGCGTTTGTTTGTTCGTTGCGTTTCAAACAATATCGAATACTCGCCAATGGTTGTTTTTATACAACATTAATAATACCAGTTTTAAATAGATGACGATTTGATACCAATGTGTAAGTTGAGCAGCAATTAACGAGCATGTACATAATTTCTCTTTTGTATGAAATGTGTTATTTAATTTATTATTTTTGAAGTGATTACTTCTAATGGGAGGGTGTACCCATTCGTTCCGTAACGCAAGCGGTCCATCGAACAATAGAAGGTTCGAGATTATTCGAGAACATGAGACGTCACGCGGGCCAGTAGACCAGCCAGCGTTAGCCGACCTCCCTGGAACTTCGAGAATTTTTAAGTCCCAGGTGGTGTGACACAGTGGCCAGTCGGCTTTGACCTGTCTGACAACGCATACGGCAGTAGTAGGCAGCATGCGGCAGTAGTAGGCAGGCTCCTCCTCTCTCACTTTAATCCACGTTAATTTAAGTTATCACTTCCGTCGAGCGTCCTGAGACGGACACTTTTTTATAGCATTCGCTAAAAGTGAGAAGCCACTGTGCGTGAGTTTACGTACCATGTTACGGACAGTCACGCACCGCACCATCTACCCACACAAGAAGTCCGTCAGTGGCGACACATGATTCAACACTATGGTCTTTTTTTAAAAAACATAACACATTAATGAACATCTATTAATAACATGGAAAAAGAAATTACATCACTAGACACATTCTTGGATCGCGCTACACTTACCATCAGGTGTGGCGTAGTCACTTTGCCGAGCCACGATAAAAAATCAAAAAAATATATAGTGGTCTAACTAAATTACAGAGTCCTTTTGCCACATCAGTCCTCGAGCATGACAGAATTTAAAAAAAATACATTCAGAATACATACGAACTAGGTGACAAAAGGTAACACTTCATTATTATGTCATTGAGAATCGATACACCAACTTATATTAAACGAAGTCGTCGACCCACCAGTCACTGCGGATTGTGAAGCAACCGTTGCATCTAACACGACCCTGACCTTTCATGTATCAAACGGACCCACTAATTCAGTGATCGGAAGATTATTAACCGCCGAAGCGAAGGTGATTCCCAATTCTACGCGTATGTACTTATGTACAACCATAAATATTTTTCACAGAGTTAGCAGGTTTTGATCTAATTTTCACTCGAAAGGGAGTTCAAAGTTGCACTCGCTTCAATTTCAAATACAATTTCCACCCCAAGAGTATATAATCGGTGACGAAAGCTCGTTAAAAACTGCCGATGGCAATTAGAAAGATGTATGATACATACAAACGAGTGAAAATATTTTATTCAAAGATGGCTAAGGGCCACATCGATTAAAATAGCAAACAATTAGACCGTATACAAATAGATCCTCCCGCTTAGGCGCTACGATACGTCATAGACAGGATAGATTAGTAGTATTTAGGATATAGGATTAGTATTTAGGATAAATCAGAATAGATAGATAGATTTTACAAGGTGGTTCCTCGTATGCGAGAGGCCTTCTGGGTTGGTACCACCGCTTTCTGTCAATTTCCGTCAATTTCTGCTGCCAAGCAACAATGTGTAAGCACTGTTGTGTTTCGGTTTGAAGGTCATTGAAGCCAGGGAAATTACTGGGCATTAGGAGACTTAACATTTTATGTTTCGGGGTGACGGTTGCTTCTGTTTATGGGCAGGCGTGGCGCTTACCATCAGGCGAGCGCCTTGTTCGTCTCGTCATTCAATTAAGTAAAATAAAAAAATCACACACACAACCAAGTGGTAACCTCTCTTTTTTAGTTTAAAAATTGAACAACAGCAATTTAATTCAATATGCACTTACAAAAAATTATAGATAAAATCTACCGGCGCATCTCGACAGATTGCGCAAAGATCATAGACCTCACGGTCACTGAACATTATAAATGTATAACTGACTGGCCAGACGTTTCATTGCTGTCTGGCTAACTGAACGGACGTTTCATGGCTGTCTGGCAAACTGAATAGCACTCACTCGTGATAGGACCCACTTAATGACATCCGTAAATGAATCCGCCAAATGATGTCATCCGCCAGAAAACCAAAGCCATCGATATTGCTCGCAAAATTATCTCGCTGAAGTGGAAGTGGGCCGGTCATGTCTGCAGACGGACAGATGGTCGGTGGAGCAGACAGGTGCTGGAGTGGAGACAACGCTTAGCCAAACGTAGTGTAGGGCGCCCGGCTACACGGTGGACCGACGACTTGAAATAGATGGCAGGTAGCGGATGGATGCGGGTTGCCCAAGACCGGGATGGTTGGCGCTCACTTGGGGAGGGTTACGTCCAACAGTGGACGGCAATAAGCTGAGATGATGAATTACATCCGTTGTGCTTTACATCTGGCTTTTCCAGTTGTAACTGTCCTTACACTTGAGGTTAATACCTCCTCAATTCATTATTTTGTCTCCCGCTTTGCTATGGAGGGAAGTGGACAATTAATATTTCCAACTCCTCCCTAACCTTCTATCTGATTAATTTCGTTGCGGTACAAAGACATTTAGGCATTCCCAGAGACTCGCCGAGCTTCACTGCTCGGTGTCGACAATAATGCGTGCCGCTGTTGATCCTGGTGCACAGGAGTTACGGTGGCGGGTGTGTGGGCGGGATAGTCTCTAACTAAATACCAACTATACTACGAATAATAGTACTGCCTGTTTCGGTGGCACAGGTGTACTGCGAGTGCGGTAAGACTGCTGTGCTGAGGTCTCGGGTCCGATCCCCGGGTGGGGTAAAAGTTATATTGGAGTTCTATCAAGAAACCCTCAGTATCAGCCCCGAGACTGGTATTGTGATGGTGTGGCGATAGGCTCGCCCCCTATCACATCATGGGACGGAAATAAAATGGGTATTCTAATACTCTTTTTATAGCAGAGTACAACAAAATTGTAAGTCATCTGATGGTAAGTGATCTCCACCGCCTTAAACTGGAATACCTAAAAAATCATGAACGCCGGCCGACCTTAACGGAAAGGGATGCTTAAGGGATTAGAAAGGTTTGGGCCTCTGTATCTCACTCACCATACGGAACGCTATAAGCTTCTATTTCACAATAGTCTTCTGTCAAACAGTGGCAACAATCCGGTCATTCATCATCATTCCACACAAATCAATCTGCAGCGTGGCTCTACCACTTGTACCAATCGTACATGGTTGCTAGTGAAACACGTCACAGCTATATGTAATTGGCGCGGTATCAAACCTTATACGACGACACAGTTTGGAAACACGCGAGTACAACCAGTCTTAACGGAGGTACTCCAATGCCCGTATTCACAAACAACACTTAAGTAGCACTTAGCTCGTTGCCAAGTGTCGAATTCTGTGTACATGATTGGTCTGTTTTTATTTCGCGCCAAAACCAACCAATGACGTTTAGAAAAATCGTTACTATGCGTTCGCACCCACTATGAGGCTTCATAGTAACGTATATGAATACGGGAGACGGGAGTCACTGTAACATGCAAGTTTTTTTTTTTATTCGAGCACGGAAAAGTGACTGCACTACACCTGATGGTAAGCGTAGTGCAATCCAAAAACCCAGCGACCACCAACAAACAATGAGTTTATCGGTGGTCACCAGTCATGCCGGCCTGTATAGAAGCTTCTTCCCTCTTTGGAGAGGGAAATAATTATTTACTATTGCATCATAAGTGTAACGTACGATTGCTATGATCTGTCAAATGTGATTTTATATCGGATGAATAAAAATAGATAAGATATTCTGATATACACTATTAAGTAATGTAAGTGTAACCACCTCTAAGTAAATGCTTACCAAACAAAATATAACACGTTCACGTTCACACGGGCAGAGAATGTTTATAAGAAAAATACGTTACTTCGTGTTTAAATCTTCTTAGAACATTGTGAAACTCTTGGTTTTGGGAAAAATGCACTATTGCAAATTCAACCGCCTCACATATTGAACGCACTTTTAAAAACAGATTTCGAAATTTAAAAAAACCCAGTGATTCAAATTTTGAAATTCAAATTTCAAAACGGTCGAATCGTTGCTGGACGAAACCGCCTAGCGGAACGCGTCACGAATTCTTACGCACGGAGCGGTGCGGTACGGTCGCGGTGACGACATACGTGATAGTGGTGTGGCAACTGGCAACACACGTCCACGGACCGGTCCGATGGTAGTTCAGAATCAATAACAAGCCCATGTTTGCTTATCGCATTGTACCACAGATCCATCACTCACGAGTGCCTTCCATAGATGCGGACGTTCCGACACTCTATGGTGCCGATTGGACCGACCGAGTTTTTGTTTCCGCGTTTGTTCTGCGATATGGATATAAAACGCCATCTTTCTTAAATAATTGACATGTAAGCTCAAGTTGCACAATAAACCCATGGGAATTTCGTATTTGACATACATATTTATGAGTCTGTTAAAGAAGATTCATGCTTTGGAGTTGAAATAAGATTGAATATTTATTCCAATATTGCAATAGGTACTTATTACAAGGACGGAATGGTCAAAATCTCCACTTACTTGTGATCACGTTATTTTTATTCATGATAATCTGTTACACCACAGTTTTTATTGGATAAAGCAATGGATTAGTTAACTGATTTATATTTAAGCATTGTCTTTTTTTACGCACATAGCCCTGACCCCACAGTAAGATACGAGTCTTGCGTCGTGGTTATCAGGAATTACGAGAATTTCGGTCTCACAACACCCAGGCCCCGAAACAAATATTTGTGGATTACTCAAACATTTGTCTCGGTGCGGGGATCAAACCCGCTACCTCTCGTTTCACAACCGGCTACTCGCCCGCTGCGCCACGGAGACTGGCTTATATTTAAGCAGTATCCATAAAAATAAGATTAAGGATCACTATGTCGCCCTAAACCGTGTTTACAAGGTCATTGAAAATGCTAAAAAATAAGAAATAAACTGAATAGACTATAATTGAATTATAGAAGTGGTAATGTGGTGGACTGTCCACCCCGTGACCACGAAGGCTGAAAAGTCTTCGAAACATCGGGATCAAAATTAATAAAAAATATAAATAAATTAATAAAATGAGTAATATTCGCGTAAACATAAGGAATCATAATCATCAAGTCTCAGTTACAAAGGTTTGAAAATTCGCAGTAACAGAGGTATTTCAATACAAAAGTGTCGGGACCTCATTGTAATTATGAATAACAGACATTTCTTACATATCCAGGGCCCACTAATCCAGGTTTCACTGTATTAATTTAATAACTTTTGTATCGTAAAATAAACTCCGCGTGTAACTGACGCCTAACTCATTAGCACCACAGACAGAGCCTAAGCTTAATGAACGCTTCCATAACGTGGCGTCTTCATATTTATTATCTATGACGTCTCAAATCATAGACAACAATAACTTGTGAATTAAAAACTACGCAGCGTTGCGTCGGACACACCTCTTTGGCCGGTGAACATCTATTTAACATAATTACACTAAAACAAGCCGTTCGACACTGACCGACTTATAAGCCAGATGTTTGCGTTGAAACTTGACTTTTTTTTCTAGTCAATGTCCTTGACGTGTAGGTTGCGAAATAGTGGATTATACAGCTTTTTAAAAGGCCTAACTGTGGCAAGCGATGATCTAATGGTAAGCGGTCACCGCCGCCCGTGAACATTTACCTACAGTTTTAATGAATCGTTTTGATTTAGTCGTTATAATACTAGTATGTTTACTACTGTCGCTAAGCAGCAATTTGATATATTTCGGACGATTGTCACATTTTTTTTTATCCGAGCACGGCAAAGTGATTGCACTACACCTGATGGCAAGCGAAGGTGGCGACAATTGAGAGACATTGCATCTCTCGACTGCCACCAGAATTATGCCGGCCTGATTATGACGTCTCTCAGTGCGGCAACCAAGCTTTAAACCATGTCTAGATTAGCCAGTTGTATGTGTTACCATAGTAACATTTTTTTTAATAAATACACCCAACAGTCACACCCATAGTCATGACCCCACAGTAAGATACGAGTCTTGTGGCGTTGGTATCAGGAACTACGAGAGACTTTGAGAGAAATTGTTAGAAACCTACTTTAAAGGTAGAACACATTTTGTAATAACACCACTATAAAGTCTGTCATATGTCCGGTCGCAAGCCACTAAAACACGAGCTTCGATCGCTAATCACTTTTTAAACTTGTCTTTACATCCGTTAACTCCACCATCGTATTTGATTGATTGCTCGTATTACACAAAGATCATTGAACTCTGGCTATGATTAATTTTCTCAACGACCTTGAGACACTTCGACTTGTTCACCACTCACCCACTTGTTTGCAAACAAAAAGACATCGAGCACACCGACTCGTATTGATTTTATAACACTTTTTTTTTAACCGAGTACGGCATATTGACTGCTCTACACTTGATGTTAAGCGCTGTGCATTCAAAAAACCAGGGTTTATCGCTGATCTCCAGGATCATGACGGCTTGTATAAATGCTTCTTCACACTCCGAAGAGGTAAGAAGCATACCGAAGGGCCTGCGACAGGACAGGCGGATGACCGAGGCACGCACAGTGATACAAGATGTGTGGGTCACTATGACAGGTTTTAACACCAAGTGCACGGTGGTCGCTATCCGGGCGGATATTTAAAAAAATATATAATTATAATTATCATAATGCAGTCCAAATATACTGTCGATCGTCAATAGATATTGTGTCCCCGGTTGGCAGAACTATGTCGGCCTGATGTTACTGGATATACAACGGCTGATGCCGAAATGCGACACGCCTGAACGAACCAATATGGCGTGTTAACCATGTATACTTTTTTTATACTTTTGTATACTTTTTGACAGCCTCCGTGGCGCAGCGGGCGAGTAGCCGGCTGTGAAGCGAGAGGCCGCGGGTTCGATCCCCACACCGAGACAAATGTCTGTGTGATCCACAAATATTTGTTTCGGGGTCTGGGTGTTGTGAGACCGAAAGTCTCTCGTAGTTCCTGATACCTAAGACACAAGACTCGTATCTTACTGTGGGGTCAGGACTATGTATGTGACTGTTGGGTGTATTTATTTATTTATTTATACTGTGGTCGCTATACAGTCGCGTACAGAAAACAGGTACCGTCCCACCAACAAAGTCCTTCCCGAACATCGAAACAGGCCATCAGTTGTTACGTCAAACAACTCACGATCCTAATTATTACAAACTAGCGACCCGCGCCGGCTTCGCACGGGTAAAAATATGTTTGTTACGACATCACATTACAAATCTTTTAATTTTTCGGCTTTTCTGTACTAAAACATGTATGTATTATACACATAAATATTCCTCATGAATCACTCTGTCTATTGCTGAAAACTGCATTAAAATCCGTTGAATAGTTTAAAAGATTGAGTGGTAGACAGTTTTGTCTACAGCATGTATGGGCTGGCTCGACTGGGTCGTTACCACTGTCTCACAGAAAACCGACGTAAAGTAGCGGCTTGCTACTGCGTTTGGAACAGTGAGTGAGTTATCCGGAAGCCCAAATCCCCTCCCCTTCCCAATCCCTAATTATCCTTTTCCTTTAAGGTCGGCAACGCGCCCATGATTCTTCTGGAGGTGGGCGTACATGGGCGGTGGAGATCACTTACCATCAGGTGACCCACTTGCTCGTTTGCCTGCCTATGCTATAAAAAATAAAAGTTCTAAGCGAACAGACAGCGGCAGCGACTTCATTTTATACTATGTGAAGATTGTGCGTATACAGTGTAGTGTGTACGCATTTGAACCGTGAGTCACGGGTGCGTCCGCGAGAACTGTGCGTACTCCCTAATGTTTATAATCGTCTGATGTTAATCAGATGGAACTTACATACACGTTGATTTTATTTTTAACAGTACATACGTCAGAGGCGTCACTGAGAAACAATATGTCGCGGGTTTGACCACATCTTTTTTTATTCCATCACAGTGACTGCACTGAACCTGATGGTAGTCCAAAAAAGCAAAGACCACCGACAAACAATTTTGATAGCATCTGCGGCGCAGCGGGCGAGTAGCCAGCTGTGAAGCGAGAGGCCGCGGGCTCCATCCCCGCACCGACACAAATATTTGTGTGATCCACTAATATATGTTTCGGGGTCTGGGAGTTGTGAGACCGACAGTTTCTCATAGTTCCTGATACCCACGACACAAGACTCGTATTTTTCTGTGGCGTCAGGACTATGTGTGTGACTGTTGGGTGTATTTATTATTAATACAGAATTAAAACTAAACCCAATTACGCCGAAATCATCAGTACCAGCGGATATTCTATGATATTAATTAAAAAACACCCAACAGTCACACACATAGTCCTGACCCCACCCTAGATTACCTGTATCGTGGGTATCAGGAACTACCGGGGACTTGCGATCCCACAAAACCCACACCCGAAACAAATATCAGTAGACTACTTAACCATATATATAGGAGTGAGAATCGAAACCACGGCCTCTCGCTTCGCAGCCATCTACTCACCCACTGAGTCACGCAGGGTCTAATTAGTCTACAGTCCTCGAAAATCACTTTCAAATCGATCGGGTCACAACGCCCACGTAACTTAATGTACAGTACGACATGTGTATCAATAAGGGCACACGCTCTGAGGGACGAGGGGGGAAGGGGGAGGTGCGGTGCTTCACCCGCCACAACGCACCGCGCATGCCAATCGTAACCTTTTCAGCGTGTTATACAATGCGCTATCACACCGGTGAATCTGGTTGCAATTTAGGCCCCGAGGTTGATTAGGATTCCTTGGACTGTTCGTGAATTTATATTTCTTATAATTTCGACCTCGAAACCGACGGTAGGACGAAAACCTCATGCTGCCATATACGCCGAGAGCATCCTAAATGAGTGTACACTAATTGTGATTGCTCAACTTGGGATTTGAAGCTAGGAAGTGTCTCACGATTGCTCAGCCTAAGTAGTCTTATTTAACGTTTACAGACTTAGTTCACAATAAGACAATTAACAAGATCATGTTTAAAATAATTTTGTTAATTATGCTTGTTGTGTTGCTGTTAATGGTTTTCCTCAACATTCTTTTGACCGAAAAGTGTTAGAAGCTCGTTCTATTACTTGCTATACGACAAGCTTTTCTTAAAAACAACCATAGCATATCAAGATTAAAACTACACAAGCCTGTGGTAAAACCTACGCAATATTTGTAACAAAGCAAATTGAAAAAAACGGAGTTAGTTCGATGCCTATATTTGTTTTTATTTCATATAAAATGCATCATTAACCCTCAGTAATTACAGAATGTACAAACCGACGGAACCTGATCACTCACCGACCGACACACGCATGTCGAACAATATTAATGGGTGCCTGTTTAATTTGCAAAGAAACTCGCCGATGACGCAACACGCACAATTATTATGTAAAGCGATTTGACAACACGTCTTGTCGGGTCGCCCGTTACGTCAGCACATTACATCAAAACGATGCCGACGGCTTTATGTCTTCATTAAGACGATAATGCTAATTGTGATTAAAATATAATTCATGTGGAATACTTTGCCGGCACACGTGTTTCCTCCTTCCTATAATATGGGCGTCCTTTAAACGGAGTGTGATGAAGCAGTTAGGCATGCCGGCATGATCGTGCTGACCTACGATAGACACATTATTTGTCGTTGGTCGGGACTATTCCTGGATTGCGCTATACTTCCCATCAGGTGTGGCGTAGTCACTTTACAGAGCCAGGAGAAAAAACAAAAAAATACATCCACACACATTACGAAGACATAAATTATGCGCTGCGGCAATGTTCGGTTTTGTAGGAACTGATGCGGTAACGGTCAGTCACTCAATATAAAATAAGTACATAATCGAATGCTTTAACAGGTTTGTATTAGGTGATTGTCATCACCAATGTCTGTCTTCTTCTTCCACATGCCCTCATCCCACTGGCAGTGGGGTCGGGGCAACATGCGTTTTAACACATGTTACAGAAAGATTTAGCTTGTAGTTGTTATGACCGGCCGCATGCGTGGCGTCAATTCCTCTGGGGGGAAATTTACCCAGGCCTGAAACAAATATTTGTGGCTCACACAAATATTTGTCTTGGGAATCGAACCCACGGCCTAAGAGGCGGCGCCTTTACAGGCGGTGGCTCGCACATTGCGCCACGGACGCTGTTATTATCACCAATCTCTATATTTTCGAAATTTGCCGTAATACACAATTGTAACTGCAGTACTGTACAATGCTCTTTGTTGTTTACAATATTTTTGTCATCGTATTATTATTGATGGTCAAGCGATAGAATACCAAGGTTAAGAGATCGTGAGGTTCGGGGTTCAAATCTCAAGTTAAGTTAAACTTGTGTTTGAGTTTTTCTATTAGCAAAATCTCACATAAATTGCCCGGAGTTCGAATTTGTGCCTTGAATGGCGATGGGCTTTCCCCCTTATCAAATTATAAAGAAATCTTAATTGAAATTTGTGAGCAGTAATCGAATCTTAAGACATAGGTAATGAATACTTAAACTTAATTGACGTCTCTGAGTACGGCAATATAAGTATTAACACAATTATGACGAAAGTTAAATTAAACAGCATATTCATAAAAGCAATTGCACAAAACGCATTATTCCAATATAAATATCCGTATTTACTTTTTGTATCTCGTGAAATAGCCGTTTCACTATTTCATTACACATTTGGCAACTGTACCGCACTCGCACTTATTATGATACTGTTTTTATTATCACTGTGACCAATGTAGAGCAGAAATTTGAGAAATTACTAAATTACTTTACCCACTCTTGAACGCTTGTTAGAACCTTGTTTCACAGGTTGAATGCGGAAATTGATGGCAATATAGAGGATGGATTAAAGAAGATTGACAACAACAACAAATACAATGTGTTCAAAAAAGGTGAGGTCATATTTGAAGGTAGTTCATACACCTGACAGTGAGCGATATATGTAGCGGATCTTATCAAAATCCTGGAAAAGGATTTGGGCCTTCGGACATCTCATTTACCGTACGAATCGCAACAGCAAGCCGCTACTTTACGTCGGTTTTCTGTGAGACAATGGTAACGACCCGGTCGAGCCGGCACATTCATCCTGTACACAAAACAGTCTACAGCAGTGTTTCCCAACGTGGGGCCACAGGGGGGCAATTTCATAGTTAAGCGGGGCAATTTAAAAATGGACTCGAAACAACTTTAACCCAATCGCTTTGGGTTATTTAAAAGCAATACTAAATATCGGTGACAAATTTAACAAAAAAATGTTAAGTTGGCATGGCCTAAAAAAAGTTGGGAATTACTGGTCTACAGCGTGGCTCTAACACTCGAAAAGTCTCCGTAATTCAAACATTCGTTCGTTGTATACAAAACTCTACAATCGAAAACATTGTTTCTGCAGATAAAATTGACGTCAGTCGTAACGTTTGACTTCACGTGAGCTGAGTGGGCACACGTGACGCTTTATTGAATGATGGATGGAACTGCCGACAAACCATCCATCTGCAATGTTGTAAACACAGAGTGAATCGCCATGGACAATATCGATGATTTTTTCTCTACCAAGAACTGATACTGTAGTGTATAGCAATCAGGGTTCGAGGATATATATCAATGGATATATATCAAGATATATATCCGATATATATCAAACCGGTTTCGACGATATATATTAATGGGTATATATATCAAATGTTTTATAATCTATTGCAATACAAAAATGGTTAAAAAAAATAATATTAAGTAATTTTTAGCGTTTATTACTGTATTTCTACTTCCCAAATGTAGATGGCGTGGGAGTAGAGTTAAAACATACTCCGTAATGGTAAGTTCTAATCCATTAATGGCAAAACTTCTGCCCTAAAAAAAGATTTTATGTTTTTTAGTTGATTATGCCTTATCTAAAAGTAGATTTTGCAATATGCAAACAATATTCTAAATCTATAAATCTATAAATAATACAATAAAATAATAATATGCCTTTCATACAAAATTGATATATATCAAACTTGATATATATCGGATATATACCATAAATATCCGATATTTTGATATTTATAATAAATATCGGATATTTTCGAACCCTGATAGCAATAGGCTAGTTTCCTATGTTTAATATTATACATTATTTTATATGCAACATAAAATGATGTTATGATTATCCGGGCCGATATGAATATCCTACTACCAGGCTTTGTATCCCCGTGCCTGCATCGGTCATGCGCTTGTCCTGCTTGGTCTGCTTCTTGCCTCTTCGGAGTGTGAAGAAGCACTTTTACAGACCGGCATGATTCTGGTGGCCACCGATAATCTCATTGTTTGTCGGTGGCCGCTGTATTTTTGGACTGCACTGCGCTTACCATCTGGTGTAGTGAAGGTACTTAGCCGTGCTTGGATTAAAAAAAATAGTGTCTCGACAGTAGGCATTTTATTTGGATTACGCTGTACATAACATGAGGTCTAATGTAGTTAATTTCTTTCTTCTTTCTTTTTTCTCAATTGGTCTAGTCAAGATAAAAAAAAGTCAAAGCTTCGAAGCTGACGCTGCCGATATCGATATATAGTTAATAATACAATCCCTACATCGCACACGATGATAACCTAAGTAGTCTAGGCAATCTAGATATCGTAGAGGAGTGCACTAACTGGTTCTAACAACGACTATTTGTAAACAAGTCGTCGGTTCATTGTCAATGCACGGAAATCAATTATAGCTGGTCCAGGACTATGTGTGTGGCTGTTGGGTGTATCTATTTATTTATTTATTACTAGCTGTCCCTCGCAGTTTCACCTGCATGTTACTGCCCTGATCCCATGGGTCATAGGTACCTGTCATGTTAGTTACGACATCACATTACCAATCTTTGAATTTTTCGGCGTTAATGTACTATAATCTGTATGTATTCGTATTCGTATTTATTTATTGTATTACAGTCGCGCCTCTTGTATCGCTCTATATATAGCTGAAAGCTGCATTAAAATCCGTTGAATAGTTTGATAGAAAGTTTAGTTGAATAGAAAGATCTAAGCGAATACACAGCGGAAGCGACTTCTTTTTATACTATGTAAAGAAGGTTTAATCATGCCGTGTAAATCAACTATAATTGACTTCCTTGTATTGACAATGAACCTAGTGTGGGGTTGGGCCCACACTAGCTTAACCTGTATCGTGGATATCAGGAACTACGAGGGACTTGCGATCCCACAACACCTAGACACGAAACAAATATTTGTGGATCACACAAACATTTGTCTCGGTGCGGGAATCGAACCAACGGCCTCACACTCCGCAGCCGGCTACTCGCGCACTGCGCCATGGAGGCTGTCATTTTGGTAAATCACATGCGACTCCAACCGTCTGAACAGAGTTTGAATTGATCAACAAAGACCATTTAAGCTTTTGTCGATTTTTTATAGCAGACCGGCAAACGAGCAAGTGGGTCACCTGATGTTAAGTGATCTCCTACGCCCATGTACGCCTGCAATACTAGAAGAATGATATGCACGTTACCGACCTTAAAGGGATGGGATAATCAAAGAATTGTGAAGGGGAGGGGGATTTACACCATACGAAACGCAGCAGCACGCCGCTACTGTACATCGTCTGTGAGACAGTGGTAACGACCCGGTCGAGCCGGCCCATTCATGTTGTAGACAAAACTGTCTACAGCGTGGCTCTACCACTCATAAAACTCAAGTCAAGGTCTGATTTAAGTCAATTGCCTAGCTGCATCACTTATATCCTTCCCTTTACCACCTTACCCCCTTCCCACGTCCTCCCCCTTCCCTTCCCACCTCATTCAGCCACGGTTACTCACAGTCACTGTCATAAAAACTCACCTAAGATCAATAACCTCGATAATTTTTAACGGCCAAGCATTCGATGACACAACTGTCTTTGTGTCTGGGCAACATTGGATTATACATATACGCACTCACGCCTGCAATCCTCGAAGGGGTAGGCAGAGGTGTAACCAGTACACATTTCGCCAGCACGATGCTTAATTCACTTATTTCTATGTTTATTGCGCAAATCCACACCCATTTCATACAAGAAACACAACTTTAAACTAGTTTATAAAATAAAATAAAATAAGCATTAATTTGCGGTAGGCAGCGGCTTGGCTGTGTCCCTGGCATTGCCGATGTCCATGAGCGGCGGTAACCGCTTACCATCAGGCGGGACCGCTTGCTCGTCTGCCTATTATGGCAATAAAAAAAAAGCGATGAACCGCACTGTCAGAATTCCCGCCAAAACTCTCTTAATAGTCATAGATTATAAAGTTATATTTATAGCAAAAACAGAAAACACCGAATAAACACATGACACCGACCAGGCATATGACTCAAGAACTATAAAGATGCAAACACTCAATAACAAGTATTTGCATTTCAAAACAGTAGTCACACTATCTATATCTTTATGGGAAGTCGTGAATATAATAAAAATTATATCGACGCTTGAAAGGCAAAAATATCTAAGTGACATTGAGTAAACTTTAAAGATTTAAAGATCAATTATTTGGAAAAAAAAATCATAAAAAGTTATATAACCGTCTTTGCTCATACCAATATTTAAAATCATAATTGCAGGCTCATTTTTGAACCGTTTTTGATTGTGTTTTAACGAAAGGCTTTCTTTTTCGTATTATTCTCTGTTGCATATGAAATCATACATAATATTCAATGTAGGAAACTACCCTATTTGTAAACTGCTGACAGATTCTATGCAAAATATAAATGACAACACTGTATGTATCGTTTAAATTAGCTCTCAAATATAAAGAAACGCATTGAAAGTCGTTTCATTTTCGGCAAACTCGTTTACCAAAAAAATTAAAAATTGAGGCAGTCTTAGGATAAATACAGTTGATTTTTTTTGTTTATTTCATTGAATGACGACACGAGCAAGGCGCTCTCTTGATGGCAAGCGCCACGTCTGCCCATAAACAGAAGCAACACTACACAGATCGTTGAATTACAAAGCAGTGCATGGCACTGAACTGCGCTCGTCACCGCGAGATATAAGATGTTAAGTCTCATAATGCTCAGTAATTGCAATGGCTTCAATGTCCTTTTTATCGACACAAAACAGTGCTTACACACTGTTGCTTGGCGGCAGTAATAGACAAAGCGGTGATACCAGACGGCCTCTCGCATACGAGGGACATACCACCTTGTAAAAATGTTATTTGATAATAACAGATTCAAACCTTAATTAAGTACAATTTTAAGTATGACAACATTAATTTTTAGTGCTTTACGATATCTGTGAGTGTTGACAAACCTTTCGCGCCAAAACTGCGCGGACGCCATGTTAAAATACGGTTCATTTTACTTTTATAACCTGATTTTTTTTATACTGTTAAGTAAATACTTAATCATAACAAAATATAACCAGTAACTTAGTCATCAACAGTTTTAACGTATCGTAATTAAACATATAACTGATGTAGTCCGCTATATTTATTCCGTTGTGTTGCAATCCTTGTCCGAATTACATTAATTGTGCATAAAATGAAAGCAATACAACAGAAAATATATAGTAAAAAAAGACCTCTTTATTCGAGCACGGCAAAGTGACTGCACTACACCTAATGGTAAATGTAGTGCAGTTCGAAAACTAGCGACCACCGACAAACAATGAGTTTATCGGTGGTTACCAGAATCATGCCGGCCTGTATAAATGCTTCGTCCCTCTTCGGAGAGGGAAGGCAGGTGGATGACCGATGCAAGCACAGTGATACAAGGATGTATCCCTATACCCGTCCCAACCAACCATCAAGTTAAGTGACAAGGCCCTCGCGAGAACCGGATATACACTGGTTGATCCTGGGACGCGATCCACACAAGGTGTGTGGATCACTATGGCAGGTTTTAAATAAAAATTTATATATTTTCACGCTATGCACGATGACCCCGCCCATAGTCCATACATTCCTGAAACATCTCCTTTATCTACACATTTGAGAGCTACGGTAGCATAGACAAATAAGCGTTTCAGACGTATAATGCCTTTTTTGTTCGGAATTAAAAATAAGAGGCGTCATTTGAATGGTTGACCAAGATTTGGATTTGTGCGCTATAATATGTCGATCACAGAATAAAATTGAAAAATTGATATAAACTCAGAGAACGTGAGAGAGATGCTCCCAGATTCGATCCCCAGGTCGGGTCAAATGATATTGGGTTTTATTATCACGCTTAGTATCAGTCTGGAATTGTGCCCGGTATAGTGATAGGCTCGCCCCCATCACATCATGGGACGGATATACGCTCGACTAAATTTGTGCATACTAGATACACCTCTGGCTACCCCTTTTGAGGTTACAGGTGTGAGTGTGTATGTATTAATGCAACAATTATGCTGGCAATATGATATGTGAAAATGCGTAATATTTTTTGTAACCAATTGTCCAAACAATTATGTATTAAAATACTATTTATATTTTTAAACATTGGTCATATTTTCACGTAAATACAGTTTTGTGTAATCATATATTATTATGGTAAAATATTTATTTCATTGATGCACGTTAGATCTACAATATTTCAAATAAAAATTATTTAAAAAAACTCTTAATGAATTTATGAATGTGAGGTTTTTTATGCTGGCTCAACAAAATTACGACACTGCAGTTGGTAGGTAAAAATAATAATAAATAATTTATATTATGCTACAATTTTAGTAGTAGTGTAGTACAACTATGGTATGTAAATTCCAAGACAATACATAACAAAATCTGTTGTCTATTAAGCTTAATTTTTTACTCCACACTCCGTCGTCAGATTTTAATCAAAATATGGGACCATTTTGCAGCTAAATCCTATTATTTTTTATGTCAACAATATCGGTCCACAATATGCGGAGACATCGATGTTCTTACAAAAAAAAACAATTTGCCGATCTAATAATTTTCTCCTTTTTTAAAGTCGGTTAAAATCGGAAGCACGGTGTAGCACCTGCTGTTATCCTTTAAGGAGTTTTCAATATTTTCTCGAACTCCGGCATCAAATCTTAACCAAATTTACTTTATAGGACGACCTACGGAATTAACCCTAACCGATACAAGAATAATCATCAAAATAGGTCTAACTTTTTTATGTAAGAGTAGGCAACCGAGCCACCGAGAGGGTCACTTGATGGTAAGTCATCACCACCCTTAGGCACCATCAATACTAGAGGATCGGTAGTCCGTTGCCGGTTTTTGAGGAAAGAATAGGCTTTTCTTGAAGATTCCTAACCCAAGACTTATCAGTCTGGTAATACCGCAAGCGAAAGCTGATTCCACAAGGATACCGTACGGGGAAGAAAGTTTTGCGTGAATCGCACTGTTGAGAAATACCAGCCATCCAGATAATGAGGATGGAATACCAACTTGTGGCGCTTTAACCTAATTTTGTATACAGATTTATATTCATTTTGTTAATTAAAAACCTTGGCTTACCACAATCTTAACCTTGGTGCACAATCAAAACAACATTTCAATATTAAGGTTCAAATTATCACGCAATATAAAAAAAATGAAGGACATCGATTTGAAACTGAGTGGTGTAAACCACGATCTAAGTAATTAGAAACAGGTAAAACAGTTCCAAAATATTGATAAAAAAAATAAAACCTCTTTACATCAAACAATAAAGAACAAAAAGCTTTCTAAAAAAACAATTACCTCAAACAATTAAAAAGAAAAATCCATCACCAAGTTAGAATACACAGCGTGTTCTCAAAATAGGGATAACTCAAGGTCGCCATCCTTGACATTGACATACCTCGGTCACTTTTGAATTTGGAACTCGAAAAATTCACGCACAAACTAGACACGCGCGTTGTTATTTCGTACCAAGCGCGCTGAGTGAGGTGAGCGCGCGGACGCGGACAGCCGACGACTGAAGGATCGTGGGCGTACTACAACGTCCATAACGTCCATACAGTTTTAAGGCTAGTGCAATGGGCCGTTTTATGATTATCGGCGCGGCGACTGATTTGTTTGTTGACATTAACCCGCATATAACCTTACAAGTGTGACACAGCCTGTATAAAGTTCAAAAAGTTCGGTGCTTTCTTGCTGATTTATGGGGATCCGTGGTTTGTTTCCTGTTATGGTATTCATTTTAGTATCTAATCATAATGTTTTTCTTTCAAATAGTTGGTGGCGTAGCAACGTGCGCAGGATACAGCTAGTAACTGTATATAGCGAAACAAACAGAAGGATCTCCATTCCACATGTTTATTTTTCATAGCTCATAATTTACTTTCACTTAAATGGATGGTGCACGCTAATGATAGTTAATTGAATTATCATTGTGTATTAAAATAAAAAATTAATAACAAGTAAATACCGCATGTATAGTCCAAATCACTGGGGACATGAGCGGCGTTATACACAGCTTAGCCCCAAATCCTAGTCCCCGTACCAGGATACGTACATACGTACCTCTGGGTACTTTTTTTGAGAAAAGGGGGCAAACCGGCAGAAGGCTCACCTGATGGAAACTGTTCACCGCCGCCCCATGAAAACCTGCAACACCGGAGGGCTTGTAAATGCGTTGCCGGTCTTTCAGGAAAGAATATGCTCTTTTTTTGAAGGTTCCCAGGAAGTAATGGTCTTAAATTGTAGTTTAATATATTAAGACGTAAGAAGTAGAGAAAGAAAGAAACGTTTAAAGAAAGAAGCGACAAGTCACGAAACAAGACAAGACAAGAAACGAAAGTAAATGACATTTCTTAGCGCTTTCAACCTATTGACAAGAGAATTAAGGCTTGTGTTGATCAATACTATTGAAAGTCTGTTGAGACGATTAAAAACGCTTGAGATTTAGCAATTGATCAACAAAACCGAACTGTGCAAGACAAAGTTGTCAGATGTCAACATTGCAGCTGCGGCTTACTTCTCAGAATTAGCATTACTACCAGTCCGAGTATCTTCTAAGACCTAGAAAATAAAGATGTCGCAGTATTAAGGCAAATCATAGAAAAACACGGCACGTGTTAGAGTAAAACGTGTCTGCAAAGGAAAGCATGTGGTCGCGCACCGCCCGTACACGACCAAAACATCCTGTACGCCTGCGTCAAGAAACCAATGCTTGTGCAGAGCTGTAAGAAATAACGTTATCTGTACATAGTATAAAATGAAGTTGCTGCCGCTGTCTGTTCGTTTAGATCTTTTAAACTATGCAACGGTTTTTAATGCAGTTTTCAGTAATAGATAGAGTGATTCTTGTATAATACATACATATTATAGTACAGAAAAACCGATTTGTAATGTGAAAACTGAAAAGGTCCACTGGAACCAGCTAAAGTTTGAAAGTGGTCTATGGGAAAAAACGTCTGGGAACCTCTGGCCTAGCTTATTCTTTTAGTCACGCACCACATTGGAATGTATTCTAAAAACGCAGCCGGTCTGTTCAAACGTGGTAAAACCCACTGACAATGTTCGAACGGAGACAACAATAAAGTAATAAAAACAGCCGAGCACGGCACGACACAGGATAAACAGATATTTTTAATCGTACAGGAAAAGAAAACCCAAAACATTATAACGGATCAATTTAATTTATCCCTCGATTTGCTTCTTTCCTCTCGAAAGAGGAAATAAACATTTATACAGGCCGGCATGACTCTGGTGACCACCGATAAACTGATTGTTTGTTGGTAGTCGATTGTTCTTTGGATTTTTTTTATTTCATCGAATGACATCGAATACAGCTTTTTTTCATTGAAGATTTTTTTATGGCATAGATCGGCAAACGAGCAACTGTGTCACCTGATGGTAAGATCTCCAACGCCCATGTACACCTACAATACTAGAAGAATCATAGGTCTGTTGCCGACTTTAAAAGGAAGGGATTGGGAAGGGAAGGGAGATTTGGGCCTCCGCATATCGCACCGTACAAAACGCAGCAGCGAGCTGCTATTTACGTTAGTTTTCTGTGAGACAGTTATAACGCCCCGGTCGAGCCGGCCCATTCGTGCTGTAGACAAAACTGCCGACAGTGTGGCCCTACCACTCATAAAAATTATAACATTATCCACAATAAATTAACATATAATAATAATTGAACGAACCGTACACGGACATGCACATATATTTTAATCACACAGGAAAAGGAAGCTCAAACCACGATGTCGGATAATATTAATAAATACGGTTAAAGACATTTATTTTCTCAAAAGATTACGATAATCACTTATAGAGAAATTACAACACTCTATTTGAGTGGTAGAGCCACGCTGTAGATAGTTTTGTTTACAACACGAATGGGCCCGGCCGGCTCGACCGGGTCGTCACCACTGTCACACAAAAAAACCGACGTAGAGTAGCTGTTTGTAACACCTTTTATACCATGTTTTATGCAAATAAATGATTATGATTATGCTTGTCGCTGCGTTTCGTTCGGTGAGTGAGATATCCGGAGATCCAAATCCCCCTCTTCCTAATCCCTTAATTATCTCTTCCCTTTAAGGTCTGCTACGCGCCTATGATTCTTCTAGTATTGTGAGCGTACATGGGCGGTGGAGATCACTTACCATCAAGTGACCTATTTGCTCGTTCATCGGTCTATGCTATAAAAACAAAATGAAAAAACGTATTCTAAACCAATTAGCGTAATTAGTAAAGCGTAATTGCAAAGGATTACTTTAATCACAAAGTAGAGAGTAAAGCAATTTGAAGGAACCCACGACCTCTTTAAAACGTATTTATGAGGCAATTAAAAAAAGGCCGAACGAAGAACTCGATTGTAAACTGTATTGCACATTTTTTTACAGTTACGGGAAGTAGAAAGCGAAACGGTAATCCCAAATGGTATCCGAAATATGGTTGGGACGGCCATTAGAACCTCTGTACATTGGTTTATAACATTAATCGTATAAGCTAACACCTGTACCTACGAAGGGGTAGGCAGACGTGCGACTAGTGTTGCGTCCACGGTGCACAGAGGTTACTTCCGTGCCTAGATTTGAGTGGCCGAGCCTATCGGTCACAAATACTAATAGCGTTCACGTGTCAATCTCCACGATGTTAATAGAGTAGAAATTTCTGTAAAATATTGGCAATTTCAAAGAAACTCCATGCGGTCGAGGCCACACAAATTATGTACGTATGGACACAAAAACACGACAGAAATCGAAATGCATTTTTTTTACAGTTCCAGGAAAAAGAAAGCAACTGCGGGAATCCCACGACATGGTTTAGTTTAGGCGGCCACACGTCGAATTGCTTGCCATTGATTTATTAGTAATTAAAAGTAAAATATATTTTTGGATAAAGAAAATAAGTTTTAATTTATTTATCAATAATACTAACATCACTGAAAGAAATAAAAGAAAAAATAAATATTCTGCACTTGGCGCACTATAAGTTGATTATATCGAAGGTAGAGAGAAGAAAAAAGAACACTAATGAGAAAAGAATGCAAGTAAAGAAAATAAATTCGCTTGCCGCTGACTTCGAGTCCGCGGCCTAAGGCTCTCGCCTGATGATAAGCCACGCCTGCTCATAAACAGAAGCAACACCACATAGAACTTTGAATTTCTTTTTTTTATCCTGGCTCGGCAAAGTGACTACGTTACAACTTATGGTAAGCGTAGAGCAATCCAAGAATAGTGTCGACCAATAAACAATGTGTCCATCGTAGGTCGGCAAGATCATGCCGGCCAGGGGGAGGGGAAGGAAAAAGGGATGGGAAAAGGGCTAAGATCAGGGGGCAAGCCCCCTGGGGAGAACCGGATACACTGGTTGACCCTGGAACGCGACCCACACAAGGTGGGCCACTATGGCAGGTTTTAGCACCAGTGTACGGTGGTCGCTATCCGGTCGGATACAAATATCCTCCCACCAGCAGAGTATCATCTGCAAACGTCACATTTGAAATATACCAGTGGTAGTCCATAACCAAACGGTTTACCACAAGGTTAAATAACAAACTAAATTAATTTTCAATGCGAACAAAACTATTATTTGGTTGTAAACAAGTCTGGTGTCATTCACACACCCTGTGAGCCCTGTGACCTGTTGCCATGAATCTTGTTTACCCATTCAGTTTATACAGGGTCTGTATAATTGATGAGTACGGAAATAAGTTTTTATTTTTATTATTATTGACAGCCTCGTTGGTTTTAGAGCAGCGGTTCCCAACATTTTTAAGCTACGGAACACTCAACAAACTGTCTTTCATTTTATAGAACCCTACATTAAATGATTACACATTACATTACATTAAATGAGCAAACTTATCAGAAGCGTTTCGACTCATTTTCAATGTGGTCAAATATGGTTTTGACTCCGATCAGACATTCACCACAATCCAATGACAAATGCAACTATTCATTAATTATATTAAGCGATTTAAATCATTATTATAAAGGTCATAGCTCATTAGAGCCACTAATAACTAAATAAAATATAAATAAATAACGTTCAGTTTGAGATTGAAAAACAACACTTGAAACAAATCGCATCAATTTTCCTGTTATAAAAAGTTCACCGGCATTCTGCAAAGTTTTATCAAAACGAATTAAACGTGCCGTTTCTAATAAAAAGGGAATTAGCGAGCAAACACATATTATCATATTTAAATTTTATGTAGAGGATATATTTTAAAGTTAGCTATTTTGTGAACTATCTAGATGATTTGCAAATAATAATAAATAAATAAACACACCCAGCAGTCAGATAGTCCTGGCCCCACAGTAAGATACGAATCTTTTGTCGTGAGTTACAGGAACTGCGAGTTTCGGTCTCACAACACCAAGACCCGAAACAAATATTTGTGGATCACACCAACATTTGTCTCGGTGCGAGGACCGAAGCCGCGTACTCGCCCGCTGCACGATAGAGGCTGTCAATTAATTATGAAGAATACGTTATTGTAATTTTGATTTTCTTTATCTTGTGTTTATGTATGTATATAATGGACGAGGCAATGAAGAAACTTGGTTCCTGTTGTGGGGGTTGGACGGCGGGCCGCCTCACATAATAACAAATCCACCTTCAAATCACAATGTAGAAAGGCCCTGGCATTAAGCCAGAATAACACCTAACAGAAAAGCAGCCTCCATGGCGCAGTGGACGTGTATCTACTATCTAGCTGTGGGTTTTGATTCCCGTACCGAGACAAAGGTTTATAAAAACCACAATATCTTTTCGGGTTTCGAATAGACAAAATTTTATCCTAACATTAAATGACATATTAATATTATGTCAAAATTAATTGTCAAGACATGCCAACATTACCTCACAACGCGATCATAAAACCCGACAGACATATCACAAAAAAACCAAACTCATCACTATTGCCACAACATGAATCTTTCCTTATTCAAAATCACTTTCACACCACAACACAAATATTGACAGTGTGTATACCGCGAAACGAGAGCACACAGATAACGGTGATTACATAAGAATATTCGCGTCATCCTCAAGGCCTGAGTAGATAAGAGGTGCCAAGTTCAACGGAAACTGTACCTTATGTCTTTGTTTTGACTCCTTTGTTGTTTTTTTGTTAATAACTATTTATATTTATTGCGACAACGTCATATCACGTTCTACAAAGAACGTGTCGGGTAAGGGTTTAAGACTTCTTGTAATTAGAGCTGTAGTGATTTTATAGTGGTAAATAGGATACAGTGACGGGTTCCTCCATGATCGAAGGGAAATAAGCTCAGCTAAACGTGGACGTCTGCCTACCCCTTCGGGAGTATGTGCGCAATCTTATGTTTAAAAGTAGTAAAACGAGAGACCGCGAGTTCGATCACCACATCGACACCAGCTATTGAGACAAATGTTTGTGTGATCCGCAAATATTTGTATTGGCTATGGGTGTTGTGAGACCGAAAGTCTCTCCTAGTTGCCAATATCCACTACACAAGACTAGACTCAAGGACTCAAGGATCAAAAATAGTCCTGACCCCAAATGTACGACTCTATGTATTTTATTATTATTTATGGCGAAATAATAATGGTATTTCAGATTCGATATTGCTCACAAAATCAGCACGCTGAAGTGGAAGTGGGCCAGTCATGTCTGCAGACGGACAGATGGTCGGTGGAGCAGACAGGTGCTGGAGTGGAGACCACGCCTAGGCAAACGTAGTGTGGGGCGCCCGGCTACACGGTGGACCGACGACTTGAAATAGATGGCGGGTAGCGGATGGATGCGGGCTGCCCAAGACCGGGATGGTTGGCGCTCACTTGGGGAGGCTTACGTCCAACAGTGGACGGCAATAGGCTGAGATGATGAATAATGGTATATTATTAATGTTTCGCCACCAAAACGATCTACTCAGATGGCAAAAGCCACTCATCGACTTGTGGTCGAACAATTGGTCATTTAACAGTAGTTAAGGAAGGAAGGACACTCTAAACGGTAGTTAAGGCTACGCAACGAACATAATGGCGTCATTAGGCATCCACTGTAGTAACTAACAGTTAATGACGGTCATCAATGGTGGGTGCGAATACCTGTTAAGTGTCAGTAATTTCATAAGAGATATAAACATGTATCGATGTGACGAGCGCAGTTCAGTGCCATGCAGTGTTTTGTAATTCAAAGTTCTGTGTGGTGTTGCTTCTGTTTATGAGCAGGCGTGGCTTACCATCAGGCGAGCGCCTTGCTCGTCTCGTCATTCAAAAAAATGCGTATGTGCACGGTGGTCGCTATGCAGTCTTTAATTGTTACAATTAAATCGTATAAAAGCCAAGATACTAGTTTTATTTGCGCAGTCGGTTTCCAAACCGTAACTTACAATTACAGTAATCCATATTAATCATAATAAACAAACGCTAACAGTGTAATTTCAAGAAATGCTATTTCAAACAAACAACATGCGATTCTAATGTGATTTGAGAATCAAATGTCGAGACGAGTATAGGATTTAAATAAACAAATATTGGTTCTATAGAAAACGATATTTATTTCAATGTTATCGTAAACAGTGGACCCCGGTAATCCGACAAACGTTATGCAGGGCAGTGTCGGACTATCGAAATTGTCGGATTATTAAGTACTGCCTAAAACCCCCTATAGTCCGGAATTTTATAAAAGAGAACCTAGAAAAAACCTAGGAGTAAGTCCTATCAAACACAAACGTAATCATCAGTATCACTCTACATTTGGCGGAGTAATATACAAAAAAATACATACAAAGTATATTTGTCCTCTCTTTTGAACACTTGAAAATTTCTACCTGATGTAGCGATAAATAGATAGATAGGCCACCTATCTATGGAACAGTAGTGAGCTCGGTAATCCGTCGATCCATAAGTTACACCTTCACCAACCCTTTGGGGATACAGGCGTGAGATTATGTTTATTTGTTATTTCATTAAATGACGAGCCGAACAAGGTAAGACGCTCGACTGATGGTAAGCGCCACGCCTGCCCTTAAACAGAAGCAACACCACACAAAACGTTGAACTACAAAGCACTGCATGGCATTGAACTGCGGTCGTCGCCCCGAGACATAAGATGTCAAGTCTCATAATGCCCAGTAACTTCACTTCCCAGTACAGTCACTTCACACTGTTGCTTGGCGGCAGAAAAGTTTATGTAAAGTAAAATTTAAGTTTAATTATTACAGAAACATTACAGAATGTTTCATGTCCCCTCATTATAATTATCTTGCTTAAACAGTAATTCGACAAAACTGTTGTAATACGGTTCAAGGCCTCTGATTGCATCACACGGAAACAAAATGGCCGATAAGATATAACGCTTTATGTGCAACCTCTGATGAATCAGTTTTAACATTTGCATAAAGTAAATGAGTAGTGAAGTAAAGTAATGCGGATAAGCAAGCTGAAGTGGCAGTGGGCAGGCCACTTAGCTCGCAGAACCGATAACCGATGGGGCAGAAAGGTTCTGGAATGGAGGCCACGTACTGGCAGGCGCAGCGTTGGACGTCCCACTACAAGGTGGACAGACGACCTGATAAAGGTCGCAGGAAGTCGCTGGATGCAGGCCGCTTCCAACAGGTCGGTGTGGAAATCTTTGGGGGAGGCCTATATTCAGCAGTGGACGTCCTATAGGGGCTGATGATGATGATGATGATAAAATGAGAAGTAAGCAGTGATAGCGTTATGACAGCCCCCGTGGCGCAGCGGGCGAGCAGCCGGCTACGAAGCGATAGGCCGTGAGTTCGATTCCCGTACCGAGACAAAGGTTTGTGTGATCCACTAACATTGGTTTCGGGTCTGGGTGTTCTGGGACCGCAATTGCCCGGTATTTCCCGATACCCATGATACAGGTTTAAACTAGCTTGGGGTCTGGACTATACGTGTGACTGTTGGATGTATTATAATCTACTATCGCATGCTTTAACGATGAAGGAAACATTGTGAGGAAACCTGCATACCTGAGTAGCTACTCATGGCAAGTTATATGACTTTACCAAGTGGTAGGTCTGCCATATTCGAGAGTATGTCTAAGTACCACCCCTTATCTATAAGTGGCGTTAAGCACAATGTCACAGGCAGAGACATCAGTAAACCTTAATTACCATTAAGTGATTTCTTGGAATTGGATTATATCTCAGAAGGGAAGAAGCATTTATACAGGCCGGCATGACTCTGGTGACCACCGATAAAATGATTGTTTGTTGGAGGTCGCTGGTCTTTTGGACTGCACTACGCTTACCATCAATTGTAGTGCAGTCACTTTGCCGTGCTCGGATAGAAAAAAAATATTAGCCATTACTTATGTTGGTGTTAATCAACAAATTAAAACGAGTATCACTAACACAGTAGATACAGCAGTACATGTTACTGGACAATATGACCCAGGCGTCCACGTCGCGGCGCCGCCGTCCGGAAGCTGTAGCGCCTTGGCCTTGCCACCGACCTACATACGACTATCGCGAAACACACTTATCTAATTATATCGCTAATATGCCGTTAATATTAGCAGGTTTGTATCTTGTCAATGTTATTATATTAACTGATAGAGGCGATGGTCACGCCGTGGACAATGCTCAAGATCGTGCGAAGTATGGTATAGTAAGTATTCTGCCATAGTGCTGGTGGTAGGATATTCATATCGTGCCGGATAGCGACCACCGTACACATGGTGTTAAAACCATAGTGACCCACACACCTTATGTGGATCGCGTTCCAGGATCAGCCATTGTATATCCGGCTCTCATGAGGGGCTTGCGACATGATTTGATAGTTGGTTGAGGTGGGAATAGGGGTACAACATGTGTTTCTGTGCCTGCGTCGGTCATCCGCCTGACCTGACACAGGCTCCTCGAGTTGCTTCTTACCTTTACGGAGTGTGAAGAAGCATTGATATAGGCTGGCATAATTCTGATAACCACCGATATACTCACTGTTTGTCGGTGGTCGCTGGTTTCTTTGGACAGCACTGCGGTTACCATCAGGTGTAGTGCAGTTTGCCGTGCTCAGATAAAAACTATGCGATATTTTCCATCACCGTAAAAACTAGCGACCATTGTGTACACGTCACAATGAGTTATTTAATTTAAAGTTTTCCTTCGACCGCAAACTAAACCACAGGCATGAGGCGTGTTTGAGAGTTAATCTTAATATATAAAACTCAAAGGTGACTGACTGACATAGTGATCTATCAACGCACAGCCCAAACCACTGGAGGGATCGGGCTGAAATTTGGCATGCAGGTAGATGGTATGACGTAGGCATCCGCTAATAAGGATTTTGATAAATTCTATCCCAAGGGGATAAAATAGGGGATGAAAGTTTGTATGAAACTTTGTCAATTTTAAACGTTCACGCGGGCGGAGCCGCGTGCAAAAGCTAGTAGTAAATAATACTAATTCAGGTATTAACTTTTTGTACGGTGATTCAACGTTTAATATAGCCTTATATAGGTAATGGTTACTTGTGCAATACGTTTGTGGTTCTTTTACTTTGGATGATTTATGTAATGTTACATCATAATTTAAAATTACTATTGGCACACCTGAGCAATTTTTAGAGCGGTGGTCATAAAAAAAAATCGGTCATGGATAGGGTTACCAGATGTTATCATTTGTCGTGGCCTGGCGGCATTTTCAAGCACTTGTCAGGATTCCGGCCGGACTTTGAAAAGTGAAAGATTTTAAGAAACTTTTATCTTCCTTGAATAAATAATTCAACTGTAATTTTAAAATAACAGTAAATACAAAAATAAAAACACATTTTAATAGAACCTTGCATACACTAGTAATAACTAATCATTCAAGGGAAAATAAAGGGCAGGAGGAGGCCCGGTCGTAGGAGGATATCATGGCTTAAAAATCTTCGCAAATGGTTCAACATGAGCACAAGATCATTGTTCCGAGCAGCAGCTTCCAAAATTAAGATAGCCAGTATGAATGCCGACCTCCGATAGGAGATGGCACTCAAAGAAGAATACACTAGAACCAAGTCAGGGTTTTTTTATGGAATAGGGGGCAACTGAGCAAGCGGTTCACGCCCATAAGATACCTACAACACCAGAGGAATCATCGGTGCGTTGCCTGCTTTTGAAGAAAGAGAAGGCTCTATTCTTGAAGATACCTAAGTCGTAATATTGCGAGTGAAAGTAGATTCCACGAAGGCGCTATACGTGAAAGACAACTCCGAGTAAAGCGCCCTGTGGAATGCCATCCATCCAAATGATAAGGATGAAATCCCAATTATGCCTTCTTATAACATCAAGAATAACCGCTTCTCTTTCCCAATACCCAATATCAGTAACGCATCAATAATTCTCCTGGTGTTGTGGAAGTTCATGGCTGCGGAGATTATTTACCATCAGGCGAAACACTGGCTCTTTAGGCTTTGCTTTAAGAAACATAACACCAAGAAAGCATTCATTGATCAGGGAATCAAACACAAGATAACCATTCTTATTCGTCTAAATAATTAAAACATGAATGAAACAGCTGGACGATGTTCTTCACACGATCAAACATTCCTCGACATTTATTTTACACAAATCTCATGAACATATACAATTTGTTTTATAAATAATCTTTTTAGACTACCGTACAAACTGAAAACTAACACATCGGAGAAAATATCTATAATTTAGAGGTCGTAGGTTCGATTGGTGTTGTCAACGTTGTGTATGATGCACAAGGTATGATACGGAGCTAATGGATCACCAGGATCATTAGTGATACCATCCCATGAACCACAAGTTCCGAGGAGTCGTGGAAGTGTTGGCAATATTTGCGGACAGTAATGGAGATTAAATTACAAGCAACAATAGCTTAGCGGGGAGTGGTACGGACTGTCGAGACGAAAGTTGCAGGTTCGAAACCAGCGCCAAGAGCATACCACTAACTTTTCTAAGTTATGTGTGTTATGATTGACTAGCTTTTGCTCGCGGCTCCGCCCACGTGATCAAATAAACAAACAAACAATGAAACTCTACAGCTTTATAATATTAGTATAGATTTGATTTTGATTTGACAACGGAAGCCTTCAAATAATATTATTTTGGTAGCTTAGCAACGGAACCCTTCAAATATGAATAATTTTCCCCGTTTTTGCAACATTTTTCACTGATGCTTCGCTTCTAATGGTCGCAGCGTAATGTTATATATCCTAAAGCCTTTCTCGATAAATGGACTATCCAACACAAAAAGAATTTTTCAATTCGAACCAGTAATTCCTGAGATTAGCGCGTTCAAACAAACAAACAAACAAACAAACAAACAATCAAACTCTACAGCTTTATTATTAGTATAGATAATAATTATCGCATGCTTTAACGGTGAAGGAAACATCGTTAGGAAACCTGCATATCTGAGATTTTCGAATTGATGAATTAAATGAAATTTCGAAGGTATGTGAAGTCTGCCAACCTGCATTAGGCCAGCGTGGTGGACTAAAGCCTAACCCCACTAATTCAGTATAGGAGGCCCGTGCCCAGCAGTAGGACGTATATTATACAGGGCTAGTAAAACAATGGAGAATCCCTTTCGCTAGGGAAAGATTTTAGGGCGCTCTCAGGGCTTGTTTCATAATGTCCGAGCAGACATTTTAAAATAAAACATAAGATACCAAATCACAAAATTTTGGTTCAAACATCAAATTTTAACAACCTCCGCGGCGCAGCGGGCGAGTAGTCGGCTGTGAAGCGTGAGGCCGCGGGTTCGATCCCCGCACCGAGACAAACATTTGTGTGATCCACAAATATTTTCCTCGAGATCTGGGTGTTGTGACACCGAAAGTCTCTCACCGAAAGTTCCTGATACCCACGACACAAGACTCGTATCTTACTGTGCGGTCAGGACTATGTGTGTGACTGTTGGGTGTATTTATATATAAACAAACATTACGCTGCCTCTGAGAAACGTGTCTCAATTAGATACTTACAATTTAACTGTCAAATTAAAATTTTATAGCACATCGTGAAAAAGCCGTTTAGAAATAAAAATATTTGGCACAGATAAAACTACACCCATTCCCATGAACACATGGGCAATCCCGATGACGACACGACCACCATTAACATCACGGTCTATTTCCGATGCGAATACATCATTCATACAAGACATTCGCAACAGAAAAACTGATAAAGGTCGCAGGATGTCGCTGGATGCAGGCCGCTTCCAACAGGTCGGTCTAGAAATCTTTGGGGGAGACCTATGTTCAGCAGTGGACGTCTTGTGGCTGATGATGCTGATGATGATGATTCGCAACAGAAATGAATTCATAGAAATCCTAATCAGGGCATCTACACTATAAAACGATACGGAGTTTGAAAACGTAGACCTAATGTAAAATAGAATACTAGCGACCTGCGCCGGGTAAAAATATGTTTGTTACCACATCACATTACAAATCTTTGAATATTTCCGCTTTTCTGTACTATAATATGTCTGTATTATACCTATAAATCACTCATCAAAAACTCATAGAATCAACGCGTTCGATGTCATGAGAGGTAGAAGTAACTCTTTTTCTTCACTTGCTAACCCGTCTGAGCACAGTACCTAGGATAAAGCCATCAGCCACCGTAATCCAACAAAAAGACAACCTGAACCAAGTTTAACAAAAAACAGATCATTCTCCAAGCCGACTGGTCATCGTGGAGAATTAGACCGCCACCCTCCATTTACAACTATCAAAATTAAACCGAGTAAAAGACAAAAGAATAATTTAAATATATGCACCTACAACGTGAGATCCCTGGCGACTACTGAAAAATATCTAGAATTAACTTATGCGCTTGAACATATAAATTGCGACATCTTAGGACTTTCCGAAGTAAGGAGAGTAGGTTGCAACATAGAAGAATACCGAAACCACATTTTCTGCTACATTGGCCAAACTAAAGGCTTCAACGGAGTAGGATTTCTAATTAAGAAAACACTAAAAGAAAACATAATCAACTTTATCGGCATCTCAGAGAGAGTAGCATTACTCCAATTACAAGTCAATAATTTTAACATCTCAATAATCCAAGTATATGCACCCACAGAAAGATCAAGTGAAAACGAACTACAAGCATTTTATTCCAGTCTTAAAAAAGCTCATACACTGGCTAGTGACAAAGTGCTAGTAATAGGAGACTTCAATGCCAAAATCGGACAAGCTAAAAATGAAGAAAATCTAGTCATGGGAAAATTCGGTTTCGGAGAGAGAAACGACAGGGGCGAAAGATTAATAGACTACGCATTAGAGTACAGATTGTCCATAATGAACACCTTCTTTAAAAAAAGAATAAACAAAAAATGGACCTGGATATCACCAAACCAAAAAGTAAAAAACGAAATAGATTTCATAATGACGAATATCCCGAATCTAGTTGTAAACTGCGAAGTTCTCAATAAAATAAACTTTCCGTCAGATCACAGACCAGTACGAGCGACACTTCTGCTTCAACACCCAAAGAAAAGCAGAAAGAATTACAAAATTCTACCAAAAAACCCAAAGACCCCAGAGGAAATAGAATCCTATAACACTTCTCTTCACACACAACTTATGGCAGAAACAGAACATAACGCTCAAAGCTATTACGACATGCTCGAAAATGCTATAGTATGCAGCTTGACTGGTAAAAGCGACGTTAGTCAGACAAAATGTCACAAAATATTCAGCGAAACAATAGAACTTCTAATCAAGAGACGTACAGAGTTATTACATAAAAGAAACAAAGATAGGTCTGAGAAGAAAGCATTAAGCAAATTATTCAAAGAAACAAATAAATCAATACGTAAAGATTATCAAAACCATAGACAAGACATAATAACAAAAAACTTGAATAAATTTAGAAGCACAAAAAAAGCTTACAAGGAGTTAACTTTACACAAGACATGGATACAAAAACTACAAAGCAACTCAAAAACGACCAAAACAAGAAAAGATATTATAGTTCAAGCAACAACATTTTATAAAGAGCTCTACACTAGACGGGAGGAAGAAAATGAAATGTACGAAGAAACTAACAACCTCGCCAGTACACACGCAATCAGTCCAATAGACGAAAAAGAAGTACACGAACACATAAAACAACTAAAAACATGTAAGAGCCCAGGCCCGGATGGAATAAGTAACGAGGCTATCAAACTTGGAGCACCTGTTCTAATCAGTCACCTTACAAAACTATTTAATATGACGATGGATACAGAGACTGTCCCGAGGCAATGGTGCACATCAGATATCATATTATTGTATAAAAAGGGAAATCCTTCGCAAATAGAAAACTATCGACCAATCACTTTACTAGCAAGCACTTATAAACTCTTTTCTTCAATACTACTAAAACGCATCACAAAAGATATAGACAACTCGCAGCCGATAGAGCAGGCAGGCTTCCGTTCAGGCTTCAGTACAATTGATCATATACAGACATTAGAACAAATAATTGAGAAATACCAAGAATTTAACAGGTCTCTATATCTGGCATTTATAGATTACTGCAAAGCTTTTGATAGTATTAGCCACAACTCCATCTGGAAAGCACTAAAATCACTTAATATCCACCAAAAATATATTAATATACTGAAGGCCCTGTATCAAAACAGTACAAGCAGAGTGAAACTAGAGACAAGAGGAGAGGAAATAAGAATAGAAAGAGGAGTAAGACAAGGAGACCCTTTATCGCCTAAGCTATTTATTGCTGTACTCGAAAGTATTTTTCGAAATCTCAATTGGAAAAGTAAGGGTATAAGGATAAAGGGCAGCTATTTAAGTCATCTTAGATTTGCGGATGATATAGTTGTACTAGCCGAAACACCAACGGAGCTGGAAGAAATGCTAAATCATCTGGTTCAAGAAAGTTGTAAAGTAGGACTTAAATTGAATACAAGTAAAACCAAAATTATGACCAACAGCCTTAGAAGTCCCATCAACACTAAAGAAGATATAATAGAATACGTGGATAGCTACATTTACTTAGGTAAACAAATATCTTTTGCACATCTAAACAACGAAGAAGAAATTCAAAGAAGAGCAAATATAACTTGGAAAAAATTTTGGTCGCTTAAAGAAATTCTAAAAGGTAATTACTCTTTACGTATGAAAAAAACCGTGATAGAAACTTGTATTTTCCCTTGCTTGTTATATGGCTGCCAAACATGGACATTCACAGACAAAGTTAAGCATAAAATTAAAACAACACAAAGAGCAATGGAAAGAAGCATATTAAAAATCAGAAAAGTGCACAAAATAAAAAGCGAACTAATAAGACAAAGAACCAAGCTAACTGATGCACTAACACAAGCACTAAGACTCAAATGGCAGTGGGCCGGTCATATCTCACGTCTCAATGACAACAGATGGACCCTGCGGTCTACACAATGGAGCGGACCAACAGGAAAACGAAAAGTAGGCAGACCACACAGACGGTGGGCTGATGAAATATCAGACAAATTGGGAAAAGATTGGGCGATCATCGCTAGAAATAGAGAACGATGGAAGAAATTGGAGGAGGCCTTTACCCGATAAGGGGTCCATGTCCATCAACATTACATTACTAACATTACTAACATATAAGAAAGAAAAAAAATATATATATAAATAAATAAAAAAAAAAAAAGAAAAAAAAAAAAAAAAAAAAAAATAACAATAAAATATATATAAAATTACTATTACTAACAATAAAAACTAATACTTCATGTATGTAACAAAAGGATATGGAAATAAAAAGGCTTATTATATTATTATATTATATATATACCTATAAATCTTCCTTATGAATCAATCTATCTATTGCTGAACACTGCATTAAAATCCGTTGAATAGTTTAAAAGATCTCAGCGAACAAACAGCGGAAGCGACTTCATTTTATACTATGTCAATGTATCACAATAATATTTCTAATGTAAAATACTGTGACTAAAAGCGTGACTAGGAGCGGTTAATTGGATCAGTTCAGTCAGTTCTAAGGGGTCAGTCTACAGTCGATGGTCCAAGAGTTCATTACGCGGTAGCTCTGCTGGTTTACTGTTCGGTTTTAGCTATACAGTAATACCCCGGACTTACGCGATAGGTGGAACTGAGCGATAACCGTGTAAGTCGAATTCGCGTAAGTCGGGGTACAACTTTGCATATAAATACATATAAAGTGTGTTTAATCGGGACCAGAGTATAAAGAAAATAATAATTTAGACGAACGAATGATGCTTGAATTCAACAATTGAGAGTCTTTCACAACTTCCATATTTTTTTCTTTACATTTTATAACCGTTGAGACTATCTATTCCGGTAGGTCAAATATCTTTGCCATCACAAATTTTATTTTTGCTACAAAGTCTTTGATAATGTTCAGTTTACACTCCAAAGACAGAATTTTTCTTTCCTTGTTAGGTTCAAATGACACATTTTTTGTTCTTTTGGATAACATAATATGAGGTTATCAATAAAACGCAATGTACGTAAAGCAATTCCAAGCGGAACACGTTCGAACCTGTCGTAAACAGAACACCTACATGGCGGAATGGGAGAGCTGATGCGCGCGGCCATCCAAAAGAAAAACCGCGTATCTCCGAATTCGCGTAAAACGTGGTAGCGTAAGTCGGGGTATTACTGTATTTAATTAAAGAACGGTGTCTAGAGAATGGTGACACGGATTTGTGGTCTGTAAAGCAGTAACATTGTATAAATAACCAATAAATTATGAATAGAATTAATAACTGCCTAACACTCGTGTAGGCGAAACGGCCGCTTATATGTTTCGGAGCGTGCGCCCGCGCGCCCCCCCGATTTCCGGGCGTGTTGACGCCACGCCATTTTTTGAAAAAATCAGTTGCGATACCGACGACGTCACGGGTGCGCGCGCCCGCTGCCGCTCTGAATTCCGTGTACTTAATTATTGTCATTCAAATTGTGTGTGTTAACTGTGTATATCGTGACAATATATTTCTTCTTATGTGACTCGGAGATTTTCATTTGTGGATATTCAACACTACCCCGCGCCAATTCTGTTACATTGTGGTCCCTTCGAGCCGGGTTGTGTTGAAAATGGAAAATACAGGTTGTATAACGCGAAGCAAAGCACGGGCTTCTGCTGGAAACGCGAAACCTACTTCCGAGTTGCAGTCGAGCCGCACGAGCCGTTCGAGCCGCGAAGCATTGCGGCTTCGTGCAGAATATGAAGCTGAAAAACAAATTACGGAGTTGAAAGAACAGCTTATAAAGAAGAAATTGGAGTTGGATATCGCGGAAATTGATGACGAAGAGCAGCAGCGGGGCTCTAGAAGTACGTCTCAAAGAGTGGAAGAGTGGTTGGATGGGACGAAACAAGTTTTATCCGAACACGCGGTCGAACCGCGCGCGCAGTCGCCGCGCGCAACCGATTCAAACCGGTTCGTACCAGTCGCGCGACACGCCATCGCCGACACCCCGCTACCCCTTACCGTTAAATCGTCTGATGCAATCGTCAACCCGCCGCCCCCCACTGTCGTCAACGCGTCCGATATATTGCAACTCGCCGACGTTATTATTACAAATATGCGAAAACGGAAACCGCAACAAAATTATGATCTCCCGGTGTTTGACGGAGACCCCGCTAAGTGGTTATCATACAAGAAGGCTTATGAAAACACCGCTTGTGCTTATAACGAATACGAGAACACGGTGCGCTTACAGGCGTCACTACGTGGTGCGGCAAAGTACGCCGTTGAAGATATCCTGTATACGGGATCTCATCCCGAAGATGTCATTCGCAGCCTCGAAGAAGAGTTCGGACATCCGAATCTTCTACTAGAAAACGCGATACATGAAATAAGAAGTTTGCCGCGCGTTACCGAGAACGGTACTGAATTGCGCCACATGACCTCTGTTGTAAGAAATTGTATTTATGTATTAAAAAACATCGGAGCTGCGGGATACGTAAACAACCCACAGTTAACTCAAGAAATATTGGCTAAGTTAACACCAGTGCAACGGTTACAGTACGGTCAATATGTAATGAAAATAAATACGGATGGAAAGGAAGACCTTCGTATATCACCCAACTTGAACATCATACTCGAGTTCTTGTCTTATTTGTCAAAAGCGTCGACATATTACCTACCTGTGAACCCACAACCATATACCTACCGTAATCGGAGCACCACCGCAGTTGCCGCCGACACGCCTCGTTTTCGGCACCACGGAACTCATCGTGTACATACCAGTGTAGATCTGCAGGAAGAAACGTTCCCGTCGGTCTCGTCAAACCAGCTGACTGCGCCGGCGTCGCCGAGTACGCGCCCGAGCTGGAGCGCGCGTGTGCGCTCGGGCTCGCAGCGAGGTCACCCGTCGCCGACGGCTACATCTCGTTCAAACATCACGTGTGCATTGTGTAAACGTGACCACCTCTTACCAGATTGTGAAGTGTTTGCGTTAAAAAGTGAGGGTGAGAGGTGGGAATTCGTAAAAGCGAATAAGTTGTGTTTTAAATGTTTAGTGAAGCAACATTCCCGTTATCAATGTAACGCCAAGCGGTGCGCGTCGTGTCGTTCCGCGCACCACACGCTACTTCACTTCGAGCGGCCGGCCGACGTCGCGCCGGGCGCTCCGCTCGTGGCCGCGGGCGCTCCGCTAGCGGCTGCGGCCGCCGCGCCGCCCATTAACCCTCCGCCTGCGAACGCCTCGCCGCCCGGTAACCCTTCGCGCGCGCTGGAAGTAAGTGCCGCGACCGAATCGGTGACGAGTATGGGTGAGCGATGTACTAAAACTTTGTTAAAAATATTGCCTGTTACTGTTATTATTAATAATGTAGAAAATATGTGCCATGCTTTGTTAGACGATGGAGCCACTGTCTCACTAATTGATAGTAGTTTATGTAAATATGTAAGTGGACCAATTTTACCATTAAAAATTATTAGTGCCAGTGGGCATATTGTAACCGATGGTAACTCGCGTAGGGTGACTGCGCTAATACGCGGCCCGAATGGAGTGGCTCATAGTGTTAAGTTGCGCACAATTGAAAATATCAACTTACCGCCTCAGTCTGTATCCGCCAGAGTCTTTGATAATAACGTGCATTTGCAAGGTTTACACATTGGTGAAATAAAGTGTGTCAAGCCGTTATTAATAATAGGACAAGATAATTGGGAATTGATTGTAAACCATGAAATACGGCAGGGTAAATCCGGTCAACCAGTAGCGTCACTCACAAAACTAGGGTGGGTTGTACACGGGCCGTTGGGAGTCAATTCCAGATCTGCCTGCGAGTCGGTCAACGTGGTAGCGGATCAGAATGACGATTTGTTCCAACTCGTAAAGGAACAATTCGAACTTGAGTCGATAGGTATAGGTTGGGAGGTAGGTTTGCTCTGGTCACGTGACGAAGTACATATGCCTGATAATTATAAATACGCACTCAAACGACTACGTAGCATAGAGAATAAGATGGATAAGGATCCTCAGTTGGTAAATAGTTCGATTAATGTTAACCCGGTATGGTGGTTGCCGCACGACAGGGGGGAGCGTGACCCTGACATGTATGTCATGGACTCCATGATTATTTGTGAGAAGTGTACCCCAACCTCGGCAATATATATTTTAAATAAAAATACCACTGAGTTCCAGGATTCATATCCTGACGCCGTTAAAGAAATACTTAGTAATCACTTAGATAGTGTTCAGATCTATATGGACGATTACTTAGATAGTGTTCAGTCTTTAGATATGGCACGGCAGCTGATTAAGGATGTGTCCATGATTCACGCGGCAGGTGGATTCTCTATTAGAGGATGGGTTACCAACTCCCCTGAGCTGCGTACAGAACTACCGGCTGTCGTGCCCGGCAAAGTAAATTTTGATAAGTCTCCAAATAGCGCCGAACGGACGTTAGGTAAGATTTGGATACCCGAATCAGATGTATTAACCTTTGACCTGTCGTTTAAAAGGTTACCACGCGATATAGTTGACGGTGGAGTTATTCCCACTAAACGAGAATTCTTAAAATTCATCATGAGTATCTTTGATCCCTTGGGTCTTTTATGTCCATACACTATAAAATCTAAAATTTTGCTGTTAAAGGTATGGAGATCCGGTATAGAATGGGATGAGCGATTAAAAAAGGATCGTGCACCTAGGAAAGAGGTGTTGAACCCTCTTTTGACTGAAGTAGAAATAATATTAAATAGTAAGCCCTTGACTTACGTTAGTTCTGATCCGAATGGACGTGTGCAATTGACTCCTAACCACTTACTTATAGGTACGGCTTCTGGTACGTCTACCTTAGGCATATTCGATCCGTCAGATCTAAATGGCCGAAAGGCCTGGAAGAAAGGACAGGCTCTGGCGGATATGTTCTGGAGGCGATGGCTTAGGGAGTACATTCTCACACTACAACCGAGGCAAAAGTGGCGTGCAAAGGTGCCATCGTGGTTGGTGACGTAGTACTTTTGTTCGATCAGAACCAGCCTCGTAACACGTGGCATAGGGGCGTAATTAGCGCAATCCACCCTGGCCGCGACAGCCACGTGAGAGTAGTTACTGTAACAACGTCATGTGAACGATACCTTAAGAGACCCGTTGTGAAAGTGGCCGTTTTGCCTACTGACGGTTTGGTTTATAAACCAGGGGGTGGAATGTAGGCGAAACGGCCGCTTATATGTTTCGGAGCGTGCGCCCGCGCGCCCCCCCGATTTCCGGGCGTGTTGACGCCACGCCATTTTTTGAAAAAATCAGTTGCGATACCGACGACGTCACGGGTGCGCGCGCCCGCTGCCGCTCTGAATTCCGTGTACTTAATTATTGTCATTCAAATTGTGTGTGTTAACTGTGTATATCGTGACAATATATTTCTTCTTATGTGACTCGGAGATTTTCATTTGTGGATATTCAACACTACCCCGCGCCAATTCTGTTACAACTCGTCTCCCGTAACTCCTAACAATAGGGTAGTTTCCTATGTTGAATATTATACATTATTTTACATACAGCAGAGAATAATACGAAAAAGAAACCGTTTTGTTAAAACACCATCAAAATCGGTTA
The DNA here is from genome assembly GCA_949126905.1 of Amorpha juglandis. Taxonomy (NCBI): domain Eukaryota; kingdom Metazoa; phylum Arthropoda; class Insecta; order Lepidoptera; family Sphingidae; genus Amorpha; species Amorpha juglandis. Next base: position 13,491,435 of record OX421385.1, on the reverse strand, counting down.
AAAAATGAGCCCACATTGTGATTTTAGGTATTGGTATGGGCAAAGGTGGGCGCGTAGTGGGGACATCTAACTATCTCGCTCGCACGCGTACACCGTAATGGCCATTTGCCACGGTGACGTCAACGTTAGCGTCGTCTGTTATTAGACAAGTGCCCGGGCGGTTCTCCTCAAAATGTTATTTTTAGCAAAAAAAATGAGTATTTCAAAAACCTACGTAAATACACGAAATTTTGAATGGACTTAATTGTTTTGTTTATTTAGAACACTTTAATCTATTTGGCACTCAAATCAAAGCCCTAGTTTTTATGAAAAATAGAATTATTAAAAACAAGCTGTTACCGTCAATGACAATTTGTGACCACAATGACATTTATGAAGAGAAAAATGACGCCATGTTACAAATAATGACAATTTCAGGTATTTCTACATTAAATTCTAAAAGGTAATTACTCTTTACGTATGAAAAAAACCGTGATAGAAACTTGTATTTTCCCTTGCTTGTTATATGGCTGCCAAACATGGACATTCACAGACAAAGTTAAGCATAAAATTAAAACAACACAAAGAGCAATGGAAAGAAGCATATTAAAAATCAGAAAAGTGCACAAAATAAAAAGCGAACTAATAAGACAAAGAACCAAGCTAACTGATGCACTAACACAAGCACTAAGACTCAAATGGCAGTGGGCCGGTCATATCTCACGTCTCAATGACAACAGATGGACCCTGCGGTCTACACAATGGAGCGGACCAACAGGAAAACGAAAAGTAGGCAGACCACACAGACGGTGGGCTGATGAAATATCAGACAAATTGGGAAAAGATTGGGCGATCATCGCTAGAAATAGAGAACGATGGAAGAAATTGGAGGAGGCCTTTACCCGATAAGGGGTCCATGTCCATCAACATTACATTACTAACATTACTAACATATAAGAAAGAAAAAAAATATATATATAAATAAATAAAAAAAAAAAAAGAAAAAAAAAAAAAAAAAAAAAAATAACAATAAAATATATATAAAATTACTATTACTAACAATAAAAACTAATACTTCATGTATGTAACAAAAGGATATGGAAATAAAAAGGCTTATTATATTATTATATTATATGTATACCTATAAATCTTCCTTATGAATCAATCTATCTATTGCTGAACACTGCATTAAAATCCGTTGAATAGTTTAAAAGATCTCAGCGAACAAACAGCGGAAGCGACTTCATTTTATACTATGTCAATGTATCACAATAATATTTCTAATGTAAAATACTGTGACTAAAAGCGTGACTAGGAGCGGTTAATTGGATCAGTTCAGTCAGTTCTAAGGGGTCAGTCTACAGTCGATGGTCCAAGAGTTCATTACGCGGTAGCTCTGCTGGTTTACTGTTCGGTTTTAGCTATACAGTAATACCCCGGACTTACGCGATAGGTGGAACTGAGCGATAACCGTGTAAGTCGAATTCGCGTAAGTCGGGGTACAACTTTGCATATAAATACATATAAAGTGTGTTTAATCGGGACCAGAGTATAAAGAAAATAATAATTTAGACGAACGAATGATGCTTGAATTCAACAATTGAGAGTCTTTCACAACTTCCATATTTTTTTCTTTACATTTTATAACCGTTGAGACTATCTATTCCGGTAGGTCAAATATCTTTGCCATCACAAATTTTATTTTTGCTACAAAGTCTTTGATAATGTTCAGTTTACACTCCAAAGACAGAATTTTTCTTTCCTTGTTAGGTTCAAATGACACATTTTTTGTTCTTTTGGATAACATAATATGAGGTTATCAATAAAACGCAATGTACGTAAAGCAATTCCAAGCGGAACACGTTCGAACCTGTCGTAAACAGAACACCTACATGGCGGAATGGGAGAGCTGATGCGCGCGGCCATCCAAAAGAAAAACCGCGTATCTCCGAATTCGCGTAAAACGTGGTAGCGTAAGTCGGGGTATTACTGTATTTAATTAAAGAACGGTGTCTAGAGAATGGTGACACGGATTTGTGGTCTGTAAAGCAGTAACATTGTATAAATAACCAATAAATTATGAATAGAATTAATAACTGCCTAACACTCGTGTAGGCGAAACGGCCGCTTATATGTTTCGGAGCGTGCGCCCGCGCGCCCCCCCGATTTCCGGGCGTGTTGACGCCACGCCATTTTTTGAAAAAATCAGTTGCGATACCGACGACGTCACGGGTGCGCGCGCCCGCTGCCGCTCTGAATTCCGTGTACTTAATTATTGTCATTCAAATTGTGTGTGTTAACTGTGTATATCGTGACAATATATTTCTTCTTATGTGACTCGGAGATTTTCATTTGTGGATATTCAACACTACCCCGCGCCAATTCTGTTACATTGTGGTCCCTTCGAGCCGGGTTGTGTTGAAAATGGAAAATACAGGTTGTATAACGCGAAGCAAAGCACGGGCTTCTGCTGGAAACGCGAAACCTACTTCCGAGTTGCAGTCGAGCCGCACGAGCCGTTCGAGCCGCGAAGCATTGCGGCTTCGTGCAGAATATGAAGCTGAAAAACAAATTACGGAGTTGAAAGAACAGCTTATAAAGAAGAAATTGGAGTTGGATATCGCGGAAATTGATGACGAAGAGCAGCAGCGGGGCTCTAGAAGTACGTCTCAAAGAGTGGAAGAGTGGTTGGATGGGACGAAACAAGTTTTATCCGAACACGCGGTCGAACCGCGCGCGCAGTCGCCGCGCGCAACCGATTCAAACCGGTTCGTACCAGTCGCGCGACACGCCATCGCCGACACCCCGCTACCCCTTACCGTTAAATCGTCTGATGCAATCGTCAACCCGCCGCCCCCCACTGTCGTCAACGCGTCCGATATATTGCAACTCGCCGACGTTATTATTACAAATATGCGAAAACGGAAACCGCAACAAAATTATGATCTCCCGGTGTTTGACGGAGACCCCGCTAAGTGGTTATCATACAAGAAGGCTTATGAAAACACCGCTTGTGCTTATAACGAATACGAGAACACGGTGCGCTTACAGGCGTCACTACGTGGTGCGGCAAAGTACGCCGTTGAAGATATCCTGTATACGGGATCTCATCCCGAAGATGTCATTCGCAGCCTCGAAGAAGAGTTCGGACATCCGAATCTTCTACTAGAAAACGCGATACATGAAATAAGAAGTTTGCCGCGCGTTACCGAGAACGGTACTGAATTGCGCCACATGACCTCTGTTGTAAGAAATTGTATTTATGTATTAAAAAACATCGGAGCTGCGGGATACGTAAACAACCCACAGTTAACTCAAGAAATATTGGCTAAGTTAACACCAGTGCAACGGTTACAGTACGGTCAATATGTAATGAAAATAAATACGGATGGAAAGGAAGACCTTCGTATATCACCCAACTTGAACATCATACTCGAGTTCTTGTCTTATTTGTCAAAAGCGTCGACATATTACCTACCTGTGAACCCACAACCATATACCTACCGTAATCGGAGCACCACCGCAGTTGCCGCCGACACGCCTCGTTTTCGGCACCACGGAACTCATCGTGTACATACCAGTGTAGATCTGCAGGAAGAAACGTTCCCGTCGGTCTCGTCAAACCAGCTGACTGCGCCGGCGTCGCCGAGTACGCGCCCGAGCTGGAGCGCGCGTGTGCGCTCGGGCTCGCAGCGAGGTCACCCGTCGCCGACGGCTACATCTCGTTCAAACATCACGTGTGCATTGTGTAAACGTGACCACCTCTTACCAGATTGTGAAGTGTTTGCGTTAAAAAGTGAGGGTGAGAGGTGGGAATTCGTAAAAGCGAATAAGTTGTGTTTTAAATGTTTAGTGAAGCAACATTCCCGTTATCAATGTAACGCCAAGCGGTGCGCGTCGTGTCGTTCCGCGCACCACACGCTACTTCACTTCGAGCGGCCGGCCGACGTCGCGCCGGGCGCTCCGCTCGTGGCCGCGGGCGCTCCGCTAGCGGCTGCGGCCGCCGCGCCGCCCATTAACCCTCCGCCTGCGAACGCCTCGCCGCCCGGTAACCCTTCGCGCGCGCTGGAAGTAAGTGCCGCGACCGAATCGGTGACGAGTATGGGTGAGCGATGTACTAAAACTTTGTTAAAAATATTGCCTGTTACTGTTATTATTAATAATGTAGAAAATATGTGCCATGCTTTGTTAGACGATGGAGCCACTGTCTCACTAATTGATAGTAGTTTATGTAAATATGTAAGTGGACCAATTTTACCATTAAAAATTATTAGTGCCAGTGGGCATATTGTAACCGATGGTAACTCGCGTAGGGTGACTGCGCTAATACGCGGCCCGAATGGAGTGGCTCATAGTGTTAAGTTGCGCACAATTGAAAATATCAACTTACCGCCTCAGTCTGTATCCGCCAGAGTCTTTGATAATAACGTGCATTTGCAAGGTTTACACATTGGTGAAATAAAGTGTGTCAAGCCGTTATTAATAATAGGACAAGATAATTGGGAATTGATTGTAAACCATGAAATACGGCAGGGTAAATCCGGTCAACCAGTAGCGTCACTCACAAAACTAGGGTGGGTTGTACACGGGCCGTTGGGAGTCAATTCCAGATCTGCCTGCGAGTCGGTCAACGTGGTAGCGGATCAGAATGACGATTTGTTCCAACTCGTAAAGGAACAATTCGAACTTGAGTCGATAGGTATAGCCGAAGTATCACGCAAAAATACCGAGACAGAGCGAGCGTGTAAAATATTAGAAAACACTAGCCGCCGTGTTGGCGGGGGTTGGGAGGTAGGTTTGCTCTGGTCACGTGACGAAGTACATATGCCTGATAATTATAAATACGCACTCAAACGACTACGTAGCATAGAGAATAAGATGGATAAGGATCCTCAGTTGGTAAATAGTTCGATTAATGTTAACCCGGTATGGTGGTTGCCGCACGACAGGGGGGAGCGTGACCCTGACATGTATGTCATGGACTCCATGATTATTTGTGAGAAGTGTACCCCAACCTCGGCAATATATATTTTAAATAAAAATACCACTGAGTTCCAGGATTCATATCCTGACGCCGTTAAAGAAATACTTAGTAATCACTTAGATAGTGTTCAGATCTATATGGACGATTACTTAGATAGTGTTCAGTCTTTAGATATGGCACGGCAGCTGATTAAGGATGTGTCCATGATTCACGCGGCAGGTGGATTCTCTATTAGAGGATGGGTTACCAACTCCCCTGAGCTGCGTACAGAACTACCGGCTGTCGTGCCCGGCAAAGTAAATTTTGATAAGTCTCCAAATAGCGCCGAACGGACGTTAGGTAAGATTTGGATACCCGAATCAGATGTATTAACCTTTGACCTGTCGTTTAAAAGGTTACCACGCGATATAGTTGACGGTGGAGTTATTCCCACTAAACGAGAATTCTTAAAATTCATCATGAGTATCTTTGATCCCTTGGGTCTTTTATGTCCATACACTATAAAATCTAAAATTTTGCTGTTAAAGGTATGGAGATCCGGTATAGAATGGGATGAGCGATTAAAAAAGGATCGTGCACCTAGGAAAGAGGTGTTGAACCCTCTTTTGACTGAAGTAGAAATAATATTAAATAGTAAGCCCTTGACTTACGTTAGTTCTGATCCGAATGGACGTGTGCAATTGACTCCTAACCACTTACTTATAGGTACGGCTTCTGGTACGTCTACCTTAGGCATATTCGATCCGTCAGATCTAAATGGCCGAAAGGCCTGGAAGAAAGGACAGGCTCTGGCGGATATGTTCTGGAGGCGATGGCTTAGGGAGTACATTCTCACACTACAACCGAGGCAAAAGTGGCGTGCAAAGGTGCCATCGTGGTTGGTGACGTAGTACTTTTGTTCGATCAGAACCAGCCTCGTAACACGTGGCATAGGGGCGTAATTAGCGCAATCCACCCTGGCCGCGACAGCCACGTGAGAGTAGTTACTGTAACAACGTCATGTGAACGATACCTTAAGAGACCCGTTGTGAAAGTGGCCGTTTTGCCTACTGACGGTTTGGTTTATAAACCAGGGGGTGGAATGTAGGCGAAACGGCCGCTTATATGTTTCGGAGCGTGCGCCCGCGCGCCCCCCCGATTTCCGGGCGTGTTGACGCCACGCCATTTTTTGAAAAAATCAGTTGCGATACCGACGACGTCACGGGTGCGCGCGCCCGCTGCCGCTCTGAATTCCGTGTACTTAATTATTGTCATTCAAATTGTGTGTGTTAACTGTGTATATCGTGACAATATATTTCTTCTTATGTGACTCGGAGATTTTCATTTGTGGATATTCAACACTACCCCGCGCCAATTCTGTTACAACTCGTCTCCCGTAACTCCTAACAATAGGGTAGTTTCCTATGTTGAATATTATACATTATTTTACATACAGCAGAGAATAATACGAAAAAGAAACCGTTTTGTTAACCCTTAATTTGGCAGAGACCTGAAGTGTTCAGTATAAGTATAACTCATGTATAATTGTGATTCTAGGGTAATATAGAATGCAAAAAAAATGAAAAAAAAAATTTGCTACTTTCAGTTTTTCAGGAAATCAATGTTCATCACAGTGAACATTGCGAAATCTATGGAGAACTACCATTGCATTGTAATGTTTACTGTGATGAACATAATCAAATTGTGTTATAAATTAAAACTGCAATTTAAATTAATTCAATAAATTTATTACGAGTAAAAATTTTATCCAGTATCAAAACAGAGCCTCATGTTGCATTTTATACGATAAACTGTGGTATTTTTTACAAAATTTGCATCGTTCCATGTCTTCTTTCAGAATACAGTAGGAGTACAAAAGGGGAATTACAATTTGTCTGTCTGTTTTCTATTGCTCGCTTTTCTTCCTTTGTACGGTATCATCATTTCATCTATACTAAACTAATTCACATTTTCTTTCTGTAAACATTTTTTTCTTACTTTTTCTGCCAGAGGTCTTATTTTATAATATCTATCGGAATCTTATCCCTCTTTCTATCTACTGCTCCAATAGTTCTAGATAATTTCGACAATACCCATTAGAATATGATACCTATAAAATCACGAATTTTATCTTCTGAAACTTGTATAGACTTTCCAGTTTGCTGTACGGAGTAAAGATTTGCCTGCTCTGTAATACCATTTATTATATATGAAGAAAAGAATGTGGTCATTTGGCAGTTGAGAGATATTTATTATAGCTTCGTGATTTTCTTCTAATATGTGGTGACTAAAGGAGGTGCTTTTATTCCATTTGTACGTAAGGACGAATTTAGGAACTTGCTTTGGTCTTTTAGCAACTGGAGCAATTTGGTTTTTGGCTCTAGTTTTCCTCGTAGAAAAGCTTTCAGGAGTTGGTTCCAGTTCTACAAACGAAGGAGTTGGTTTTGATGCTATAGACGAAAGAGACGGTATGGAAGATATTATTATGGGATATTTTCATAACTAGGTTCTCTAGTCGGTGTATTTAGGCATATTTCTCGTAAAACTGGAGTCAGTCGAAGTGTTTCGGGCTTATAATAATCATGTTGATGATTATGTCCAGTACCACTCCATTGGGATTCATCAGGTTCAGGACTGCTATAAATGTTCAAGCGCTCTAAAGAAGAGTGTAAGGAAGGTGCCGAAGATGAAGCAAAGCTTGGGGAAAGCTGTACTGCAAATTTATTGTCACTGTTTGTGTCTGACTTACCACTAGTGTCTGAAGTTGCATGCTCTGTAGGTACAAACGCTAAAAATTTTGCTGAATGTATGTGTAAGTTAAACTGTTGGCAACCAAAAAATACCAAAATAAGCAAAATAAAACCCATAAACTCAAAATAAATAACAAAAGAATTTAAATAATTTAAGATAAAACACCACTAGGTATTTGGCATTGTTCACCGAGATGAACATACCAAATTGTAAGTACTTTATAGTGTATTTGGTAATGTTCATCACGATGAACATGACACTTTGGCGGGATGTACAACTTAGGAATTCAAATAAATTTACGCAATTTACATCCAAAAGCATAAAACACATGTTTGATAAGTTAGTAAAAGCATCAAAACATAAAAAAATACACATAAATCAAATAAAAGCTTTATATTTACCTTGCGAAGAGTAAACGTTCTACGAGTCACTGAAATCTTGTTCTGACAATACCAGATGAAAAGTTACGAGAGGCGTAAAATACTTTTGTATCAATAAAAATACTTATTAACTTTAATTTGTTAAAAATAAAATACCCTTATTAGTACAAAAATATCAATAAATATTTTTTTGTAGTAAATGTTTCTCGTAGTGCACATTATCAAATTAAGGGTTAAAACACCATCAAAATCGGTTAAAAAATGAGCCCACATTGTGATTTTAGGTATTGGTATGGGCAAAGGTGGGCGCGTAGTGGGGACATCTAACTATCTCGCTCGCACGCGTACACCGTAATGGCCATTTGCCACGGTGACGTCAACGTTAGCGTCGTCTGTTATTAGACAAGTGCCCGGGCGGTTCTCCTCAAAATGTTATTTTTAGCAAAAAAAATGAGTATTTCAAAAACCTACGTAAATACACGAAATTTTGAATGGACTTAATTGTTTTGTTTATTTAGAACACTTTAATCTATTTGGCACTCAAATCAAAGCCCTAGTTTTTATGAAAAATAGAATTATTAAAAACAAGCTGTTACCGTCAATGACAATTTGTGACCACAATGACATTTATGAAGAGAAAAATGACGCCATGTTACAAATAATGACAATTTCAGGTATTTCTACATTAAATAAGATAAAAAACATGACAATAATTATATTTATTAAACTTAAAAAGTAAAAGCCATTCTTGCTACATCACAAACGAACAAAATTCAGTCTTATTATATAAACTTAAATTGACTTCTCAATATTTCGAATACCAATTATCAAAACAAATAAAATGTTATCATAGAAACATCTTTGACAAATTAACACCATCGTAGAAAGCCAAATATTTGGAATACAGCTATTTAAGAATCTTCATTAGGAAACTTGCATCAAGAAACGTAATTGTAATGTCAAAACCGAATAAAAACTTAAAACGGAGGATTGTAGTTTTGATGAACTTTTATCCGATTTTAATAACATCTTATCATAAAGTTTTAATTTTTTCTACCTCTACGCATAACACACCTTAGAGTTATTAATTTTAGCTACTTATAAACTAATATCACGGACAATCACAATCAATCAATTTTTCAAAGTTATGTCTTGAAGAATCGTAATCTTTTTATTATAAGCATTGTTAGTTTTGTCTTCGCTAGTGACATTGGTAACATTGGATTCTGCAAGATTATGTCCTGTGTTATCTTTTTGTAATAGAGGTGTAAATCCTAAATTTTGGCCATGTTCACATATTTCGGATGGGCCTCAATAAAAGCAACTCGTTTTTCTTAATGTAGTTTTTAGTTCAGTTCTATTCCAAGTTGCGTGATAGACCCAAAAACCTTTGAAAGGCTTTAGGTCATTTGGTACTAAGCTGGCTTTTAATTGTATGCCATTCTGTTCAACCTGTCTGACAATAATCTTCAATCCTTTATTTTCTACGTATCTTGTAATCAATTCGTAAAATTGATAGAAAGGTCCAACGTCTTGACCATACATGACCATACGATCTGCAATTATCTTCAGAGTTGCACCAACACCGTTAGGAGCACATTTTCCATGACCTGCTTCCGAATAATTCCAAGTTATGCTGTGCAACTGAGGAAAGTCATTTGATATTTGAGTTATAAGGTAAAACATGTACTTGTTTCTGTACTGGGGAGCTTGGTGAATCTGATAAAAAATGTATCGTATCTATAAATGGGTTTAATTTTATTATTTCCTCTATTAAAGGTGTTAAATGGTCCCACACAGCTGGCGCATCGTGGCGTAAACAGTCACTCATTGTACACATGGAAGGTGCTCCAACTTGCCCAATGGAAAAATTGTGTGTGTAGATGACTGCAGTGTGCAAGGAAACCTGCTGTTTACTACCATCAAAGTGAAACGATTGAACTTCTTCGCCGAATTTCAAGGCATAATTTTCAGGAAAGTCGACATGTACTAGAGCTTCTTGAATATTCAAATTTTCTTTAAGATGTTTGATACTTTTGTACTGTTTAGTAATTTTGTAGTTGTGATCTAAAAATTTGCTTTGAATTTATTTAGTACTTCTGTTGCTAAGGATATTTTTGGTCTTCTCTATGATGGTTTGTTTCTTTATCTTTCCACTTGCAAGCGTTCCATCTTTTGTTACTCTTTTCCATTCGTAAAAAGTGCAATCAGTCCCCAAAAGTTCTTCATGTTCAATGTAGTTTGATTTGTAGACGTCACAGTTTCTTTGCAAGCAATCAACACTTCTTTTATCACAACACACTTGGGAGAGCACTTCTTCGGAATTATTTTCGGTTATTATAGACGCTTTATTTATACCTTTAATCAGTAACTCCATATTCAAATGAACTGAGCATAAACAAGTATCTCTGTCGATTTTTTTCCGAAAATTACCCAGAATGGCCGAAGTTTGCAAAAACAGGAGTAGCTAATTTGAAGGTTTGTTTGCATTCGGAATTTTTTGTATGATTCTTGTAGCGGTGAAGACAAATATATTTTTTGCATCCGGACTTGATTTTTTCTAATATTTTTTTTTTCCAGCACCCATGGTGCTATTCGCATCATCCAAGAAAAAGTCTCTTACGCGTTCAATCTAAGGTGCTTTACGTTCTTTGGTATTGGATTTTGAGGGCAAGCTGTTTTGGTGAGATTCATCTAGTGCCGCCGTAGCTGAAGGATCATTTTGCATCTCGTGATGACTACTCCGTGAATACTCGTAGTCACGGAGTTTCTTTTATTTTACTTAATCATTTATGTTACTTAATCCTGATTTGTATCTGTACCAATATATTGAATATTTTTAAGTTTGTCAAATTAATTTAACTACTTTTTTTCATAACGTACGTTCAAAGGCAGGCCCTCCTCGTCACTATCGTCGGAGTCAGTCATAATTGGCACAAACGATAAACATTCATCTAAATCTGAATCTCCTCGAAAAATCCTAATAAGGTTAAGAATTTGAGGATACAAATTAGAACGTATTTCGATGGGAACTCTTTCCAATTCAAAAGCTACAAGTCTCGCAAAATTTTCATTCCGTTGGTCTAAAGGCCGCTGATTGTGGAAGTCTATTTTGTGCAAAATGTCATATTTTGTTATCGACATCTTAGTTTTATTGACGTTTTTGCGATAGATCAGGGCATCAATTACGTTTCCATTAATAGTCTGTGTCCCAACGTCTAGTTTCATAGGTATATTGTGGTCTTGTTTTATTTTAAATACATGCCCTGATAGGATTGAAGGAGAATGGGATCTCTTTTTATCCATCTTTTAAATTATAAGTGTAGTCTGTAAGCAAAAGAATAGTAATTAATTATAATCTACCGAAAGTTGCCTATACAACTCATTAATTTTGCTCAGCTCATCCCATCTCCACTTCAATCGAAACATACAAAATCATTGTTCTCAACAACGATCATTGTTGTCCTAACACAAAATCATTGTTCGCAACATGCGCCATTGTCTCCCACATCGTTGTTGCTGACAATGACGTTGCCAATAATGATTCATTTAGAAAAAACATGTCGAAACATGGTCAAAAACGAATAGTAAAAAAATGTTCTGCACTCGTATCAATAAATACACAAATGTTAACTTCACTATTAAATTGTGACCGCAGAACCATCCACGATTTGAAAATTATAGTTCAAAATACAAATGACGATTAAAGTGACAAAATTAAGAGAATCCAATTCAACACTCACCTGCTCAAAATCCAACACGTGTATCCCGTCTGACGGCTGCCGGTCGAATTCAAGAGGCGGGGGAAGTTATTTCTACGTCACGCAACATGGCAACAAAACTTTCCACTTCACGACAGATGAATAAAAAGATCGTGAGCGACTAATGACGTAAATTTAATGAACATTTTTTGACTTAATTTTATATTTTTTCTAGTTGTAGTTTCTAAATGTTTAATTATCACAAAGATGTAGCACATCCAAATTAGGCCCGAGTTAGTAAATAAATTCACTTTACATGAATAACACATTTTTTTTAAGAGTAAATAGTCGACAACTACCCAAAACGACATGCAAAATAATGGAGTTTTGATTGGTTTAATGTTAAAATTTTATTTTCTTATTACTTTAGCCTAATATCGGCTAAGATTGCTTTTAAAGTAGTCACCTAGGTATGTTTAGAAAAAATCTTTCTACAGAAATACAGCACTGTTATGAGTTATCGTTTGCGACATGAAATTTTGGGCTTGAGGAGAACGACCCGCCCCCTCCATCAGATTTGAATGACTTCTAATTTATTTTATTGTGGACGGATTAATGAAATTCCTTCTGCAATATGTTTTAGGTAACTTATTGATAAGAATAATAAAAAAAAATCGAGTCAACTATACTACTGATAATACAGTAATGTGATTCTATAACTCGGCAACTCAATATACCAACGGTATTTGAAGTCTGTAATCTGTATTATTTTAGTTTTACTCTTGTAACATCCCACCTTGTTGGAACTGCTAAGTGTTCGCTCCACAGGTATACATTTGTTTTAGACGATCAATATACACTGGCGCACTGTTCTCATAAGATTTCTCATGCAATTGGTATGTGCTCTTAAAACAGCTCTTATTAAAGACATATTTTTTTGTGGTAGACAACTTCATCTACAGCATGAATAGACCGACTCGACCGAGTCGTTACCACTGTCTCACAGAAAATCGACGTAAAGTAGCGGCTTGCTGCTGCGTTTCGGACGGTGAATGAGATATCCGGTGGCCCAAATTACCCTCCCCTTTCCAATCACGTAAGTATCTCATTCCTTCAAGGTCGACAACGCCCCCATGAGTCTTCTGGTATTATGGGCGTACATGGTTGCTCGTTTGCCTGCTTATGAAATATTTAAAAAAAAAACCGATTTTATAGTACAATCACTTTAAAGCTACAAGGTGGTAGGTCCCTCGTATGCGAGAGGCCGTTTGGGTTGGTACCACCGCGTCGTCTATTTCTGCTGACAAGCAACAGTGTGTAAGCACTGTTGTGTTCCGGTTTGAGGGCATTGAAGCCAGTGAAATTGCTGGGCGTTATGAGACTTAACATCTTATGTCTCAGGGTGACGAGCGCAGGTCATGCAATGCAATGCTTTGTAATTCAAAGTTCTGTGTGGTGTTGCTTCTGTTTATGGGCAGGCGTGGCGCTTACCATCAGACGAGCGCCTTGCTCGTCTCGTCATTCAATCAAATAAAAAAACAACATCGTTTGTCAGCATTTCGGCATATCGTACACATATTGACGATGACCTCTCTTCAGTTACCTATCATAAACCAAACACAACGGTCCGAACCCAGACCTTGTTGCGTGCAATATTCATAATTCATCTCAAGAACAGTCTCGAGAGAGAATTGATCGCGAATGTAGGTCACAAATTGCCAAATTGGCTCCAATTTGGAACATAACAATAAAATTATTAGACAAACGGCTTCAATAGCCACATGCAAATTTGGGTGACTAGTTTTTTATTCTATTCACATTATAGATCTGTGTCATTTTCAGTGCAATGAGGAGTGTTTACATGTGGTCAATTGAAAAGTAATAATGTAATGAAACTATTGTAAATCAGCTTAGAAAAGAGAAAAGTTAGAGTTTCAATTTAATTCTGATTTTGCAAAACAATTTAATTTTAGTATTATCGTTGGTTAATTTTATATGAAAAACGATGTATAAAATTAGACATACTTAAATACCCTATTACATAAATTACATCGAACCGGTGAAAGCTACCATCCTTGTGATCAAAGGTCGTGCAAGATTTTACGCAAAGTCATCGCTGTCAATCCGGTTTGTAATTGAGCCCTTTTCGTGTAGTTCGGTGGATTTCCTTGACACCTTGAGTTGAATGGACCAAGAGAGAACAAAGGGGGTTAATGATAGTTCAAGGTTGATTGTGAATTTATTTTGTTACTGCGAAATTTCCTGGATTCGAACAGTTTCCGAGAATATATGAGGCTGCTAGAACCAGAGTGGCCTAACTGCATTTTGATGACTTTTCACCTATTTGTATTTTCGTCAATTTAAACCACGGCCGAAATGGACTTGTAATACCATCTATGTCAACATGATGTTACCAATTTTAGGCCGGTCTGGTCTTGTAGATTAACATTTTTAAATTGCGGAAATACAAATAGGTCCAAAGTCATCAAAATGCAGTTAGGCCACTCTGGTTCTGGCAGCCTCATATGTGATTGTTCGTGTGGGTGTTCATTCATTTTATTATATTCTTATCTATAGGTATATAAATAAAGCATCGCGGCCGGAAATTGCTTGGGAATACAATCAGTACTAATGTTTTTCTGGAAAACGAGTGTCCAGTTTTACAGACAATGCTGCCTCTACTTTTCAGCATAGGTCGGTAAACGAGCAAGTGGGTTACGTGATGGTAAGTGACTCAATACCAGAAGAACCATGGACGCAAAATTCATCACAATTGGTTCAGTGATTTAGGCGTGACAGCGAAACAAACAAAAATAAACACACTTTCGCAATTACTTATAACATTAGGATATCGCGCGTCTGTTTGTTATAGTGTATCTGAACGAATTGACCGATTAATGGGCACAGTAGCTGGCTGAAAAGCGAGAGGCCGCGGATTCGATCTCCGCACCGAGACAAACATGTGTGTGATCCACAAATATTTGTTTCGTGGTCTGGTTTGTTTCGGAGACCGCAAGTCTCAGTCAGGTCAGTACTATGTGTGTAACTGTTAGGTGTTACTATTTATCTATTAATGTCAAATAAACCATTTAAACCGAGACAAACATTTGTGTGATCCACAGATATTTGTCTCGGGGTCTGGGTGTTGTGAGACCGAAAGTCTCTCGTAGTTCCAGATACCCACGACACAAGACTCGTATCTTAGTGTGGGGTCAGGACTATGTATGTGACTGTTGGGTGTATTTATTTATTTATTTATAATTAAATATATAATTTTGTCAAAACGACGATTCATAGGTGTACATAACGAAACAACACAACGCAAGCGTAGCAGTAACATGTACACGGATGAAACCGCAAGGCACAGCTAATCTAACAATAAACATTACTGATGGATCGGTGTTACGTAACTCATTGTTATAAATACAATCTATTTTAACAACAGAGGTGTGTCCAGTCCCAACTAGCTAACTCTTCTTATCGTCTCGTTATTTTTCTTTCTGCCTGGCGTTACCCCGAATCAATCTCGTATTCACAAACAACACTTAAGTAAGCTCTTTGCCAAATTACGAATTCTATGCATATGATTGGTCTGTTTCTATTTAGCTCCAAAAACTAACTAATAGCGTTTATAGCAGTGTTTCCCAACCTTTTTTGGGCCATGCCCCACCTTAAATTTTTTTTGTTAAATTTGTCACCGATATCTATTGCATTTAAATAACCCAAAGCGAAAGGGTTAAAGTCGTATCGACTCCATTTTTAAATTGACATCCTTAACTAGCAAATTGCCCCCCCTGTGGGGCGTGGGCCCCACGTTGGGAAACACTGGTTTATAGAAATCGCCACTATCATCGGCCTCATAGTAACGTTTATGAATACGGCTGTAACTCTGTCTACCTCTTCCAAGATACAGACGTGATTTTATGATATGTTATCTTATCATTAAAGTGATGAAATTACTATCGGGTTCAATAAGATTTGATAATACAAAAAATATTGTCAAACGATAAGAGCATTCAATTTAAATTAGGAAGTAATATTTTTTTTTATTGTCTAGGAAATAGATATTCCAAAAAAAATATAAAAACATAATTAATTAATTGAAATAATAAAAACAATCCAGTAAAATACCTTATGTATGTGACTTAGTCATTTTCAATAAACAACGTTCCCGAAACTCTATTAAAAAAAGAATTATAAAGATTTGAACAAAATTAATAAAGTTACAAGCCATTTAAATCGGCGCGGCGGTCAAATAATACACAACGTGTCGTGTTACGTCACAAGACAGGTCACGCTATTACGGTGCACGCGTGCGAGAGAGATAATGATATTTCCCCACTACTCGCCCACCTTTGCTCATACCAATATTTAAATTATGAACTGTGCCCTCATTATTTACCCAATTTTAATTCTGTTTTCGCAAAACAATTACTTTTTCGTATCATTGGTTGCATATACAATAATGTATGTATTTTTGTTTATTTGATTGAATGACGAGACGAGCAAGGCTGATGATAAGCGCCACGCCTGCCCATAAACAGAAGCCACACCACACAGAACTTTGAACTACAAAGCCCTGCATGGCACTGAACTGCGCTCGTCACCCCTAGACATAAGATGTTAAGTCTCATAATGCCCAGTAATTTCACTAGCTTCAAAGTCCTTCAAACCGAAACACAACAGTGCTTACACACTGTTGCTTGGCGGCAGAAATAGACAAAACGTCTGCGTAACAAAAATCTAAACCACCCCCCGCTCCTGTAACTGACCGTAGCATTTTAAAGACCTCCCCTCCCCCCCTTAATCGGTAAGTATGGTTACGATCCCTAACAATCATCAAGCAGAATCCATGCACTTCATCACCCTCGTCCGTAATGACAGTATTAAAATTCAGCACACATCCATAGGCAAAACGTATTCAAGTCTAAGAAACGAAGCGTCATGTTTTGTGTGCTAATTTGACTGTGATATGGATACAGATATGAGTCAATCGCATTCCTGTGCGTTCGGACATAAAACATTTATACGATCTTTATGGTAACCCAGAAAGGGATAATAGGAACGTTTTTCAGGTTACCCACTTTCTTACTTTAGTTTATCTTGTTATAGAATCATAGGAACTTTACAAGGTGGTAGGTCCCTCGTATGCGAGAGGCCGTGTGGGTTGGTACCACCGCGCTGTTTATTTCTGCCGCCAAGCAACAATGTGTAAGCACTGTTGTGTTTCGGTTTGAAGGACATTGAAGCCAGTGAAATTACTGGGCATTATGTGACTTAACATCTTATGTCTCGGGATGACGAGTGCAATTAAGTGCCATGCAGTGTTTTGTGGTTCAAAGTTCTGTGTGGTGTTGCATCTGTTTATGGGCAGGCGAGGCGCTTACCATCAGGCGAGCGTCTTGCTCGTCTCGTTATTCAATGAAATTTAAAAAAAACTTATCGCTATATAGCGATATATCGTTATATATATAAAAGCGGAATACCACTCACTCACATATTGATTAATCACAATGTCTCAAAAACTACCAAAGCTAGGATCATGAAATTTGGTCACATGATAGTTTGTGTAATGAGCTAAGAACGGATTTGGAAATTTACCTACATATTAAATGGGAAAAGGGTGGGCTTGACGCGGACGGAGCCGGGGGAAACAACAAGTGGATAAATAGAAACACATTTGAATATTGTGTTGAAATCTGTTTTTGTGGACTCAGGGTCCAGTTAAGTCTTGCGGTGCAAGTGTAAAATAAAAAACATCAGTCACCAGTCAAACTGGTATTACCCAAAGTTATCTCAAACCATTTCGTCTTGAAACTTGATACTTGATGTCTCATTCCATCGTAAGATCATCGCGTTGTTCTCTGAAAACTAATTGACTCGTTTAAGCTTTCAGACTAAATGGTTACGCATTTACACAACAATGATTAATAAGATTTGTTGAGACACATCACCGCCCACTACTTGGCGTGATAGTGAGAACTCGCGAACATGTTACACAATGATATTTGGGGAATCCCGTACATACACGCGTTACTTCTTAAAATAATTTTGTCGAATTGGTCCTAATGTTAATGAAAGGAACTCTGACTCATAATTTTTATACTTATTCGGGCGTTGCGTTTCACATTATCTTTGAATTTTTTAGCTTTTCTGTACTATAATATGTATGTATTATACATATAAACCTTCCTCATGAATCACTCTATCTATTGCTTAAAACTGCATTACAATTCGTTGAATAGTTTAAAAGATCTAAGCGAACAGACAGCGGAAGCGACTACATTTTATACTATGCAAAGAAGAAAGATAGTTAAATCTGGCAGTCGAGTAAGTATTGCCGGCCTTAAAGAGAAGGACTAGAGATTGTTAAGAACGATTACGGCCTCCGGAAATATCACTGTACGAAACGCAACATCTGTTCTTCCTAGTCTACATCAACACTAATATTATAAAGAGGAAAGATTTGTATTTTTGTATGCAATAAATAAACTTAAAAACTACTGGACCGACTTGAAAATCTCTTTCACCATTAGAGTCCTACATCATCCCTGATGAACATAAGCTACTTTCATCCCGGAAAGAGCAGATCACGCGGGCGGAGGAAAAGCTAGTTTGTAATAAATTGAAACAGTGGGAATAAATAAATAGGCACAACGAAATGATCACAAACATGGTTTGGTTATGGCTTTTATTGACACAACTCCACGATTTGGAAGACATTAAGGCTTGGCGGGTGAGAAGTGTCAACATGGGGGCTCTGCTTCGGCCAGGCGGTGGGTAGGTTGACGTCACATCCATTACAAAATACTTGCTTATTATGTATTAGATTGATAAATAAAACTAATTTAAACAGATTTCATCGCGCTTTTTTATTAATTTTGATCCCGGCGTTTCGAAGACTTTTCAGCCTTCGTGGTCACGGGGCCACGTCCCCCGTGCCGTAAAAACAGACATGTTTAATCACCTAGGATAGGTACTGCACGAGTCCGGCAATATTGACCTTCATATCAAGGCGTATTGGCACCTCTTGGGTTAAGTAGCGAGAACAGAAAGAGAGAGAGAGTCACAGGCGTAACTTGTCACTGTAGTATGCTGATAAGACTTAAGGTCAAACCATATAAAGAATACTAACCGCTCGAGGCGAGGCGGTACTGGTCGGGTGCCGGGTGGCTCTAATGAGCTACATTTACCCTTAAAGGTCTTTTATACAAGAGCTTGGTACGGCCTGAGCTCCTGTATGGCTGTGAGACGTGGCCTTCACATGAGCGCCATATAAAGGAGATCAACATCTTAGCGATGAAAATGCTGCGGTGGAAGTGAGTTACGCGATTAGATCTTAAATCTATCGAGAACATTCACAGAAACCCTGGTTTTCGTACGTGGCAGATGAACTCCAGAAATGTCGCGTAATATCAGCCTCCGTGGCGCAGCGGGCGAGTAGCCGGCTGTGAAACGAGAGGCCGCGGGTTCGATCCCCGCACCGAGACAAACATTTGTGTGATCCACAGATATTTGTCTCGGGGTCTGGGTGTTGTGAGACCGAAAGTCTCTCGTAGTTGCTGATACCCACGACACAAGACTCGTATCTTAGTGTGGGGTCAGGACTATGTATGTGACTGTTGGGTGTATTTATTTATTTATTTACTAGATGACCCGGTGAACTTCGTATCACCTACATAATATATTTGTGTAAAATGTGGTCAAAACTTAATACAAATGTTTTATTTACATTAAATGCAATTAAGTGAGGTACTGCGCCATTGCACGTGAGGTAGCCCGTCGCACATTTAATTGACTTCGACGACCTAAGTCAGGTCGTCTCCCACCTCCCTCCGGTTGGACAGTCCTGTCCCCGTCCCGTCCCCGTCCTGTCCGCGTCCTGTCCGCGTCCCGTCCCCGTCCTTTCCCCGTCCCGTCCCGTCCCCGTCCCGTCCCCGTCCTGTCCCCGTCTTGTCCTGTCCCTGTCCTGTCCTGTCTCAGTGTCCTGTCTCTCTGTCATGTCTCTCTGTCCTGTCTCTCTGTCCTGTCTCACTGTCCTGTCTCACTGTCCTGTCTCACTGTCCTGTCTCACTATCCTGTCTCACTGGCCTGTCTCACTGTCCTGTCTCACTGTCCTGTCTCAATGTCCTGTCTCACTGTCCTGTCTCACTGTCCTGTCTCACTGTCCGGTCTCACTGTCCTGTCTCACTGTCCTCTCACTGTCCTGTCTCACTGTCCTGTCTCACTGCCCTGTCTCACTGTCCTGTCTCACTGTCCTGTCTCACTGTCCTGTCTCACTGTCCTGTCTCACTTTCCTGTCTCACTGTCCTGTCTCACTGTCCTGTCTCACTGTCCTGTCTCTCTGTCATGTCTCTCTGTCCTGTTTCACTGTCCTGTCTCACTGTCCTGTCTCACTGTCCTGTCTCACTGTCCTGTCTCACTGTCCTGTCTCACTGTCCTGTCTCACTGTCCTGTCTCACTTTCCTGTCTCACTGTCCTGTCTCACTGTCCTGTCTCTCTGTCATGTCTCTCTGTCCTGTTTCACTGTCCTGTCTCACTGTCCTGTCTCACTGTCCTGTCTCACTTTCCTGTCTCACTGTCCTGTCTCACTGTCCTGTCCCTGTCCTGTCCCTGTCCAGCCCGTCATCACGGCAAGCTTCGCAACGACAACTCAACAACTACTAATAAATTAAAAATTAATAAAAAAAACATTGTCCAGCGGACAAAATTGTGAATCTAAACCATTCTCAGATCCCCTTGAACACACACAAAAAATTTCATCAAAATCGGTCCAGTCGTTTAAGAGAAGTTCAGGAACATACACACTCACAGAAGAATTATATATATAAAGATTTAATATGGCTTGGCCACGTTTTAAGGAAACCACACGAGTACGTCGGTCATTAGTGCCAAATCGTAACAGGCCCAAAAACCGCTAACTTATCAGAGCGGGATGTAAGAGCCGATGGTCTCACTCTGAACGATGTTTAAGACCGGGCGAAGTAGAAGCGTTTACGTAGTTAGGCAGACCCTATCAATAAGCTGATAAAACACAAGACACAAGGTAGGTCACTCATATTCGAGAGACCGTCTGGGTTCGTAACACCGCTTTGTCTATTTCTGCCGCCAAGCAACAGTGTGTAATACTAAAAAACCGAGTGAAACCAGCCACAGTTGAACGTGTACCTGTTGTGTTACCTTTTGTAAGAGGAGTCACAGACAAGATTGGCTACATACTGAAGCGTGCTTCAATTAAAACTTACTTCAAGCCGCCCAAGAAGATTAGTCAATTTTTACCACCTGTCAAGTGCCATATACCTCTACAGGAACAGGGAGTATACAAAATCGACTGTGACTGTGGCCTCTCCTATATCGGTCAAACCAAAAGAAACATAGGGACCCGCGTAAAAGAACACATAGCTGATGTTAAACACCAACGCTCTACGAAGTCTGCAGTTGCTGAACATTCTGAGGAAGGCTCCAATCATTATCTTAGATTCGACAAACCACAAATCCTTGCTAAAGAACACCGATTCCTACCTAGGATGATTCGTGAGGCTATTGAAATCAAAAAACATCCAAATTTCAATAGAGAAGATGGTTGGAAGCTAGCACAAGCCTGGGATCCGGTTATACATTTAATTAAATCGGAACCCAAAAGACCAATTGCCAGACCTCAAGACACTGTGAGCTCCTTCTGCGTAGATCGGACCAAACCATAAAGATTTTTTGTAATTGTAAATTGAAGGTAGATACTGTAACATTAACATTTTTGGACAACCTACACCTCAGTCCTCCCCGTGACCACGAAGGCTGAAAAGTCTTCGAAACGTCGGGATCAAAATTAATAAAAAAACCGCGATAAAATCCGTTTAAATTAGTTTTATTTCAATGAGTAACATTCGCGTAAACGTAAGAAATCATAGTGTGTAATACTGTTGTGTTTCAGTTTGAAGGACATTGAAGCCAGTGAAATTACTGAGCATTAAAGACTTAACATCTCATGTCTCAGAGTGACGAGCGCAGTTCAGTGCAATGCAGTGGTTTATAATTCAAAGTTCTGTGTAGTGTTGCTTCTGTTTGTGGGCACTGGGCAGGCGTACGCTTACTATAAGGCCAGCGACTTGCTCGTCTCGTTATTCAATCAAATAAAAAAAAACCAAGCGATGTAAAGGGTTACATATTAGAAACCTTATGAATGACTTGCCATATCTGATACAATCCAACACAAAATGACTTCCACGTCAACATAAATTAGCAGAATGTTCACATTTAAAGAATACTTAACATCTGATGCAATACTACGAAATTCTTCAAAAAGATTTCAATCAAACAATGACTACGCTTCCAGTAATGGACGTGACACCCATAAATCAAGAAGGGAATACCAACAGTAGGAATGAGTCAGGATAGACTTATGGCCAGATGGCTTTCGGCGTAACGATTAATGTTACGTCACACTCGTTTGAAATAGTCAGAAATAAGACAACGACGAAGAGTTGAAGATGTTACACAATGTTGTATGTGTTTGAAAGACATTGAAGCCAGTGAAATTACTGGGCATTATGACACTTAACATCTTATGTCTCGGGGTGACGAGCGCAGTACCATGCAGTGCTTTGTAATTCAATGTTCTGTGTGGTGTTGCTTCTGTTTATGGGCAGGCGCGCGCCTTGCTCGTCAAAAAAAAACACAAGTGGTGGCCCACTTACATTTACTGTTAGGCCAACAAGGAAAATAAATTAGAAAATAAAATAATGTAGTAGCCATAAATAAATTAATACAATTTGAATTGTATGTAAACGATATAAATAAACATGAGTTAGGATTGCATGATTTAATATCTATTATCGGATACAATCGAGGCTGTGTTTCACAAAGTCATTCTTATTATAAACTATTCGAATAAAAATCAGTCAGGATGGACCGTGCCAGGCATTCAAAATTAAGTATCAAAGATACATGTCAACTGTACGAGATTTACGACATTTTGGTGTACATTGCAATTCGCAGTTCCGAAGAATATTAAAATCCACAATTGATAAATCGATGTGTGTACGTATTTAATTAGTGGTAGAGCCAGCCACACTGTACAGTTTTGTCTACAGCATGAATGGGCCGACTCGATCGGGTCGTTACCACTGCCTTACAGAAAAGCGACGTAAAATAGAGGCTCGTTGCTGCGTTTCGTACGGTAAGTGAGATATCCGGAGGCCCAAATCTCGCCTTCCCAATCCCTTAATTATCCCTTCTCTTTAAAGTCAGCAACGCGCCTATGATTCTTCTAGTAATGTTTGCGTACAAGGGCGGTGGAGATCACTTACCATCACGTGACCCACTTGCTCGTTTGCCGGTCTATGCAAAAAAAAACTTAAAGGCAAAAAAAACATCGTCGAATAATGAACACCCTTTTTTGAGGTCAATTATTATTAACCACTCGAATGTCACGAAAACGCTATAAAAGTGAATGGTAGAAAAAATTACCAAATGCTGTACACATTCGATTTAATTTTAAGACACTAGCTGCGGGATGAATCATTAGTACAGTCTAATATATACGCAGTTATAAGAACAGTCCATGTGTTTTTAAGCAATAAAATGACGTGTTCAGTTAAACAGTTGCAACAAAATAATTGCAACATACAATTAACGCATTATCTTAGTTAGTCATTTTTTAAAACTATATTTTCTCATAATGATTTCTTATGTTTATGATATGATTTACGCGAATAGTAGGTACACATTGAAATTAAACTAATTTAAACGGATTTTATCGCGGTCTTTTATTTTAATTTTGATCCCGGCGTTTCGAAAGTTTTTCAGCTTCGTGGTCACGGGGTGGACTGAGGTGTAAGTTGTCTAATTATTGTAAAAAAAAAAAGCTTAGTGGTCCGATCTACGCAGAAAGAGCTCACAGTGTCTTGAGGTCTCGCAATTGGTCTTTTGGGTTCCGATTTAATTGAATGTATAATCGGATCCCAGGCTTGTGCTAGCTTCCAACCATCTTCTCTATTGAAATTCGGATATTTTTAATTTCAATAGCCTCGCGAATCATCCTAGGTAGGAATCCGTGTTCTTTGGCAAGGATTTGTGGTTTGTCAAATCTTTTTACTTTTGTCTAGTCGGACTAAAAATTAGTTTTATTATTAGCTTCTTACTTTTCTCTAGTCGGTTATAATTTTGTTATATATAGGAAGCATTTATCAAATACGAGTAACGAGGTTTTTATGGTCCTAGAGGCCTTAGATCATAAGACATAGGTCAAAAGCTAACTACACACACCGTACAATGTACATACAATATAACGTATGGCGCCAACCAGCATAGCAATAAATATGGGGTCGAGTCAATCGTGGATGGAAAAAACATCCTCAATAATGTCCTCATATAAAACGTCTGCCCATCCTCCCCTCATTACTGGAGGCAATTTGGCGCGACATGGACGCTTTGCGTTCCGGTCACATCGCGGATCGTTCACATGTTACGACACGATGTTCTATTTTTTTATTTAATTAAATGACACGAGCAAGGCGCTCGCCTTATTAAGCATCCCCTGCCACTAAACAGAAGTTTCACCACACAGAACTTTGAATTACAAGGTTCTGTATGGCATTGAACTGCGCTCGTCACCTCATAAGATGTTATGTCTCATAATGTCCCGTCACTGGCTTCAATGTTCTTCAAACCGAAACACAACAGTGCTTACACACTGTTGCTTGGCGGCAGAAATAGACAAAGCGACGGCACCAATCGAGACGGCCTCTCGCATACGAGGGACCTACCATCTTGAATATTATGAATATTTTTAGTATTACATCGTAAACGGATATAGGCACTGAGTGGTAGGTCCCTCATATTACGAGAGGCCTGGGTAAGTTCCACCGCTTTGTCTAAGTCAGCCGGCAAGCAGCAATGTATATGCATTGTTCTGTTTCAGTTTGAAGGACATCAAGCCTGTTAAATTATTGGGCATTATGAAACTTAACATCTTATGTCTCGGGGTGACGAGCGCAATTCAGTGTCATGCAGTGCCTTGTAATTCAAAGATTCGTAAAGTGTTACATCTGTTTATGGGCAGGCGTACTTACCTTACTCATCTCATCATCAATTAAATAAATAAAAAAATCGGGACTAAGCTATACTTAACATCTTTTTTTCAGCGATCTCAACCCTTAAACTTAACATCGGGTCCATTGTAGTCACCGTACCAGAATAAAAAAAATCTATTAAAAGATGACCTATGCCAAGTCTATTTGTCCGGGCAAATCGTGTCGTCGAACGTATCGTCAGCAATGATCGCACTGCCATGGCGTGTACGCACGTGACACGCTCGCACACGCGCACGCGCTGTGAAATCATGCATAAAATTATGCAATATTCGGTGAAAACGGCGCACGATGCGCGCATACCAATCGTTTGTGGGCTAATCAATCGACTGGTTGTTCTTAATACGTGCCCTCTACGAAGAGGGAACAAATAAATAAATAAATACACCCAACAGTCACATACATAGTCCTGACCCCACAGTAAGATACGAGTCATGTGTCGTGGGTATCAGGAACTACGAGAGACTTTCGGTCTCACAACAACCAGACCCCGAAACAAATATTTGTGGATCACACAAACATTTGTCTCGATGCGGGGATCGAACCCGCGGCCTCTCGCTTCACAGCCGGCTATTCGCCCGCTGCGCCACGGAGGCTGTCACAAGCATTTATACAGGCCGGCATGATTTTATTTTTATTTAATTGATTGACGAGACGAGCAAGGCACTCGCCTGATGGTAAGCGCCACGCTTGCCCATAAACAGAAGCAACGCCGCACAGAACGTTGCAGTCACGCCACGGAGGCAGTCAGTGTCTGTGTTGTGCACACCAGATTACACCAAACTATGGTTTGTAATGCGATCCGAATAGCCTTTAAATCATTGCCTACTTACATAGTTTATTGTTTAATTTATTTATATATTCTTTACACAACGAGCGGCCCGATCACATTTCAGTCAAAAATTCTAAGCATCAAAATGTTGCGTGTGCGTTACGAAAACCGAGCCATAACGAGAGGTGTCGATCGATGAAAACATTTAATTTGAAATTTTTTCATACATTGATTTTATAAGGTAAATAAATACACCCAACAGTCACACACATAGTCCTGACCCCACAGTAAGATACGAGTCTTGTGTCGTGGGTATCAGAAACTACGAGAGACTTTCGGTCTCACAACACCCAGACCGCGAAACAAATATATGTGGATCACACAAACATTTGTCTTGGTGTGGGGATCGAACCCGCGGCCTCTCGCTACACAGCCGGCTACTCGCCCGCTGCGCCACGGAGGCTGAAGGTGGAGCAGCTTTTGCGTTGGCACTGTCTCACAAGAAAATACAACGTGAAATGGCATGTGACGGCGTGCCGTTACACTCTATTGACAAGTAAGATTTCCGGAGGCCCAAATCGACGCTACATACCTTCCCGACTATTATGCAATCCCTTTTTCTTTTTAGAGGTTTTCATTTACCCAGATTTCCAAATAGGCAGGGGTTAACAATTGTCTTATTTATAGAGGGACGAGTATGAGAGGTCGAAATGTACCATTTTCATATAAAGAGGTCTCAAAACATACGCGTCATAACTTGTCTACACCTAATGAATTGTCTCACTTATAACAGGCTATTGAGCTACAAAGTTCCAATTATAGAGGTAAACATTGAAAAAATCAAAGAAATCAAGTGTCAGTTACAAAGGTTTGAAAATTCCCAGTAACAGAGGTATCTCAATGCAAAAGTGTCGGGACCTCATTGTAATTATCAATAACAGAGGTTTCTCACACATCCAGGGCCCCCTTATCCAGGTTTCATTGTATATGTATCAGGGTTCGAGGATATATATCAATGGATATATATCAAGATATATATCCGATATATATCCGATATATATCAAGCTGGGTTTGACGATATATATCAATATTTTTTTTATATTATATTGCAATACAAAAATGGTTTAAAAAATTAATGTTATCAAGTAATTTTTTGAGTTTGTTACTGTATTTCTACTTCCCAAATATAGATGGCGTGGGAGTAGTGTTAAAACATACTCCCTAATGGTAAGTTCTAATCCATAAATGGCAACACTTCTGCCCTAAAAGAAGAGTTTATGGTTTTTAGTTGATTTTGCTTTATCCAAACACTAGTTTTTTTATTTTATAATTTTAGTATGTGTATGTAACACGTATGCAAACAGTATTCATAAATAATACAATAAAATAATAATATGGCTTTCATACAAAATGGATATATATCAAACTTGATATATATCGGATATATATCATAAATATCCGATATTTTGATATTTATAATAAATATCGGATATTTTCGAACCCTGATATGTATCCCACCTACTACAAACTTAATTGTAGTTACACAAGATGACTTACAATGGCAGGGCTATTCAATTAAGGTCAATGTAAGGTTTATGGTTACTAACAGCACTCATAAAACTAAGTCAAGACCGCAATGGGGCTATTAAAACTAATTGAAAATTATTATCATTTTTTTTTTATCCGATCATGGCAAAGTGACTGCATTACACCTGATGGTAAGCATAGTGCCGTCCAAAAACTAGCGACCACCGACAAACAATGAGTTCATCGGTGGTCACCAAAATCATGCCGGCCTGTGTAAATGCTTTTTCCTTCTTCGGAGAGAAAAGAAGTTTTGACACCATGTGTAAGGTGGTCGCTATCCGGGCGGATATAAATATCCTACCACCAGCAATAATCTTAAATTTTGAAATAATACTAAAAACACAGTTTTCATTCTTCTCCACATTTAATTCAGTTACTATTATTTTAACTCAATGTGAACACTTTGTTACATACAAAATCAGAGTACCGTTATAAAAAAAAATACAACTCTTGATGAAAATCAAAAAACTTATTTAGTACTGTCATTTACACTTTACCTTGCATTTTTTCATATATGTAACATCACTTGTTTTTCAATTTTTGTGTTACAGGTAAACATTGAAAATAAAACACTTATTTATTACTGTCATTTACACTTTACTTTGCATTTTTTCATATATGTAACATTACATCACTTATTTTTCACTTTTTGTGTTGCAGGCAGACATTTGGGCAAGGAAAGTTGTTGATAATTAAAATACAAGAAGAACAAAATGAAATGACAAAATGAATACACAGATATGAGGAGCGGAAACAGGTCTGGATATTTCGCAGGTGGCTTTATAAATACCACTGCAAAAGTCAACCAGATCATACTAACGACAGAGAAGAAGAAATTAGCACTTAGCAGGTTCAGTAACACTGAATTTTCAGCTTTATTCGGAGACACTATTTTATAAACTCTGTTTGCGTTGAAAAAGGAGAATACACCGCTTGAAGTTTGTGCCAATTTCAAACAAATGCCATAAAAACATACATAAATGCCATTAGTAACTATAAACGGAATAATCAGTCCATCTTTTATAAACAACGGTAGCATGCTGAAGTTTGACACCAACAGGAACCAGAAACATATAAATGGATCCTCCGGTAAATACGCAGCTACAGGAATCGCAACTAATAATATAGTCTTTTCGTGAACTTGGAATGAAAACAGAAAGAATGCTAATGATACATTAATTAGCGAGATTAGGAACTTTTTCTTATTAATTCGGAAAAAGAGATCCAAACAAGACGGCAGTGCAGCCAACCCTGTTGTCACTAAACACAGCTTGGCCATTTCCTCATTTGTATAAACAGATTTAAGTTTAATAAATACATTGATAAAGCACCACACATTTGACACTTTATCCTCAAAAACTCCCCTCTTTAATGGAAAGAGTCTATGCACTAATTGAGTAATATTATCCCATGACCCCGTAAATGGATACCAGACTATTATAAAGGTGGATACTACAGCCACCGCTAACTTATTAATATTATGAACTACGTACGAAATCTTGCCTCTATTTGGAACACCAATGAAACATTTTCTTAACAAATAAAAGAAAAACGGTAATGCATGATACAGTTCCATTTGTTTATAATTTAAAGCGAGCACAAAAAATATTGTAGCAAGTACATCATTCTCTATGGCTATAATGAAAAACGTAGACCACAGAAAGAGACCTAGCGACACACAGTTGTACTGAAAGTGGCCATGGTCCACTAATATAATGCCTGGATATAATAAAAATAATACAGTTGACAAATCCATTCTTTTGAACACACTCTTCTGTTCTTTGACCTTGACACGCTCCAGGTCTATGCATATACACAGCACAGCGGTCACGAAAAAATACACGTCACTGAGAAATACCGTCCACCGCATGAACATCTTGTGCGAATCGTTCTCATAACCTCTCGACGCGAACAACCGCACCGACTCTGGATCTAGCCAGTCAGCGACCAGGCCCATCAGTAAACTGTGGTACGCGGTCAACGGCGGATAGTCTAACCCCCAGTATTGAAGGTCGTTCTGCGTGGTATTCTGATACCACGAGACGACGGGTGTGTGCACCGTTATCTCCTGCCAGTGTCTCTGAGCTTCGTAATCTCCGTACATCGGAGGCTTCTTGTATCCGGAATAAGGGTAAGCCGCCACACACCATCGCACAAGTAGCGCTAGCATCAAACCCGGCAATAACGCATCTTTCGTCACGCTGAATCGATCCGGGTCAGATTTTTTAGTCATTTTATAGAATTAATCAATTTTTCATTTATCATAAATTTTCACAAATAAAAAATTTCAGCTACGCGGCGAAGTCAATAGAAAAATTTGACAGATTGTACTTACGACGTGAACGGCGTCCAATTCCTTGGTCAGCTTTTCCTTCAAATATTCCTCCGTATACACCATTTCGTTGGTAAAAATCCATACAACACGCGACAAAACTCCGACACAACACACAGAAATTAAATTACACCTCTCACTGGAATTTACTACGGCCAGAAACGGGTTTCATCCACACAATTATTGAACTTTTTTTCGAAAGTGAGAAAACGAGAAGTCGAGAAAGCGGATCACGAAAGTGAAATTGCGGTCGCCTTGCTGACGAATTTCACGCCGGATGGTGTTCCGCTCTATGTAATCCAACCAATTTAGATCATTTGCATTATTGTCGGTCAAAGTTGAGCGAGTCCATGGTTACCGAATTTAGTAGTGTTACCGTGACCTTGACCGTTCACTTGATTAGAAAACAACTCACTCGTTCTCTTGAGACTGGTCCGATCATTGCTCCTTAAAACGATCTGCGCGTCTTTTATACAGTCGATAATGTCATCTCTAAAATAAAATTATCTTACTGAAAAATAAAATCAGATTAATAGTAGTACATTTTTTGGATGTAATTAAATAAAAATGGAGTAGAATACATGAGGATTGAATACAATATCAATAAAAATATGCACCATATAAAATCAGTTTAATAATCAAATATTTTTATAAAATTAACATTGCTTTCCTTAAGCATAGTCTAACTTCTAATACTGCTCGGACCTTGTTCAATATGCAGGTTGAAATTGGTTTCAAAACAATTAACGACAATTATCGGTTTTTCTTTGGTAACAACTCTAGCACTACCCATTTGAAATTAACCGTCACTGGTTTTTTAATTTTATCTCATTCATGTTTAGTTAAATTCTCTTTGTTTTTTTATGTGTTTTTTATTGTTTGTCTTCACTCTTCAAGTCATCACTTGTCAGTCGTCAATCGTAGTTAAATCGCAATGAAGATGGAAGGAGAGCAAACGCAACTAAAACGAAATTTAACTGAATGGCGATTCAGTCAATATCCAAAGTATATTTTACTTCCTATTGATGAAAATCATGATCAGATCCGATCAAATGTAAAAAATGCTGTTTTCTCGGAGGTACCTATTTACCCACTTTAGTAGTAGTTAGCAGTGTAGTAGCAGTGGTTCGTAAGCTTTTAAAGCTACGATAAAATGCTAATTCCTTCTATTTATACAACCCTACTTTACAATTGATCAAACATATCTAAAGCATAATGTGTGTATCAGTTGATTTTCAATTTGGTCAGATATTTTGTGAATCTGATCAGACATGCGCCGCAAATCTATGACAAATATAACTAATTCGTAGAACCTTAGACTTTCCGCGGAACCTACTTTAGGAATCGGTGGTTTAGATAACCGACATTACTGAGAATTTTGTGACTCATACACTTTCGGTCGCATTTATATACTTAAATACACCTTCTCCACTTGAGAATCACCCATGCCTATAAATAGTAGTAAAACCACATTGAATTACTAGTAGGTACTGCATAGCACTGCACTGTGCTCATCGTCCTGAGTTGTAAAATATAATTTCTTATAATTTCAAACCGGAACACAGCAGTGCTCACACGTTGCTACTTGGGGTTGGAAATAGACAAAGCTGTGGCTACCTACTTATACCGATTCTCGGGTGCAAGAGACCTACCACTTAGTGCATTCAGAAAAATTATACCAGTTAATACATTACACAACCAAATTTGATAAGTATGTTTAAAGGTGACTCCACATCCATTAGAACGTAATATTCGACTGGTATGCGCCTCTGATGACGCCCTAACTTCTATATTGGATATGGATCCGGAGATGGCCAGCAGGGAGGAGTTTGTTGAATTCATAGCGGGAAGGAAGCTACCTTACGGAGCATTGCCTGTTGCACATCGGTACTACATTCAAATGTTACTCAGCTATAGACTAAGGAGGCTTGAAACTAGCCCTCTATATGAGGCTTATATTTTCTGCTTGAACTTACATCCGCGAGGTCTTGATCCTAACGTACCTAAGTACTAGTTTTTGACGTGCTCCGTTGATTTATTTTGCTAAAACATTGCAAGCAAATTGGGAGCATCTTGGACTTCGATCAAATATATACTTAGACGAACTCTGAGTAATATAACTAAACAAAGATTTAATTCGGTCTTATAAATTTATACGATACATAAGTTGCCAATGGAAACTTCATTTTGTAGAGCTAATCTTGAGTTTTTGACCTATGCACAACAAGAATATTGCGATGTTCACTCCGTGAAACCAAGGCGTGGGGGAAGGGCGGACCAGAAAAATACGGTCTGACTATAAAATAACAGAAATCGGAAATTTTGAAACACGCTGTTATGCTGCATCTGGAGAGATCAAGACAATTCATGAGGAGGATTGAAAGAATTAAGCAAATTATAAACATACTTCTCCATAAAAAGGGGTTTAAATACGCACGTCCATACTAGCACAAAAATTCGATATGAATGATAAAATTTCTTAAACCATAAATACGCAGGTATGGTGGTCACCAGTATGGACTGTGGGTCGGACAATTGGGAGACGGAAGAGCTCATATTCTTGGCGAATACGTTAATGGGTAAAAACAATATTATAACTACATACATACGAACTCATGCCTGTGTAATCCCCGTAGGGCTAATGGTGTAACCAATACACCCACAGTTCGCCGAGCGTATCTCCGTACTATGATGTTATAGGGGGTGAGTCGCCATACCAAACACAATCCCCGACTCCTGGCTGAAACTAAGTATTTTGTGATAGAAAAACCTAATACAACTTTTGCCCGACCTGGGGATCAAACAGCATTCGAGACGTTAGCACAGCAATCGTACCGTGTACGCAATACAACTACGCTACCGAGGCAGTCAGGCAGCAATTATAAATTTAACGAAAAAAACTTTGTGAACCTATGGTTTACCGAGGTTTTTTCCGTCCCGGGGCGTTAGGGGGCGAATCTATCACCATATCGGATACAAATTCCATTCCGGGGTGACGAGTAGGTTTATCGAATTTGAAAAGATTGCATGACCTAGAAATCGAACTGAGGATCACATAGGTTATACCTGTGGATTTTACAGCCAATATACGTATTATACTAATGAGATGATCACTCCACTCAATAATGAACTTTTATATCATATTTGCCAAGGCGAGGTGAGAGATGGCAAATTCAGCTTAAGGGTTCAGGACAAACGCCATACTCCCGCGTACACGATGGTCGCGCGGTCCTGAGATCGGCGATTAGAGAGATGATCGCCAGCGAGGCGTGTCACTTCCTGGGAATACCATCCACCAGGGCGGCTGGAGTTGTTGGTTAGATATTGTAACTTTACACAGAACTTTGAATGATGTACAGAATATACACTGCTCTATGCTCGTTACCCCGAGGCATGTTAAGTATTATAATGCTCAGCTTAAAACAATGCTTCTACAATGCTGCTTAATGCAGCCGCAGAAAAAGTTAAACCCGCTGGCTTATGGCACTTCTTTTTTAGTTGGCTCCGCAAAGTGACAACGATTGTGTAACCTTTTTTATAGGTTTAATCTTTCAGTTAATTTAATATGCTACCTAACTATTATTTAATTTGTTTTCTTCGTCTAAATCACCACCAAATATCAATGAATACGTGACATATGTTCACCGATGTATTATAATTTAAATAAAATCTTTTCCTCGTAATCATGGTTCTTCAGTAAGCGACGAGTCTGTGATACGCGATATGTTTTATACGGGATGTCCACGCCGAGAGCACGCAGCTGTTGTCCTGCGTCTGTCTCCTAGTTGGTTCCGATTCGGATCCTTGGAGATTTTATCTAGGACTGGAGAAGTGCCAGTACTGAGGCAACTAGCTGATTTCATTATCAAGGTAATATTGAGACTGGCTAACGGATAAGGTTATTGGTTTTATTGAGTTTTTTTTTTTTTTTATCCTGGCTCGGCAAAGTGACTACGCTACACCTGATGGTAAGTGTAGCGCAATCCAAGAATAGTGTCGACCAACGATAAACAATGTGTCCATCGTCGGTCGGCAAGATTATGCCGGCCTGCCAAAGGGCCAAAGGGGAGGGGAAGGAAAAGGGATGGGAAAAGGGTTAGGATCAGGGGGCAAGCCCCCTGGGGAGAACCGGATATACACTGACTGACCCTGGAACGCGACCCACACAAGGTGGGCCACTATGGCAGGTTTTAGCACCAGTGTACGGTGGTCGCTATCCGGTCGGATACAAGTATCCTCCCACCAGCTAGTAGAGTTTCAAGTAGTACAGCTACGCTGTAGACTATTTAGTGTACACTCTGAAAAGACCGGCTCGATTGAGGTAGTGATACTGTCTGCGAAAATTGTGGACAGCTCGCTGTTTTATTTTATGTGATGACTGAGATTTCCAGCCCACATCCTTCTCCTCCATCTTATACTCTCTTTGAATCTTTAAGGAACGTCAAGGCATCCATGTGTATTTTTGGTGTTCATAGGTGGTCGAGAGTATTTACCATCGAGTAACCCACTTGATTGTTTGTCTTCCTCTGTTTTATAACGAAATTTTAATAAAAACACATTTTCTAGGAGCACTTTCCAGATATACATTTGTCTGATGAGAACCGCTTCATTCGGCTGTTTTCTGAAGTTGCCCATAAGACATTGGATCTAGTTGCAAAGTGGCAAGGTAAATAATTACTACCCTACGTACAAAAATAAATTCTCAATAAAACTGCAGCATGTAAGTATTGCTTTAGAGGTTTAAAAGAAATCTCACCGAATAAGACACAAACATAAACCTTGTTTTAGTAAAATTAGCGTGCAGGCGAGACGGTTTACCACATTTTTAGCCGAGTTAAAAAAGGTTATCCGCGAAAATCTATATTTCTAATACTACGTCTTATTATTATACTGAATAATCACATACTTACGCCCTCTCCTGTGTCTCCGAAGTTGAGAGAGACTGTAATAAAATTGGAATCCCTTGTTTTTTTTTTATGTCACATTAATAATTTCGAACCTAGCAATCGAATATAATACCTCGTAAATTCCACAGTATAATTACATATGTACGTTTAATATTTATTATATTAACCAAAATATTTATATCCACCAGGTTTGGGCTTCACCCACGGACTTCTTAATACGGATAACATGAGCATGCTAGGCCTCACTCTGGACTACGGCCCCTTTGGCTTCGTGGACTCGTATGACGGAGGTTTTGTGGCCAACTGCTCTGATGGAGAAGGAAGATACGCTTTTGCAAAACAGCCTGATGTTAGCAAATTCAATTAAAACGCTCATTTTGTATTCTCTTATATTTACGTTCATTGGCTCTTTATGTTGTTATTGTTCAGACATCATCGCTAGTATCTGATAAATACTTATTTGTGTTGAATGCCCACTGACTTATCATACACATGGTGAAAACCAAACATGGTGGCTCGTTCCAGCCAATCGCTGGCGTTGCGTCACCCAGTGTAGATCCAGTTACATCACACCAGCATAATTTTGGCAATCAATGAAGGGCGCAACGTCTGTATTCCTAAGGCAAGTCCTAATGCTTTTACATGTTGTATTCAGGTGGTAGTGTGGAATATAGGTCAGCTAGCGAATGCTATCAAACCGCTTCTTACCTCTTCGCAGCAAGTACACTTGTCGCATATTCAGAAGACCCTGGATACATACTGCAAGAACAAAATACTGTCAGTATTCACTAAAGTTAATATTCTCTAAAATTTCTAATATTTCACCCTGGTGTTTGTGCGCCTTAACAATTTATTAATATATAGCCTGTTTAGCTCGTCATAAGGCTGTGTAAACCCATAGAGACTGGTCGCTGGGCGGAGGTTTTCTACAGTATCGAGTGGATTCTCCTCACCTCAAGAATCTTATAAGGATCGAAGATGATCACCACGAGATTTTGGTTGCGATGCAAGCGTAGGATATATGATAGGGGCTCGGTCCAGTGGTCGCCCAGCGTTCACTACCCTTAATGTTCGATGCTGGACTAAAATTCTTGTGATGGTACATAACCATACAACTTCTCTCAGTCTGTGTGGTATTGACATACGTTTTCCCTATAAAATATGATGCGTTTAAATTATCTTAAATTTCACCCATAACAAATAAAAGTATTGAAATAAAACTAATTTAAACGGATTTTATCGCGGTTTTTTATTTTAATTATGATCCCGACGTTTCGAAGACTTTTCAGCCTTCGTGGTCACGGGGAGGACTGAGGTGTAGGTTTTTTTTTTTTTTTTTTTTTTTTTTTTTTTTTTTTTTTTTTTTTTTATAATTGTAAATTGAAGGTAGATACTGTAACATTAACATTTTTGGACAACCTACACCTCAGTCCTCCCCGTGACCACGAAGGCTGAAAAGTCTTCGAAACGTCGGGATCATAATTAAAATAAAAAACCGCGATAAAATCCGTTTAAATTAGTTTTATTTCAATGAGTAACATTCGCGTAAACGTAAGAAATCATTAAATAAAAGTATTATTGCAGTCAATTATATTAGTTAATGATATCTATTTGGTCATACAGGGAGACATTTCTAATGAAGATAGGTTTGAAAGAAGAACGGTGGGGAGATGAGCAGTTAGTAGAAAAACTCTTGGACATGATGCAGCAAACTGGAGCTGATTTCACTGCAACCTTTAGGCAACTAGCTGAGGTATCTAATTGATATATAACGTTTACATTGACTCGCTGCGCCGGTATAAGAATTTCACTAAGCTGCTACATTTTTTACAAGGTGGTAGGTCTCTCGTACGCGAGAAAGCGTGAGAGCCATCGCTTTGTCTATTTCTGCCACCAAGTATCAGTGTATTTGAAGGACAGTAAAACTACTGGAAATTGTGAGATTTATCATCATCTCCTCAAGGTGAAGAGCGCAGAGAAATGGCACGCAGACTGCAGTACTTTGTTATTCGAAATTGTGGGTCAGGTTGCTACTGTTTATTCGTAGCGATTTTCTCGTTTCGACATTCTGACGATTTAAAAATTCCCTTATTTTAATGAAATTACTCCATAATTGTTTGGTAGACTATGAATGAAATTCTTACTTTGTTAGTTGGAACCGTATGAAATGGTAAGCGAGGCGAAGTTATCTGAGAAATGGTCTCTAAAACGTCTGTCATCCCATTTTTCATGGGGCTGTTGGCTCGACCAGTATCGCGAGAGATTGGACAAGGAGGCTGGTTAGTATTTCTCAAATTACAACCATTGTGTCAACATTATCATCACTTTGCTCTTATATGTAGGGTATATAGGTAGGGTAGGTTCAACATGCACTTCCAATTCTCTCCCCGTTTAATCATACATTATTTGGTTCCGCTCTAACTTCAGGTATATTCTGGGGGTATCATGTATCAAAATCACTTCATGTCATGGAATATTAATTTTAACATGGAACAGTGCATCTGCATGCAGCATTTCATTGAATTTATATTCCTGTATTTTATACATATAGATAGGCACAAATTATTAAGAAACCTACCGCTTCCTATGGGTCCAATGTTTTTGACTGGAATGAGCTCAATTTAAAATAATTGAATCTTGTTACTAAAAATAGAAATAGATAAATATATCTGGGACGTAGGGAGTGGTAGAGGGAACCAGTAAGATTTCAAAGTGGGCCGAGACCACCTAACCTACCTGCTTTCTAAGCTGCGCCAAATGCCTGCCAATGCGACTGA
Source organism: Amorpha juglandis (assembly GCA_949126905.1). Classification (NCBI taxonomy): domain Eukaryota; kingdom Metazoa; phylum Arthropoda; class Insecta; order Lepidoptera; family Sphingidae; genus Amorpha; species Amorpha juglandis. Next base: position 13,454,198 of record OX421385.1, on the reverse strand, counting down.
TTGTTTAATCTGGTACACATAGTTTGATTTAAAAAAAACTGAAATTTTAAAAAAGTTGCTTAATGACACGCTGCAACCCAATTTTACGTCTTGCATACAAAAATACATCGAAGCATTATTTTTGGAGGATTAAGGACTTTATTACAATAACAGTAGACGCAAGTTCATTGGGGATATTTGAAGATGAACGTCGAAGGCGCATGCTTAGTATGAATCCCGTGTATGTGCCGAGAAATTGGTTGCTGCATGAGGCTATTGCTGACGCTGAGAAGGATGACTTTCAGAAGGTTAGTACGTATAGGTTTGTCTTGTCTTGTCTCTTTTCTGGATTGTGAGCTATATCTAGGTCAACACTAACAATAACCTAATAATAATTCTTTCCTCAGGTTCGTTTTCTTTTGGAGGTCCTCCGTCGTCCTTTTGAGGTGCAGCCAGAAGCAGAACTTCGAGGTTTCTCCACACAACCACCTCAATGGGCATATGCTTTGAAGATAAGCTGTTCTAGCTAAATTGTTATATCTTTATATTATTGCGATGAAAATTCTTTAACCTAATTCAAAATATAACGATTATTCCCTTAAATATATATTTATTCTCTATATCATCTAAATGTTGTCGAACTAATATGAAAAAGCTGATGAATTGTCAGAATGACTACCATTCACCCTCAGTAAACATAAACAAACTGCTGATATGGCCATCCAGTCTAATGTTCCAAGATCCGGTGAGATTAGTACTTATAATATCTAAGATATTATAAGTACTGCTGGGCACGGACCTCCTCTATTAATAAGAGCAATTAACTCAATTAGGTAACACCACCCGGACCACCAGGTCCACCTCGATGGCCTAACTCGGTTTGAGAAATTTTGCATAATTAATAATTTCATTCAGGGAGGATCAGGTATGCAGATTTTCTCACGCCGTGTTTAAATAAATAAATACATAATGATTTCTTACGTTTACGTGAATGTTATTCATTGAAATAAAACGAATTTAAACGGATTTTGTCGTTGTTTTTTATTTTAATTTTGGTCGTCGACGTCATCGTACCAATCCACGCCGTGACCACGATGGCTGAAAAGCTTTCGAAACGTCGCGTCGGGGCCAAAATTACAATAAAAAACCGCGATAAAATCCGTTTAAATTAGATTTATTAATAGTTTTGACCCCCCACTAGGCTAAACCTGTGTCGTGGGTAACAGGAACTACGAGGGACTTGCGGTCCCACAACACCCAAACCTGAAACCAATATTAGTGGATCATCATTTTACCATTAAATGTCGAAGAATCCATATAAAATAAAAAGCATATGAAACACACGTAACTTCGAAAAGAGGTGTGTGCCCTGATATCTGGCATAGAACCTGCAGCCTTGTGTTCCTTTTCCTTTTAACCAAAGAGGGTCACTTTAGTGACATACGTTTTCATTGGTCTGTTAAACTATCACCGCAATAAAGTAAATCCATACAAATAAATGTTTTGGTATAAATATATCAAAATTTATTCATTTTCATAATTCATTATTCAAGTATCTATGTAATCTTGCTGCTGTAAATGTGGCAAAAATTCAAATAAACTTTTTAAAATGTACGTTCCTACTTGGTCTGATGAATCATGACTGTCCGGTTATTTTAACGGTAATGTTCATAAAAGTTTTTAACTGTGTGGGTTCATCTCTAATTCCTTCTTGTCACAATGACAGTGATAGGTCACAGCTGACATTGACTGCTCCTTGTTGTCTTTGGGGAGTGTTATCTGTTCAAATTATTATTTACATTGATTACATACATACATCATCTAATTATTAATCGTCGTTTAATTAATATTCTTCCGAGAGTACAATTTTCTGTGATAAGACGTCACTGACCACTTCTGTCTAGTGATATAACAATATGCCTTTGTAATGAGGCGTGCATTTGCCGATTTCGGTGCGCGTTTAAAACACACAATCGGGATGAAGCCTCTGGTTGATTTCAAGCTTTGGAAGTTTGAGGATCCGCCGAGCTATACGGAGCTGCCTATAGATGATAATCCCGATTATACAGTACCTGTTGCTGTAAACAATGCTGTGTTTTCTAAGGTAGTAATAGTTTTTATTTACTACTAGCTGTCTCTCGCGGCTCAGCCCGCGTGATCTGCTTTTTCCGGGATAAAAGTAGCCTAACAGTGGCGCCATGTGTCGAAAATTGATCGTACCCTCTCAGAAACCTTCGTGGGCTCATGCTCAACAACTTTGCTAAAGATCATAACATGATCAAATGCATAGTTTTATCTGGAAAGATTTGATCGTCTTGGTCGCGGCATTGTTAATGATGATTCAAAGAGAAAATAAATCATTTTTATAATTGACTTTTTTTTTACCATACTTAACCAAAGACAAAATTACGTTTAGCTGTCATTTAAGTTTTGTTATTCCACTGTCATTTGCGTTTTGTGTCATGTCAGATGTGTTTTAGTTATACCACGTTTTATAGTCACTTTACTGAAACGCGGTCGAACGGGATAAAAAGTATCCTATGTCCTTCTCCTGGCTCTAAACTACCTCCCTGCCAATTTTCAGCTAAATCGGTTCAGCCGTTCTTGAGTTATAAGTGGAGTAACTAACACAACTTTCTTTGATATATATAGCTATTATTCTATGGCTACAAGAAAAAAAATCTATAAATTTGGCGACAACAAACATTGTATTAATTTATTGGAGGAGTGTTCCATTCCATTTTTCATTTAAGAAGATCATAATATTTACCTTGGCCTCAATAAGAAATAATTTTAAAATTAATTAAAAGTACAAATTATTCTCAGCATTGAGTTTCAAAATTTTACTAGAGTGCACGCCAGATAAGTCGATAGTTAACTGATGGTGCTGCTTGTTAAAAAGTTCTAAGTATGTGTTAGGAAGAAAATATGTTGTATGTGTAATTTATTTGGACCACCTAAATATACAACCTTATTTTTTTACATCATTTCTGTTTTTCTAATTTCATATTTTATTTGTTCTTCTTTACTTGTTTGTTCATTTGTTGTCGTGGTAGTTGTATAAAATAAAATTTCAACCAACTTAATTTCAACTTCTCATTATAAATTCTATAAATAATTCCTTTTGATGAGCTATCCAAACTAATAGTATGTAAAAATATGTAATTTAAGTAGTAGACCTTGATTAGTTACGATTTCAGCTAAGTGTAGACTTATCTGGTCCTAAAGTTTCCTTATAGATCAGCACATCTAAGGCAATAAATAATAATTTATAAGTCCAACATTATCCATGTTCTGCTATCGCCCATGGGCATCCAGGCATTAAGGATTGTTGTGCAAGTCAGCCAAAAACTAAAAGAAAATATTGAAATAAAACTAATTTAAATGGATTTTATTGAGGTTTTTATTAATTTGGATCCTGACGTTTTAAAGACTTCTCAGCCTTCGTGGTCACGGGGTGGACTGAACCACAGTCAAAATTTTAAAAAACCATGTTAAAATCCATTTAAATTTGTTTTATTTCAATGAGTATATAAGAAAAAATATTAATTATCTAAATTATTTAACAGGTGCCTCCAGAACCAATGATAGGTAACACATTGCTGGTGTGTTCATCTGATGATGCTCTCACTGAACTGCTTGACTTGGACCCCATGGTTACGGAGAGTGATGAGTTTCTTGACTTCATGAATGGGAAATATCTACCTGGTGGCAGCTTGACTGTGTCACATAGGTAAATGAAATTTTTTCTGCTATATTCAGAGATGTGAATTAAGCTTGTCATGTTATGCAAAACCTATTGCAGAATTTCTTTAATCCATCAACAAGTAATTAAATTAGAAGTCATTTAAATCTGATGGAGGGGCACTTGTCGAATAACAGACAATGCCAACTTTGACGTCACCATGGCAAATGGCTATTACGGTGCACGCGTGTGAGCGAGATAGCGAGATGTCCCACTACGCGCCCATCTTTGCTCATACCAATATTTAAAATCATAATTGTCGGCTCATTAATGAACAGATTTTGATTGAGTTTTAACAAAAAGGTTTCCTTTTCATATTATTCTCTATTGCATATAAAATAATGTATAATATTCAACATAGAAAACTACCCTTTTTTTAGACTTTGTCAATTATCTTTTTAGCACCTAAATATGTTTAGCTATATGTGCAAAAAGAATTACAACACTAAAAAGTTTATTAAAGTTTCTAATATTACCATGTCTGATTTTTTTTCTTTATTCCGATGACTGTTCATAAATTACATCAGAATCAATAATTTTCAAAGTCATAGTCACAAAAAAAATAAACATTTCCACTAATAATGTTGTTGGTAATGATTATGCGAAAATTGCGCTTCAGTATGGTTAATTATATCATTAGAGCGGTTACGCACTACATCCGATTCGAATCCGATCCGACCCCGTGAAAATATGGATCTAGAAAACTCGGACCGAATTCGGATATCCCTTACGCACTAGTCCGATATACACACTAGATGGATGCCTGCCGCGTCACCCACCCCGCCGCATACACCCCCCGCCCCGCTGCCTCTCTGCTCGTACGCAGTTCGGATTCAAGTCGGACGCAGTGCGCGAGCGTCCATAAAAATAATACTATGCCTACTTCGGTCCGTCAACGGTCCGTCAAAATTATCTCCGGGATGGAGATTCTAGAAAAATCGGATGACGGAAATCGGATCTAGTGCGTAAATTACCATAGAAATAGTTCTACGCCTACGCCGGACCCTATTTTCACGGGTTCGGATCGGATGTAGTGCGTAACCGCTGTTATTGTGATTATCAGAGGTGATAGGTTCAATTAGGACAAAGTCATGATGAATGGTATATAAAAATGATGCAATGCCTGATAGTAATGTGAAAAAACCTGTGAATCATGATTTGAATACAATTTTTGAGTGGTAGAGCCTTGCTGTAGACAGTTCAGTCTACAGGATGAATGGGCCGGCCTAACTAGGTCGTTACCACTGTCTCACAGAAAACCGACGTAATATCACGGCTTACTGCTGCGTTCGGTACGGTGAGTGAGATATCTGGAGGCCCAAATAACCCTCCTCTTCCAAATTCCTTAATTATCCCTTCCCTTTAAAGTCGGCAACGCGCTTATGATTCTTCTAGTATTGTAGGCGTACATGGGCGGTGGAGATCACTTACCATCAGGTGACCCATTTGATCGTTTGCCGCTCTATGCTATAAAAAAATATTATGCTGGATTGCACCAACTTACTTTAGCTATGACAAGCATGTTATAGTACCGGTTAAGCAAAAAAAGAGTTGCACCATTTGACAATTGTTAGTGTTGTAATTACAAGCATGTAATATTTTCAGATATGGAGGGTATCAGTTTGGATACTGGGCTGATCAATTAGGGGATGGCAGAGCACATATTATTGGTGAATATAAGAACAGGTGAGTGCCTGATCCACAGACATGGATATAAATAGATCACATCAACATAGAATTCAAGGATAACAATTTTTATACTGTACCTGCTGTGCTGACGTCACTGCAGTGCGATCAGTTTATAAATTACATACATTACATAGTTTATAAATTATATACACAATTGCACAATAAGTTGAGCAAGATGTTGGCATGTGAAGTAGTTATGATTTAGTTTATATCTTTTACCTGTGGTCGTATTCTATAATATTTAATCTTAATTTGTAGAGAAAATCAATGTGTTGTGTTTCGGTTTGAAAGACATTGAAGCCAGTGAAATTAATGGGCATTATGAGACCTAACATCTTATTTTTCGCGGTGACAAGTGCAGTTGAGTCCCAAGCAGTGCTTTGTAATTCAAAGTTCTGTATGGTGTTGCATCTGTTTATGTGCAGGCGTGGCGCTTACCATCAGGCGAGCGACTTGCTCGTGTCGTCATTCAAAAAATATAATATTTGGTTACAATGCACGCGAAACACGTACAGTTGCGATGTCTATAATTTATGTTATGTTCTGTGGTCAGTACTGTGTGTGACTGTTGGGTGATATTTAACACGCTTTTATTAGCTTCAGACGTATGTTAGTGGACGGAATCTTTGAGCGTGATTTCGACCTCCTTCAAAACGTCCGATTAAAGCGAAATTTAGCATACTTACCGACGACAATGCAATATTATAAAATTAAAAAGTATTGTAAATTGTGATTAATTATATATAATTGTGATGTGTGTAAAGTTTAGTTTACATTCCTTTTTTATTTTACAATAAAATACATTATTTACTTGAAATTCATATTTAATTTTTTAGTTAGACTTTCTATAAATATTGTGTATTTTTTTGTTTATGCCAATATGTTTCAGTAAAGGTGAGCTATGGCAGTTGCAGTTGAAAGGTTCAGGTTTGACTCCGTACTCTCGGTTCGGTGACGGTCGAGCCGTGCTGAGGTCTAGTATCAGAGAGATGGTTGGATCCGAGGCTGCCTACTACCTAGGCATACCTACCACACGTGCCGCGGCTGTTGTTGGTAAGAGATAGTCTACATCCTACCCCCGCTTTTTTTTGTAGCATAGGCCGGCAAACGAGCCAGTGAGTCACCTGATGGTAAGTGATCTCCACTGCTCGTGTAGGCCCACAATACTAGAAGAATCATGGACGCGTTGCCGACTTTAAAGGAAAGGGATTGGAAAGGGGAGGGTTATTTGGGCCTCTGGATATCTTGCTCGCCGTACGAAACGCAGCAGCAAGCCGTTACTTTACATCAATTTCCTGTGAGACAGTGGTAACGACCCGGTCGAGCCCATTCATGCTGTATACAAAACTGTCTACAGCTTTACTCTACCACTTATGAAATCATATCGTATCTTTTCCATAGTAAAGATATTGAAAAATTAATACATAAATAAATAGATTTAGTGTAATTGCCGAGTGTATTTTGATTATGGTATTTATACATTAGTTGATATGGATTTCTATACATAAGTGTCTTTTATTTCATACTAGCTTTTGCTCGCGGCTCCACCCGTGTGATCAGCATTTTTCGGGATAAAAGTAGCCTGTAACCGTCTCCAGGTGGGATCCTGTAGTCTGTCTCTGTAGATAAATTCATCAAAATCGGTTCAGTGATTTAAGCGTGAAAGCGTAACAAACAAACTCACTTTCGCATTTACTTTCACCCCCTTTTTCATCCCTTATTAAATAAAATATACAAAATTCCTAAAACACGTATTTATTTGTTTAACGTCAATATCCGAAATACAAAATTTTGTTTATGTAGGTAACTTTCAAAATGACGGAATTTCATATATCATCCCCTATTTTGACCCCTTTGGGGTGGAATTTTCTAAAATCCTTTGTTAGTGGGTGCCTACATAACAAAATGAATATACAGTCCGAATTTCATGCTTGTAGCCTTGATAGTTTGCGCTCGGCGATGATGAATCAGTCAGTCAGTCAAGACATGTTATTTTATAAGTATAGATTTTATCTACACTATCTATACTAATATTATAAAGAGGAAAGATTTGTATTTTTGTATGTAACGAATAAACTTAAAAACTACTGGACCGATTTGAAAAATTCCTCCTACATTATCCCTGATGGACATAGGCTACTTTTTATCCCGGAAAAAGCAGAACACGAGGGCGGAGCCGCGAGGAAAAGCTAGTGATTAATAAACCATTTAATTGTGTAACAGTGAGCGACGAACACAAAGTGTTGCGAGACAAGTCATACTGCGGTGCGATGAGACCGGAGCGCGCCGCCGTGGTGGCTCGACTCGCGCCCGCCTGGTACCGACTCGGATCCTACGAGATACTGCACAAGCGGAGGGAACCTCACCTGCTCGCCAAACTCATGGACCATGTCATCAAAGTAAGTGATGGGTACAGTGAGCGATGAACACAAAGTACTGCGAGACAAGTCGTACTGCGGCGCGATGAGACCGGAGCGAGTAGCTATAGTGGCTCGACTCGCGCCCGCCTGGTACCGGCTCGGATCCTACGAGATACTGCACAAGCGGAGAGAGCCTCACCTGCTTGCCAGACTCATGGACCATGTCATCAAAGTAAGTGATGTGTACAGTGAGCGATGAACACAAAGTGTTGCGAGACAAGTCGTACTGCGGCGCGATGAGACCGGAGCGCGCCGCCGTGGTGGCTCGACTCGCGCCCGCCTGGTACCGGCTCGGATCCTACGAGATACTGCACAAGCGGAGGGAACCTCACCTGCTCGCCAAACTCATGGACCATGTCATCAAAGTAAGTGATGGGTACAGTGAGCGATGAACACAAAGTACTGCGAGACAAGTCGTACTGCGGCGCGATGAGACCGGAGCGAGTAGCTATAGTGGCTCGACTCGCGCCCGCCTGGTACCGGCTCGGATCCTACGAGATACTGCACAAGCGGAGAGAGCCTCACCTGCTTGCCAGACTCATGGACCATGTCATCAAAGTAAGTGATGTGTACAGTGAGCGATGAACACAAAGTGTTGCGAGACAAGTCGTACTGCGGCGCGATGAGACCGGAGCGCGCCGCCGTGGTGGCTCGACTCGCGCCCGCCTGGTACCGGCTCGGATCCTACGAGATACTGCACAAGCGGAGGGAACCTGACCTGCTTGGCAAACTCATGGACCATGTCATTGAAGTAAGGGATAACTTTAAATAAATAATAATAATAAATACACACATAGTCCTGACCCCACAGTAAGATACGAGTCTTGTGGCGTGGGTTTCAGGAACTACGAGAGACTTTCGGTCTCACTACACCCAGACTGCGAAACAAATACTTGTGGATCACATAAATATTTGTCTGTGTACGGGGACCGAACCCGCGGCCTTTCGCTTCACAGCCGGCTACTCGCCCGCTCCGCCACAGAGGCTGTCAACTGTTTTTTATAGCAAAGGCCGGCAAACAAGTAAGTGGGTCACCTAATGGTAAATGATCTCCACCACCCATGTACCCCCATAGTACTAGAAGAATCATGGGCGCGTCGCCGACCTTAATGGAAAGGGATAATTAGTGATTGGGAAGGGGAGGGGGATTTGGACTTCTGGATATCTCACTCACCGCACGAAACGCAGCAGCAAGCTGCTACTTTACGTCGGTTTTCTGTGTGACAGTGATAACGACCCAGTCAACCCGGCTCATTCATGCTATGCATAGACAAAACTGTTTACAGCGTGGCTCTACCACTCATAAATAAATGCCTAAGGCATTAAAGTCCGCCTGTATACCTTGTGTACAAAGTTTAATAAATAAATAAATATATGTATACGGTATATTTATAATTTATATACATAGAAAACGCAGCGACAGCTCAACGGCGAATGATACGGACTGACAAGACTAAGTGGTACTACCACTGCTGGTGGTAGGATATTCATATTCGCCCGGATAGCGACCACCGTGCACATGGTGTTCAACCTGCCATAGTGATCCACACGCCTTGTATGGATCGCGTTCCAGGATCAGCTAGTGTATATCCGGTTCTCGCGAGGGGCTTGCGACATGATTTGAAGGTTGATTTGGGCGGTTATAGGGGTACATCCTTGTATCCTTGTGCCTGCATCGGTCATCCGCATGTCCTGTCGCAAGCCCCTCGATTTGTTTCTTCCCTCTCCGAAGAGAGAAGAGGCATTTATACAGGCCGACATGACTCTGGTGACCACCGATAAACTCATTGTTTGTCGGTGGTTGCTGGTTTTTTGGACTGCACTACGCTTACCATCAGGTATATTGCAGTCACTTTGCCGTGCTCGGATAAAAAAAAAGTCGTATCCACACAGTCATGCAGAATAAGATCTCCATAGACCTACCAGCTAGTTATTTCTGTCTTAAAAAAAGGGCAGCGAACATTTTCTTCCAGGTCAAGTAATGAACATTATAATTGCAGCACCATTTCCCGGAGATCGCTTCCGAAGACGACGATAAACGTGTGAAGTTCTTCTCAGAAGTGGCGCACAGGAATCTCGACATGGTGGCTACTTGGCAAGGTTACTTCTTCCTTGTACCGTAACAAACTGCATTAAGAACTTTTCTTTTATTTGATTGAATGATGAGACGAGCAAGGCGCTCGCCTGATGGTAAGCGCCACGCCTGCCCATAAACAGAAGCAACACCACACAGAACTTTGAATTATAAACCACTGCATGGCACTGAATTGCGCTCGTCACCCGAGACATATTTTTATTTATAGCATAGGCCGGCAAACGAGCAAGTGGGTCACCTGATGGTAAGTGATCTCCACCGCCCATGTACGCCCACCATCAGAAAAATCATGGGCGCGTTGCCGACCTTAAAGAAAAGGGATAATTAGGGATTGGGAAGGGGAGGGGATTTAGGCTTCCGGATATCTCACTCACCGTACGAAACGCAGCAGCAAGCCGCTACTTTACGTCGGTTTTCTGTGCGACAGTGGTAACGACCCGGTCGAGCCAGCCCATTCATGCTGTAGACAAACTTGTCTACAGTGTGGCTTTACCACACAAATTTATTTATTTATCTATTTATTCAACCAGGTTTGGGCTTCGTACACGGTGTATTGAACACAGACAACATAAGCGTGTTGGGTCTGACCATAGACTACGGCCCGTACGGGTTCATGGACAGGTTCTCTACACACTATGTGCCGAACACGTCTGACGATCTCGGCCGCTACGCTTACAACAAACAGCCGGATGTGAGTGTACATATATTATGTTACTCCCAGAGAAGGTAGTCACAGCTCACAGTATAAACCAGTTCAAGAATCGACTTGACAATCATCTTATATCTAAAGATAAAAATAATAAGTTATATAGCAAGTAATATAGTGAAAGGCAGGATACAAGCACTATCAGTTGCAGGACAACTGTCTGTTTGTTTAATAAATAAATAAATTATTATTGATTTCTTACGTTTACGCGAATGTTACTCATTGAAATAAAACTAATTTAAACGGATTTTATCGCGGTTTTTTATTTTAATTTTTGGTCCACCCCGTGACCACCAAGGCTGAAAAGCTTTCGAAACGTCGGGATCATAATTAAAATAAAAAACCGCGATAATATTCGTTTAAATTAGTTTTATTTCAATAAAATATTCATGATTATAATTATCGCCATTGTCAATTTGTCATTATCATGATGACTGCTATAGTCGTGATGGACATTTTTTTTTATCGAAAAGTGACTTTTTTATTAGCTTAATGACGATACGAGCAGATTGATCGTTTGATGGAAAGCGTCACGCTTGCACATAAACACATACATCACCACACAGAATTTTGAATAAGATAGCCTCCATGCCGCATTAGGTGAGAAGCTGAGAGGCCGTGGGTTCGATCCCCGGACCGAGACAAATGTTTGTGTGGTCAACAAATAATTGTTCTGGGTCTGTGGGACCATAAGTCTAAATCCCACGATACAGGTTTAACCTACTGTGGGGTCAGGACTATGTGTGCGACTGTTGGGGGTATTTATTATTATTAACTAGCTGTACCCTGCGCGCGTTGCTACGCCACCAACTAAAATAAATTTGAAGGAAAGACATTACCCAAATATATGACATTCATTGGAATGACAGTGGCGCCATCTGTCGAAAATTGGTCGTACCGACTCAGAAACCTTCGTGGGCTCATGCACAACAACTTTGCTAAAGATCATCACATGATCAAATGCATAGTTTACGATTCTATAAAGGGCATAGAGACAAACATTCATTTATATGTATATAGATTATAATTATTGTATAATTTGTATGTGTTACAGGTAGTTCTCTGGAATTTGGACAAATTCGCCGAAGCGATATTCCCCGTTTTAAATGAGGACGAGAGAGAGAAAATAAAAGTTATACAGAGCACATTAAAGGAATATGTGACTACCAGAGTGTTGTATGTAATATTTTATACTTACTCTATATCTAGCATAACCCACAGAATAAATTACAATGTGGTAGGTCCCTCGTATGCGATTTCTGCCGTCAAGCAACAGTGTGTAAGCACTGTTGTGTTTCGGTTTGAAGGACATTGAAGCCAGTGAAATTACTGAGCATTATTAAACTTAACATCATATTATGTCTCGGGGTGACGAGCGCAGTTCAGTGCCATGCAGTGTTTTGTAATTCAAAGTTCTGTGTGGTGTTGCTTCTGTTTATGAGCAGGCGTGGCGCTTACCATTAGGCGAGCGCCTTGCTCGTCTTGTCATTCAATCAAATAAAAAAATACGGGTTGCACTCTGGGAGTGCCGACAGAAGTGAAAACTTACCAAACAAGATGCGAGAATACAAAATTACGGCAACATGCCCACTCGACATGATAAAAGTACATTCTACTCTCTTCGCGTTTATGAATTTTTGATATTGAAAAAAAAATGACGATCGATAAAGAAATACATATTTAACTTATTTTATAATTTGGAATATGGTGCCGTAAAATGTACCAGGTTCCCATAAACGCGAAGAGAGTAGAATGTCCACTTTTCATGGCGAGTAGCTATAATTAATAAACAAATGACGATTAGGACAAAGAAAAACTTTTTAGGTTTTTTCTTATTTGGAACATGTTGCCGTAAAATGTACCAGTCTCGCAAAAACGCGAAGAGAGTAGAATGTACTTTTATCATGTCGAGTGGACATGTTGCCGTAATTCTGTATTCTCGCATCTTGTTTGGTAAGTATTCCCTTAATTTTTTGTTTCAGACAAACGCACCTCATGAAATTCGGTTTGACCGAGATCCGAGAGGGGGATGACAAGTTTGTGGAGGAGTTCCATCTCATGATGGAGCGGGCCATGGCAGACTACACCATCACATACAGACAACTCGCCGAGGTATAAAAATAGTATAACGATTATGTATATAGGGGACAAACGAGAAAGTTTACTGGAGGTTTGAGTGGTAGAGCCACGCTGTAGACAGTTTTGTCTACAGCATGAATGGGCCGGCTCCACCGGGTCGTTACCACTGTCTCACAGAAAACCGACGTAAAGTAGCGGCTTGCTGATGTGTTTCGTACGGTGAGTGAGATATCCGGAAACCCAATTCCAATTAATCTTTTGAATTCATGCAATACTTTGATAAAAAACATAATTAATTATATATTTTTTGTTTCCTTGTTATGTTTTATCAATAACTAGCTGTCACTCGTGGTGTCACCTGCATGTTACTGCCTTGCTGCCATGGGTCATAGCGTGATATACATATAAACCTTCCGCATGAATCACTCTATCTATGGCTGAAAACTGAATTAAAATCCGTTGAATAGTTTAAAAGATCTAAGCGAACAGACAGCGGAAGCGACTTCATTTTATACTATGTAAAGATTAAGGCTGGGTTGCACTATAATAGCAGGTATAGTTAAGGTTAATGTCCAATTTGATGATAACAGTAATGCTGACTTTAACATTGACTGCGGAATATGTTGCACCCTCGTATTCCGATACTACTAGATTCCTCGATTAATTCTAGAAGCAGGGACATGATATTATTTTGGGGCACATATGCTTTAGGAGATATATCGGTTTGGAAGTTATAATTGAACCATCTGACAGCTATTTAACTTAAACAATAACTTTAACTAGCGAATCTTGGGCGGTTACTGTTAACAGCTAAATTTATGATGTTATCTAACATTTGTCAAATGTTTTGCTTAACCGGTACTTTAACATGATTGTCATTGCTAAAATAAGTTGGTGCATCCCAGCATAATTCTTATTTACTAATTTCTTATGTACTTAGGTGGAGCCATCAGCTTTGAATGATGCAGAGGCGTTAGATTCAAAATGGTCGCTGAAGAAACTACTGAATTCACCGTATTGGAAGGATTGGGTTAAGAAATATATCGCAAGACTGGAGGACGAAAATGGTATTATTTTCTTATCATTATCCATATTTTGCCCATAGTTTATAATAATAATACTAGCCCTATATTATACATGTCCCACTGTTGGGCACGGGCCTCCTCTACTGAATGAGAGATTAGGCGTTAGTTCACTACGCTGGCCTATTCCGGGTTGGTAGACTTCACATACCTTCGAAAAATCATATCGAGTTCTCAGGTATGCAGGTTTTCTCACGATGTTTCCTTCACCGTTAAAGTAAGCGATAATTAACAAATAATATACACGTAATTTAGAAAAGTCAGAGGTGTATGCTCTTGGGCCTGGTTTCGAACCTGAGACTTTCGTCTCGACACTCGGTACCACTCCCCGCTGAGCTATCGCTGCTTAAAACTTAAAAGCTTATAAAATAATGTTTTTTTGCAGTGACAGAATCGATGAGGCTCGAGCGAATGTCTAAAGTGAATCCGATGTATGTGCCGAGAAACTGGATTATGCAAGAGGCGATTGCGGACGCGGAAAAATTGGATTTTGCGAAGGTAGTTTTTTTTTATTTGATTGATTGACGAGACGAGCAAGGCGCTCGCCTGATGGTAAACGTCACGCCTGCTCATAAACAGAAGCAACACCACACGGAACTTTGAATTATAAGGCACTGCATGGCACTGAACTGCCCTCGTCACCCCGAGACATATGATGTTAAGTTTCATAATGCCCAGTAATTTCACTAGCTTCAATGTCCTTCAATGTCCTGCCCATATCATAAGGGGTGAGTCTATCGCCATACTGGGCACAATTCCAGATTCTTTATCAATTTGTAATGTTGACAGCCTCCGTGGCGCAGCGGGCGAGCAGCCGGCTGTGAAGCGAGAGGCCGTGGGTTCGATCCCTGCACCAAGACAACCATTTGTGTGATCCACAAATATTTGTATCGGGGTCTAGGTGTTGTGAGACCGCAAGTCTCTCGTAGTTCCTGATACCCACGACACAAGACTCTTATCTTACACTACGGACTATGTGTGTGACTGTGAAAAATATTTTATCACCAGGTGAGATTCCTCATGGAGCTCTTCAAGAAACCCTACGAAGTTAATGCTGAAGCCGAGAAGATGGGATATTCGTCGGAACCTCCATCATGGTCATACGAACTGAAGATCAGTTGTTCTAGTTGAAACACAAACTCACACCTGCATCCACTAAGGGGTAGGCAGAGATGGAACTAGTACATCCACAGTTCGCAGTTTAGTTTTGTCGCAATATCATCATCATCATCATCATCAGCCACAAGACGTCCACTGCTGAACATAGGCCTCCCCTAAAGATTTCTAGACTGACCTGTCGGAAGCGGTCTGCACCCAGCGACTTCCTGCGATCTTTATCAGGTCGTCTGTCCACCTTGGACAGACTATCTCAATATAATGAACACCAAATTATGATTCGAAATATGTATTGAATAGTATCAAAGTCCGCTTCCAACGCTTGAATAAGTTTGTTTAATGTAGGTGCAGGTTGTTAGGGGGAAATTTATGGCAAATATGGCGAGGGAAGGCAATTTTTGTGTGGAGGGGAATTATTAAAGTGAAACTTCATTAGCACCATTGTGATTTGAAAATTTGATGAAACGAAAAAGCGACAGTATAAAGAGACAAACATATTCATAAATAGGGTATTTGACTATTTTTTTTTATTATTTTAACCAATAAGTTACGTTTCCCGAAATCTATTAATGAAAGAATTATATAAATTAAGTAAAAAATAAATAAGTTACAATCCATTTCAATTTGCTGGAAGGGTTAGTTATCGCATGACGGAAAAAGGATACACGACATAGCATGTTACGTCACAAGCAAGGTCTCGCCATTACGATGCACGCGTGCGAGGGAGATAGTGAGATTTTCCCACTACACGCCCACTTTTGCTCATACCAATATTTAAAACATGAACAACAACCTCATTTTTTAACCAATTTCAATTCTGTTTTCGCAAAATAGTTTATAATTGGTATTATTATCCAATAAATACAAAATAATGTATAAAATTAAACATAGTCAAATACCCTATAGGATTTAGCCTGCGAGAGAATGAGATAGATTACAAGTATACAGTGTTTTGTAATCTTCGTCTTTTTGTTTTTTTTAAGTTTGTTTAAAGTGATACATTTGGTTTAGGTATTACGTTGTTATATCTGAAATGACATATCTCAAAATTTATAACTAGGATTGACTTGTACAACAATCCTTAACCGTACTTAAGTACTAAACAAATTACTAATGTAAAATTGTATACTATTTGAGATATTGTTTCTATTTTGCCAAATTCGTTGGATTAAACTATGTTAAATTACGTATTTTATAAACAAAATCATAAATGACACACTTCCCATGTACGATTATGCGAAATAGAACTTTAAATGATTGATTGGTTAATGAATTTAGCAAAATAAAATTTATATCTCAATGTTTATTGTTTACTTGAAGGTTAAAATGTTATTGCATCTAAATATGTTTATGCATTGTTGTGCAAGTGGGCTTATATATTGTATAAGTTGTTGATTTTTTAAGACATTTATTTTTATACAAATAAAAGCTATTTTATATTTTGTTGTTTGATTCCACAATAATGCTAATCTCAATTGATCAGTGTGAGTGGTAGACCCACGCTGTAGA
This sequence comes from Amorpha juglandis, assembly GCA_949126905.1. Lineage (NCBI taxonomy): Eukaryota > Metazoa > Arthropoda > Insecta > Lepidoptera > Sphingidae > Amorpha > Amorpha juglandis. Next base: position 13,437,778 of record OX421385.1, on the reverse strand, counting down.
TAGTTTTGTCTACAGCACGAATGGCTCTATTGGGTCGTTACCACTGTCTCAGAAAACCGACGTGAAGTAGCGGCTTGCTGCTGCGTTTCGTACGGTGAGTGAGATATCTGGAGACTTCTTCCCTTCCCAATCTATAATTATCCCTTTCCTATAAGGTCCTTTCCTTTAACGCGCTCATGATTCTTCTGGTATTTTGGGCGTACATTGGCAGTGGAGATCATTTGCCGGTCTATGCTATAAAAAATACTATCTAGCTACACAATAATAATAATACTAGCCCTGTATAATAAATGTGTCATGCTGGACATGGCCTCTACTTAATGAGAGTAGTCAGGCCTTAGTCCGCCATGCTGGCCTAATGCGGGTTGGCAGACATCACATACCTTCGAAATTTTTATGGACATCTCAGGTATACAGGTTTCCTCACGATGTTTCCTTCGTGGTTAGAGCAAACTATAATTAACATGTAACTTACAGAAGTCAGAGGTGCATGCTCTTGGTGCTGGTTTGAACCTGCGGCTTTCGTCTCGACCGCGTCAGTCTGTACCAGCCCTTCTGAGCTGAGCTATTTTCATATTTCAATTTTATACAAATAAAAAGCAAAAATAGAAAATTAACCAAAATATATTGCAAAGAAATTAAATATGTTTCACGATCTCCTTAAATACAATATTTACAATAAACAAAAATTCTTCCTCTTTTATAATACTCCTATTCAGACACAATGGTGACTGTGAAGTTAGGCACGATCTCTGCACAACAGGTCATTAACAGCCGATTTCAACACTACCTTCAACTCTTCAGATGTATAGCTCAAATGAACTAATCAGGAATACAGTTTGAAGGTAATGCATACAAATTACTTAATTGATTGGTTGAGTTTCAGCATCTATTCGTTTAATCACACTAGGATTCATTGAAATCTGCCATCAGGCTAAACCAACTTCATAATTGTGAAAATAATCATTACAGTTATTTTACCATTATCTTGGCAACTTAACTAAATCTACAATGGCAGCTGACTTCAGCCACCATAAGCTGTAAATTGAATTGTACACATAATTATTCATAATCTTCGTCAGCACTATCATCAGGTTCTGAGTAATCATCATCATCCATAATTTTCCTTCTTTTCTTTTCTTGAATATTCTCTTTGTCTTCCTCTGGCTCCTTCGCCTCAGTCTGTGCAGAGCGGTGGTGGAATACAAAAGATATACTTTTAGCTAAATCCCAGCATTGTTTTAAGACCATGTCAGCCAAACTCTTCTTATCCGCACAGTGGTACCAGATCGACAAGTCTGAAGTACAGTCAGAGTTCTCAGGAGGTAGCGTGACTTGTATATTATTGACACATCTCCTGCACTTAAATTTGCTGTGAGTGTCTGATAATGTGTTTTCTTCTAAACGGAACAGATCTTTTAAGTCTTCTGAAGTAAAATGACGTAAGGACTCCTCATTTTGGTCTACAACTGTGTCGCTAAGGGCCTTCTTGTGCGCTTGTCTTTGGAAAATCTTTTCTTCAATAGTCCCTGTAGCTAATAATCGGTAAATATAGCATGGTTTCTTCTGCCCGTCTCTCCAAACTCTAGCCATGGCTTGCTCGTCATTAGCTGGGTTCCAATCCGGATCAAACATGATCAATCGGTTTGCTCCAATAAGATTTAGCCCACAGCCTCCAGCTTTAGAACTCAACATAAATATCCATTCTTTATTTTCCTTGTTATTGAAACTCTCAACAACTTTAGCTCTTTTCTTTATTGTCATAGAGCCATCTAACCTGACATATAAATATCCACGTTTTCTGCACAATTTCTCAAATAAATCCAAGGTTTGGGTGTAGTTTGAAACTAAGACTATCTTGTCATCAGTATTAGTCTTTAGATTAGCTAAAATACAATCTAGAATCATAAGTTTTCCTGAATATTCAGGCTTTACATCCTTAATATCATAATTACTGGGTAACAGATCTCTTGCTTTCTCAAACCCTTCAGATCTCTCTATAATCTTATCATACACTAAGTCAGGATGGTTGCAAAGCTTTTTCAGTGTTGTTATACTAGACAAAGCGCTCAAAGTATTTTTATCACCAGTTCCAGTGAATTTGTTTCTAATTGCATCAGAATTGATGAAATTTTTATATATTTGTGTTTGTAATGGTGTCATCTTGACACAAATGACTTGTTCAAACTTGACCGGCAAGTATTTTGTTAGTAAACTACTTGTTCTACGTATCATGCATTTGTTCACTATAGATGTCAATGTCTGGAGGCATTCCTGTGCTCTCTCCCTTTCTTGAGCAGTTGCCAATGCATCTTGGCCTCTTAGGATAGCGTTTTCATACCGCTTCTTAAACTCATGAGCAGTTCCAAGTATACCTTCATTAACAAAGTGCACCAAACTGAAATACTCAGTCAAATCATTCTGGATGGGTGTGCCCGAAATCAATATCCTCCTTTTTGCTTTTAATCCCATCAAAGCTTGATAAGTTTGGTTTTCACTGTTCTTTAACCTGTGCCCCTCATCACATAGCACCAAACCAACTTCAGAAGAATGCAGAATGTTAGAATATATCCTGAATGTTTCATAAGATATGATCAACACTGGTGTGGCAACCCTATTAGCTGAATAGGTGTTCATAAACTGCTGTAGTTTTAAAGTTATGTCAGCTTTTGATCCCCCATCCATTGCTAATGCATTTATCCTCTGTGCCAACCACTTATGTATCTCATTATACCAGTTCTTGACTAAACTGCTTGGACATACAATGATTGCTTTGCATATTGTAGGCTTACAGTCAGGCCCTTGACGTAACAGAGTCCAGAGTAGTGTTATACACTGCAATGTCTTACCAAGCCCCATTTCATCAGCCATGATACACCCGTAAGCATTCTCTATCTGTTTTCCAGTAACACAGTCGTACATAAACTGCACCCCGTCACGCTGGTGAGGTCGCAGGATGTTTCCGAGGACTGGATCGACCACTACAGCGACTTTTATTTCGTTAGGACTCATTTTCATCCTCTCATGTTCAGGGATGTACGGAGGTCGGTACAAAACAAGTGAATTTGGCTCATCAGGGTCATGTAGTGCTCTTCTAACTTGAGTTCTCTTTAACCCCAAACTTTTGCTACAATATGATGAGACGTAGTTGGGAATAGGTACTTTGAATGGCTTACTCAGTATCTGCTTTATTAAGTTCTCGTGTTCCGAGTTGGACATCGGCTGGGAAGCTATTTTCTGGGTTAGATTTACTTTTGTGCACTCCCGCCTTTTGCGTTTCGCTGAATCGAGTAATGGGCTCTTGAAAACGTTCTCGCCGGAGCCGATTTGGCTCGGTGCGAGACTTCGCCTCATTATGTGTTTGTTTAACTACACCATGGGAACAAACGAAAGAATTACCGAGAAATAAACAAGAATGAACTTGTTTCAATAGCTGTGATTTGTGAATTGTGGTGTAATTTAAACTGTCAATTTTGTTTTGATTCTTTTTTTTTTTTTTTTTTTGTTTTATTTGTTCCTTACAGGAACCGGCTAAGGTCGTAGACCATGCTGCCAAGTCTTCAGTCATATAATTTCATACGTAGACTATATCTAATGTCAGAACGATGAAACACGTGTGCGGTCGATTTCAAGGTCCTGTCGGATTCCAGGTGCTAACTCCTTTCAGTACTTCTCTTAAATCACTTATTTCAATGTTTCCATACACTGTTCATCACCGTCGATGTTTAATGAACAAAACCGCACAACTTTTATACAACAAACACAACTCTAAACTAGTTTATGGAATAAATTAAACAAGCGACGACACGCCGCTGTCAGAGTTCTAACCTCGAATCTTTGTTTTGATTCGTTTTTTTTTATTAATTTTTATTTTTTATTGGGAAGGCAAAGAAACTATCCCATACAGCCTCGTCATATGTGATAGATATTTTAAGAACGATGAAACAGGGGTCATTATGGGTATGACCGATTTCAAGGTCTTGCTGGAATTTTGGTGTTAATTCCATTCAGTACGTTCCTAGACTTTCTTTAAGCGAATTGAACGCACAAAGTCGAACAATACACTCTGTCAAAAGTCACTTATTTCAATGCTTCCATACTGAGTTCATCACCGTTGAAATCACAAATCTACACCACTTTTATACAATAAACGCAACTTTAAACTGGTATGAATTAATTGAAAGAACCGCACGGCCAAAACTACTGATTTGAAATTTGACAATACATTATTTCAAAATAATTATTTAGCCATCTCCGGGAACTTATACAAAACTGACATAATAAAGAAAACATAATATTTTGTTTTCCTTCATTATTAAAGGGTACACACAATAAACAGATAACTTCAAATAGTTTCGAAGTTTGTACCCTGGGGCTAGGAATTGGGATTGAATCCGCGACTAGTCTCTGCACTCCGTTTCCCTCACCGGTAGGTTATCGCCACTGCTGGCATACTATTTTAGGATAGAGCGAGATCAAAATATGGCTCCTTGCGTATTAGGTTTGGTATATGCCCGGCCTGAACTCAAACAAACATGCGGAGGTGCTTCTACTCCGGGTCGGCACATGGAGCGGCAGTTCCGTTCACCCTAGCTACTATCGCCATGAAGATAAATGGTGAATGAAAAACATTTTAATGAGCAAAAAATCCACAGTTTTAGTTCTTTCCCTTTTTTATTATTTTACAACGGTATCATAATTTTCTTATGTACTAAGTTATATTTCAGGGAAGGAACCAGGCTCTATATTAATAAAACCCTAGCACACAAATGGCCAAAGCTTAAAACGTCACATTTTTGTGGACGATAAATAAAAAAAAAAAAAAAAAAGAGTTTTGGCGGGAATTCTGACAGTGCAGTTCATCTATTATTTTAATTTATTTCATAAACTAGTTTAGAGTTGTGTTTGTTGTATTAAAGTGGTGTGGATTTGTTCAATAAACATTGACGGTGATGAACAGTGTATGGAAACATTGAAATAAGTGAATTAAGAATCGTACTGAAAGGAGTTAACACCAAAACTCCGACAAGACCTTGAAATCGACCGCACCCGTGTTTCATCGTTCTTGGACTAACTTGAGAATATATTAAACTTGACACTGGCTAAATGCATAATACTGCGAAAGCCATAAATAAAAAGAAAAAGAAGAATAAAAAAAAATATTAAAGTTAAGAAAATACTTTATTAAAAAACAAAACACTTCCTCTTAAGTTACAACTCCTTAGCCAAAGTGAGTCAATATTCATCACAGACATTCAGTTTATAAATTTTACAAGAAAAAAATACACAGTAAATTATAACAAAATAATTTATAAAATTTAATGTTGCCATTTGCAATTTTTAAATTCGACAGAATCAATCAATTTGGTTTCAAAGACATATTTAGGGATCGGTATATGCCAAATTGAATATTCTATAAATCGATTTAAACATATTGAGACACAACGTTTTTTGTAACACTGAATGGCAGAGGTATCGCAATATAACTATAAATTAAACAACCAGAATCGCTTTTAGCGTTGACTTATACTATAAAACTATTCTGAATTGGTAAATACCGTAAACAAAGACACAAACTGGACGTTTAGCAAAAAAGTCAGCAACTTTCTGCCTTGACGTAATACGTAACATGATTGTTACAATATATTAGTAACATTCTATACCAAGCTGTTTAAAGCGATGCACTTGGATATACCTGGATCTATAGTATTAAACTACAAAATCAATGTCTACAGACAGAGTGGCGCCGGAAAATTACAAAGCTGGTAGTAGGATATTCTTATCCGCCCAGATAGCGACCACCGAAGCAATTACACAGACCGGCGTGACTCTGGTGACCACCAACTAACTCACTGTTTGTCGGTGGTCGCTGGTTTTTAGGATTGCACTACGCTTACCATCAGGTGTAGTGCAGTCAATTTGCCGTGCTCGGATAAAAAAAAACTCACCCTTATATTCTTACTCATACGACTGATAACAGTATTAGTATAATAAAACAGGGGCGTGGTTAGTTGCTGGTCATGATGGACGAGTCGACCAGAATGTTACCAAAACCAACGTAAAGTAACAGCTTGCTGGTGCATTTCATACTGTGACTGAGACCAGAGGCCCTAATACTAATTCCCTTTCCTCAATTCCGTACAGTTGGCAATACGTATGGATGTTGATGGGCGATATCCATTTGCTTATTTGCCAATCTCAGCTAAAAAAAAACACCGAGCGGCTCAAAGAAGATATTGATTTTCATTAACCGAGTGGCTCGAAGAAGAGGTCACCAGAATCATGCTGGCCTGTATAAATGCTTCTTCGCACTCTAAAGTCGGAAGAAGCAAATCGAGGGGTCTTCGGTAGGACAGACGGATGACCGATGCAGGCTTAGGGATACAAGGATGTACTCCTATATCCACCTACCAACCATCAAGTCATATCGCAAGCCCTTCAGTTACCATCAGTTTCATCAAGGAAATATAGTTCAATGGTTATCAAGGTAGACTTCACTGCCACTCCTGATGAATGTAGACATTGTATAATTGGTAAAGTGCATTCACAAGACCAGATGATATGATAGATTGGCCTGTCAAAGTAGCCGGTTTTTTTTAAATATATTTCACATTTTTTTTTGTCATAAACTATGATTAAAATTGATAATAACTGGTTTCGATATACTGGCTGATTATATAATTTTAGCTTGTCAAACTGGTGTACTTAATAATAATAATACCGAGTACTGTATTATATACGTCCCAATGCTGGGCCCCCTCTACTAATGAGACGGATTAACCTTAGTCCACCACATTTTCATACCTTCAAAATTTTTATTACGGTGCTAACAATAATTATTACATTTTAAAAAATTACAAAAAAAAACAAAGGGCAAAGAAGACCCGTTGCAAATATTATAGTAGTACTTATGTATAAAAATCCCCAGTCTATAAACATATAAGAGCAAAGAAAGGTAAATTCACACTCATACATTCTCTTAGTTTTGGCATGAGATGTTATAATAGACTGCTACTGTGCGTTTAAGGTTGGTTTGGTTCTTTAAGAGGCTACGCAAGATATAGCCCAGGGTCCCTGGATTGAAGGGTCCACAAAATACCGAAACTTAACGAATTTTCTAGTTAAAAGTCAATTTAAAACTCAAAACACGAAAGAAGTGCTCTAAGACCCTGGCAGCACTTACAAATACACTTAACATTTCATATAACATAATATTGTATATGCAGATTTTTTAATACAATTTGAACACAACCACCCATACTAGTGTTGTCAGATCAGTTTTCCCAAATACAGGAACAACAAAAAAGGGGAACTGAAAAATAAACGGGACTCTTCACTGCCCGAAAAACAGGATAATCCGGCCATTGTGGTACATCTGGCAACACTGGCCTCTACACATTGCATGAGAACTCATTTAATGCGTTCGCGCACACTATGAAACCCCATAGTAACATGTATTTATGAACATAGGTTACGACTCACAGCGGTTATGCAATCACACACACAGCATAACTTTTAAGACAAAGCATATAAAAACAATATCACATGGTAATGGGGTTTATTTTTTGGGCATCCTGAGCACCTTGATGCTCGTACCTTCGTATGAGCAATCCGCGCGAGATGGATAAACATTTTTGAGGTTATCTTCCATGTCCACTACTTTTACCTGCAAATAATAATAATATTTAACATCTTATGTCTCGGGGTGACGAGCGCAGTTCTGTGTCAGCAGGTCTCTCGTATGCGAGAGGTCGTCTGGGTTGCAGTGGCGTGCACTCCATATAGGCAAAAAGGCACTGCCTACCCTACCAGCCAACACGGTTTTAATAATGTAAAAATAAAATAAAAAATAAATCAAATAAATAATACAATACACGTATTTAAAAAGTTAAAACTCGGTACGAAAATCAATGCAAACAATGCATTGATTTTCGTACCGAGTTGGAACTTCTAGGCAGTGATTTCCGTTGCCTACATTCCATCCATAAATTTACGCAAAAGTGGACGATTTTCGACTTTATCGACCAAAAATGCGTAAATACTATATGCGATTATGAATGACATCTCTTGCGGCAGCAGGACCAATCACAGCTCACCTTTTTTTTTTTATCCTGGCTCGGCAAAATGACTACGCCACACCTGATGATAAGTGTAGCGCAATCCAGGAATAGTGTCGACCAACGACAAACAGTGTGTCTATCGTTGGTCGGCACAATCATGCCGGCCTGCCTAACTGCTTCTTCACACTCCGTTTAAAGGACCCCATATTATAGGAAGGAGGGAACACGTGCGCCGGCAAACTGTTCCACAGCTTAATGGTCCGGCAGAAGTAAGATTTAGCGAACTTTTTAGTTCGAGCCGAGATGGAGGAGACCACGAAGCTGTGGCTCCGCAAGCCAGCACGCGTGGTTCTGTTAAGGAAGGGTGAGGATGGGATAAGGTCAAACAATTCTTCAGAGCACTCGCCATGATACAAACGATACAAGACGCTCAGCGAGGCAATGTCCCTCCGCAATTGTAGCGGTTCTAAGTGTCTTGTAACGTCTGCATCATTCACAATGCGGACAGCCCGTCGCTGCAATCCGTCCAAGGCATCGAGTAGGTACTTGGCGGAACCGTCCCAAAGGTGCGAACAGTACTCCACACCCGGCCTTGCTTGCGTTTTGTATAAGCGGAAAAGCTGGCCGGGTGCAAAATACCCACGCACCTTGTTCAGGATTCCGACCCTGCGCGATGTGGCTGATATTACGCCCTCGATGTGGTTCCTTGGATTCAGATTGCAGCAAATATCCATGCCCAGGATATTTAGGCTATTCCGCATTGCGAGCGGGATACCCTGAAGATTGGGGAGGGGAGAGAACGGGGATTTTTTGCACGTGAACGCGCACACCTGAGTTTTCTTGGCATTGAACTCAACCAGATTCCTTGTACCCCATTCCGAAATGAGATCCAGGGTCCGGTTGAGCTCAATGACAAGATTCTCTCGCTGCCTCTCAGTGACTTCCCGGCAACCAGAAGGCTTACTGCAGTAACGCCCATGCACTGTGCTGTCATCTGCATAGCAATGGATGTTACCAAGTGGTAACATATCATTGATATGCAGAATAAACAAGGTGGGCGAAAGCACAGAGCCTTGTGGGACTCCAGCATTAACTGACATGAGCCGTGAAGCATGCCCTTCAACAAGGACACGCATTCTACGCTCATGCAGAAAGCCGGAGATCCACGTGCACAGGTTGTCGGGGAGCCCATATGCCGGAAGCTTGGAGAGAAGACCACGGTGCCAGACCCTATCAAATGCCTTAGCAATGTCGAGGCTTACGGCTAGAGCCTCGCCATGCTTGTCAACCGCTTCCCCCCAGCGATGTAGCACGTACGCTAAAAGATCACCCGTTGATCGTTTAGACCGGAAGCCGTACTGTCGGTCACTGATCAGCGAGTGATCCTCCAGGTAGCGGATCAGCTGTGCGTTTATGATCCGCTTCATTACCTTGCACATCTCTGAGGTTATGGCGATTGGACGGTAATTGTTAGGGTCCGACCGATCACCTTTCTTTGGGATCGGTTGCACATTGGCCTCTCTCCAAGATTGGGGCACAATACCTGAGAAGAAGGAAGAACGGTATAGGCGCGTCAGCACAGGAGACAACTCGGCTGCGCACATTTTAAGAACCACCGCTGGGATACCATCGGGACCACTAGCCTTGCGGACATCGAGGGTCTGCAATTCACGCCGCACATCACAATGCCTGATACGAACATCCGGCATGGAATATCCGCAATCAGGCACTGTGGGCGGCAGTGCATTACCGACCTCGAGCCGCGAATTAGCCGCAAAGAGTTCTGCCAAAAGAGTGGCTTTCTCTTGCGGCCTATGGGCCAGGGATCCATCCGGATATCTCAGCGGTGGCAACGAGGGGCGACAGAAATTAGATTGGACGGCTTTGGCAAGACTCCAATAAGCACGACTGCTCGTCGGATGATCCGCCAAAGTCCGTCCAATCCTGTTGATGCGCTGGGCATCCGCTCTGACGTACGCTTTCTTGCAGGCCTTGGTGGCTTGGTTATAGGCCGCTTTGAGAGAACTTATGTTAGGATCCTTCATGGCGCGACCCCTAATCCAATCGCGATACGCAGCCTGTTTCTCACTCACAGCATCTGCGCAGTCGCGATTGAACCAGGAGCGTCCGCGACCACCACCGACGACCTCCGAGGAAGGAATGTAATATTCCATTCCTAACCGGATCTCGTCGGCAATAGCGTCGGCACTCGCGGAAGGATCGTTGCCCTCAAAGCAGCGCTGCCCCCAAGGGATGGATGCAAGATATTCTCGCATGCCATCCCAATCTGCCGACGAGTAGTGCCAGATTCTGCGCCTGATCTTTACAGGTGGTGGAGGCGCAGCACCAGGCACTGTGGATCCAACCAGACAATGATCGGAGGTACCCAAAGGGGCACCCACCGACACACTGTATCCGGCTGGATGACTCGTCAGCAGAAGGTCCAGCAATGAAGGCGTGTGACTTGCCACATCTGGGATTCTGGTGGGCTGATTCACCAGTTGTGACAAGTCGTGAGTCAGAGCAAATGCATGAGCAGCACGTCCAGCATGGTCAGTCTTGGAGGAGCCCAACCACAGCTCATGGTGCGCGTTGAAGTCCCCCAAGACCACCAGTTCCGCTGTCGGATACTGCTCCAGCGCATCGTCTGTCGCCTGGCTGATATAATTAAACAGCCGAGTTGTCTCGTCATCCCCGTTATGGGATCTGTAAAGGCACACATAGATCCGGCTTTGAGTGCCAAGATCCACGTGTACCCACAGTGTGGAAAAGGAAGGATCCTCCATGCAGTGCAGACGGCGACAGCTGACGTCCGACCGGACATACAAACATACCCCGGCCCTTGGCTTGAAGCTCTCTTCAAGTAAGTAGCCGGGATAGTGCAAATATGCCGTGTCGGCCGGACGACAGATCTGCGTCTCCGTCAAGAAGAGCATTGCAGGCCGGGCCGTCTCGAGATGGTGGTGGACGGCACTAAGGTTCGAATGGAGTCCACGGATGTTAGTGAACCCCATTGTGAACGCGGTGGTGGAGCTGTGCACCGCTGTAGGACCTGCTCTCTTATTTGGCACTGTCATGGTTGATGAGAAAGGAAGGAGGAAGAAGCAGCTTGCGGGACCTGCGACAGGACAGATGGATGACCGTGACCTGCACATGGTCATAGGACGGCCGAACGGAGGCAGACTGATTCGCCGGACGGAAGGGCCCCCGTACCCTCCCGGGATAGGCCACCGGGACCCCACATCCGGTCACCAACCGGCACGACGGACCTACCCAAGATTATGCGTGGCATGGTGAGGCAGCCTCTCGAGGTGGTTAGCCTCGATTGGGCCCCTGTACTGTACCACGGGCGGCTAGCGGAACAACCGTTTCTACAGGTCTCCCTGTCCGGCGAATCAATACACCTCCATCCGACAGTAGACCGACATACACGATCCTGCCAGCCATCATGTCACGTCGCAGGCTCCGCAAGAACCGGATGTACACTAGCTGATCCTGGAACGCGACCCACACAGTATGTGGGTCACTGTGGCAAGTTTTACACCATGTGTACGGTGGTCGCTATCTGGTCGGATGTAATATCCTACCACCAGCTGAGCGAATGTTAGCTCATAGATCCCTCGGTCGCCTCTTACGACCCCCTCGGGAAGAATAGGGGAAGCGGTTTGTATTCTTACGCCGCCGCTCCACGGACCTTTTTTATGTTGGCCAATCGTGACGCATGACGCAATCAGCCATTAAAAATTTTGACACCAAGTCACCATATTGTTTTTCTGTTTCATTTGACACGCAATCTTTGTTTATGTTTTGATTTTATTGCATATAATTAAAGTAACGTTAAATTTTTAACACGTGAAGTATGTGTCGGATATCTTGCAAGTGACGTGTTCAGTAAATATTACTCACGGGCCAATTCTTTCTTCAATTTGGCGTCATCGTCAGAATAATAATGATGGTAAGTTCTTAATTTCATATAATATTTTTTTTTGCTAATTTAACGTTTTTATTTTTTTTACGGGAGAGAGATTTTTTACGTGACTATTAGAAGCCTAGGAAAAATCTAGACCCATTCTATGACGTCTTGCAAAGATTTGAAAAAGTAGAAATATAACTGCTGCCTACCCTGTCACAAAACCCTGTGCACGCCACTGCTGGGTTGGTACTACCGCGCCGTCTATTTCTGCTGCCACGCAACAGTGTTGTTGTGTTTCGGTTTGAAGGACATTGAAGCCAGTGAAATTACTGGCCATTATGAGACTTAACATCTTATATCTCGGGGTGACGAGAGCAGTTCAGTGTCATGCAGTGATTTGTAATTCAAAGTTCTTTGTGTTGCTTCTGTTTATGGGCAGGCGTGGCGCTTACCATCAGGCCAGCGCCTTGTTCGTCTCGTCATTCAATCAAATAAAAAAAACCGGCCCATTTATGCTGGCTAGTGATTTTCTACTGTTATGTGTACATACCTGCTGCACAGTGAGTGCATGGAACCCTTCAGCCTGGTCGGGATGGTCACCGACGCCCAGAATGAGACATTCCTGCAGGAACTTGTCTAGAACGCTCCTGCATGCGCCAAGAGATGCCTGTGACGTCACCTCCACCAGCATCGACTTGGTCTCGTGTGACATCTACAAATAATAGTTTTTTTTAATTAGTTGCCTTGATGTACAGAGGTCAGTTCCTCAGAGGTTTGACGTCAGACAGGCAGCCGGTAGTAAAAACTGGCGGCCGGTTGTAAAAACTGGCGGCCGGTCGTAAAAACTGGCGGCCGGTCGTAAAAACTGGCGGCCGGTCGTAAAAACTGCAAGCAAAATCTTTCTGTAGGTAATAATAATTATCTATAAAATTCAGTATAGGAAACTATCCTATATATTGAAATAAGACTAGTTTAAACGGATTTTATCGCGGTTTTTTTATTTTTAGTTCCGAAGTTTCGAAAGCTTTTCAGCCTTCGTGGTCACGGGTCACGTGGTCACGAAGGCTATAATATGTAACATTCGCATAAACGTAAGTAATAATTACTCTATTATATATTGTAATTGTGTAATTATAATTTTTGTATAACCTGAATCACATTGTGACTGCTTTTTTCTCTTGAGGAGTTTTTTATTTTACGCATGGACCTTAGTTATTTTCAATTCTAGATAAAATCATGAAGTTAGAAATGTTATGTAAATTATTACGATACAAGATATCTTCTGGCATTTGTTCTGAAACTGATATTGCTTATATCAGTTTCAGAACAAATGCCAAAAGAAACATGTTATACAGTTAATATTTATTTATTTATTTAATTCTTTATTGTACATAAATATATACAGATAAATAAAACAAAACAGAAAAGGCATAGAAACAAAGTATAAATGGCGGTCTTATCGCTCAAGGCAATTTCTTACAGACAACCATGGGATGGAGGCCAGTAAATAAGAAATAACGGGCAGTCAAGTGTACAGTACCGAAAATAATAGTAATAGTCATAATTTATTACCTTAGTATCTTCCGAGTTGGTGATAGGCGGGAAACTAATCACTTTACCGCTCGAGTCTTCCAGACAAGGGTACAATGGCTTACCCTCCAGTAAGTACAAATACCTGTAAGTAGAATAACTTATTGTATACAACAAGCGCGAAATAGTTTGGACGGTGTGAAGTCCGACACGTCACCGGTTCTCTATGTTAGTGATTCCTAAATTAGGTTCTGTGTAAACCAAGGGTTCTTTTTCTATTCTAGCATGACAAAGTGACTATACTGAATCTGATATTAAGAACAGTTCAATGTAAATATAATTCAGACCGTCAATTTGACTTAGACCAATCTTTTTTAAAATGAGCTACAAAGCCCCCTTGTGAGCACTGGAGGCTTACAGGGAGTCGGTAAAGGGTCAAAGGATACAAGTTTGACTCAGAAAAAGGATGAATCATATGGCTATATTTAAAATAAAATAATTTCGTGGAGCTCAAAATTAATTCTCAAAGTGGGCAGTAGACGAACTAAGTTTGAGAACCTATGAATTAGACCAGGGATTCCCAAACTATTTTGGTCAAGAGAACCCTTTAGAAAATGAATTGATAAATCAGACCCCCATAGCCAAATTACTTAAAAATCCTATATCTAGTTATTTCCTATAAATATAATATTCTTACTAATTTAAAACTGCGGTTTTTGTTTATGTAGACCCCTGGGAAACAGATTTCGACACCAAGGGCTCGATATCCACTTTGGAAATCTCTAATTCAGATATACTTAGTTATTTAATTTCGAGTTTACGTGGCCTTAAAAGTTTAAGAATGCTGCTCTGCCAATGGTAAGTGAACTTCTCCCCTGACCACCCAAAATACAAGAAGAATCATGGGTGCAGTACCATATCTTAAAGGAAAAGTATGGGTTATTACTGGCATTAGGAAGGGAATTTCGCCCCACAGATATGTACAAATAATCTACACTCAGCAATAGTTAACTTAAGGTATGTTCTTGGATATATAAGAAGTCAACTTACTTATGTATTCCAGAATAGACATTTCTCTTCTTTTCCTTCCTTAATGCATCTGCCTCCGCAGTGAGCTGTTGAAACAGTTGCTCCCCAGTGTACGGACGCACCCTCGAAAGTGGGGTCAATTTTAAGGCAGCCGGTGGTTTAGCCGTGTATTTTAGGTCACCTAGAAACAAATTTGATCAGGTATTTTTAGAGTTTAAACCACAAGCACAAGTAATTATAATAACTATAAAAAAATAAAGATTTCATTAGATAAACATAACAGACTTTTTTTAACATGTATTAATGAATCTAAAGAATTAAGCGAAAATTTTAATTAGATGAGGCACTTGTTTCACTATGTCTAGGTAAAACACTATTTTTAGGGTCTTTTTCACAATGATTGAGTAAAATTTAACCACAAATCAATGAACAAGATGGCAATTTAGAAAGTACTTATTGGATATCTTTCTTTTGTTATATATGCATGTCACAGTGATTTCTGTATTTGAACATATTATTTGGTACATAGTATTTACTCAGAGGTGGTGAAACAGGCGCTTAGGTTACAAACCTGTTGCTATCTTTCCTAAATCATGCGTAGCAATGGTGGCCACGTTCCGTTTGTCACACACAGTGTCATGTAACTTAGTTTGCATTTGAATGAACTTCTTGAATGATTCAGTAGTGAAGTTCAGGTCTTTTATGATACAACACAATATGTATGGCCTTATATTCGCCACTCGGGACTCAAATATCTTAACTTTAAGCATGTCTTCATCTACATGGAGTACTTTCATCGAATGACATAAATCATTTTCTATTTCATCATTAACGAGTTCTTCTTTTTTGCCTTTTTTTGACTTGTTTTTGGACGGTTGTTGATTCTGGTCGACCTTGGGGCAATGGTCACGAATGTAGTCCATGATTTGCTTTGTACGGCACTGGTCAACTAATTTCATGAACCTTTTGTCTGTCAGTTTATTTCCTTTGAGGTTGATGTCTGCAACAAATAAAAGTAATGTATGGCTTAAATTATAATGATGATATTTGTAGTTTTGATAATTTTAAATAATTGTTAGGTCTTTTAAATTATCTAAATAGAATTTAATTGTGAAATCACACTCAAGTTTTACAATTCACTTAGATGTAGCAGAGAGAGTGCTAAAGACCACAAAAAGGCATTGAAATAAAAAAAACGCCTAACATAATGGGAACTCTTTGGGAACACAAAAATTATCTGTACTCGGAGCTAGATTGGACTAGGATTGTAAATTATTGAATAAAATGGAGACCGTAGGAGGAAGTTTATACAAAAATAGACATCAAATTGGAGGAAAAATTATATATTGTTTACAATAAATAGTTCTTTTATATTGTAAAAACCCAATGTTCAAAAATAAAAACAGGCTATTATTATTATTAAAATCAAGTAGTAATAAACAAAAATAATTTATATAAGAAATACTGTACTATCTAAATGCTACGAATTACTTATGAACTTTCACACATGTATTAGGAATTTTAAGCTGACCTCAAAATCATATTATACAGGGTTATTTTTAAAACACCAGCAACCTCGCAGGGGTAGATTCCTAAGGTTATAAGCTACTACTTTTGTTCTACGACTTTTGATAATTTGTTAGATTTTATTTTCATACAAAAATAAGTATTCATTTAATTTCCGTCTTGAATATTAACAACGCGCATCGCAGATTACGTAAACAAATACGCGAAGCGTGGGGAACCGGGCAAGCGGCTTTGAAGGTCAACGCTCGAGCAGCTGACGGCCGCTTTGATGTCGTGCGCGCACGCCGCGCCACGCCGCAGTCTACGAAGTAAAACACGACACAACAAAAACTTGTAAAATATTTTTTTTTTAAATATATTGAGTTATATCCAAACTCGTAGAACAAAAGTTGTTCCGTATGGGGTCTGGTCCTGGTTCCGCTATCTGGTCCTGCGAGGTTGCTGGTGTTTTAAAATTAACCCTGTATATAGTTGAAGCATGATAATGATTCATAGGGAACAATGTATATAATATTGTGAAATATTGCATCATGTAATCACAATGTTTTTTAATGGCAGTTTTCCAATACTGATGTCATATGTTTATTTCTTCAATTAATTGATTAATGTATTTTTAACAGATCAAAATACATTTTAATTAAAGTTATATCATTTTCCATAATAATTTAAAGGCCTTTGAAATACATACATAAATATTGATTCACACTTGTGTAATGTTTTAATTGGATGAAAAAATTTACTACTATAATTTTAAATTCAACTGAAAATTGCACTCACCCTTCAGTTTTCCCAAAGCAGCCATTTCTCCAGGCACAGATTTCAACTGATTGTCACCGATATCAAAATTCTTCAATGACGGAAGGTATTTTGCTATTGTACTAGGAATTGTATCAATAGCATTGCCTTTTAACTTCAGATCAGTTAAATGAGGCAAGTTCGCGCCGTCCACGTCCAAAAAACTCGTCAATTTATTGTTTGAAGCATCAAACGAAATTAGGTGGGGCAAATCACCGATTTTCGGTATTTCTTCGATCAAGTTAGAACTAAAGTTTACACTAGTCAGCTCTTTCATGTTATTTAAGCCCTCTGGGATAGATTTAATCTGGTTTCGAGATAGATCGAGCACTTTTAACTTTGACAATAAGGTTATGTTGTTATTAAACACTTGGATCTTATTTCCGAACAAAAGTAAACTTTGCAGGTTCACCAGGTTTTTTATTTCATCAGGTATGAGCTCTAGACACGTGTCGCTGATGTTTAACAAATTTATATTAGTCAATGTAAATATATTCTTGTCTAAACCTTGTTCCGAAATCCGTTTCGATATAGCTGAACCCGCCAATTTGATTTCATGCCGATTTTCCGACTTCGCGGTTAACACTTCTGGCCACGCGCTCATTTTTACTAAGTGTTCAAAATAAAACTACGCGCAACAAAAATTACAGGCATTAAATTAGAATTTATTCGAAAAAACATGCGCTCACAACTGTTACAGAAAACAACGAAAACCGAAATGTCAATACTAGGGCTGCCAGTATATTTTTTGTAATTATACTGCTGTATCTGTCAAGTTATATACCAGTAATTTTTATTTGGGTTCATAATGTGAAAGAACAAAGTTACTGCTGGAAAAATATTATATTTCATAAAAATAAGAGCTTTTTAGGCAACATTAAAACGAAAATTTCGATAACTACCTAATTCAGCATTTAGTACCTACATCATTTGCGATTCTCCGACACAAGGATACAATGCATTTTTACATTCATAACAATGCAATTTTATTACACTTTTGTATTTAATTTCATGATCTGGCAGCTCTGACCTAAACATTTTTTTTTATATTAAGCAAAGGAATTATATACCAGACAACCTGTAAGTTGAGAAAATAATTAGGTATCTACTTAAGTTACATAATATGTACAGTCAACCTGGGTAATTTTGGCTCACTTTAGAGGTAATTTATAGTAGTACGGATTTACTTTTATTGTTATTTGTCATAAATGAGTGTTTCTAGTGGGATATTGGTCTTTATAATCTTAATTTCTGTGTTATTTATCAAAACGATAAATAAAAGACCCTTAAATTACCAAAAATTTGGTGAGCCAATGTTACACTGACATTTGGGTAACATTAATAAGTATGAGGAGTTGATGAAGAAAATCTCTAATTTATGTAGTTTTTTTACTCCTCGGTAAGATTAGCTTGTCATATTGATAAAAAAAATACATTTCGTTTATATCACTATCTCCTTTTTAGTGGCAACGTAGGGTTGCCATATCAATACAACATTAAACTGCATGGTTTATCGAAATCAACTTATATTTAATGGACCTCTTAAATCGCATAAGAATCGCCTCGTTTTGTGATTTTAGATCCTCCAAATCGACTAACTATATTTCGGGGGTGACAATTAAATATGTCAAGCTTTGATGGCCACTTCCACCCTTCAAAACTTTTTTGCATAATTTAAATTTTCACGCATTGTCTGTCCTCGCCCCGAGCTAATGTTACCCCAAATTGTCTGAAAATGAAACAGATCGAAGATTAATTAAAGATTTTTTAAAAAATCTATCAATATCGCGGGTTATTTCAGTGTTATTACATAAAGAAAATATGATTCTTCAACATAAAACTGAACTCGCCTTCTGTAGTTCTTCTGTAGTAACTGCTATACACAACTTTTTAGAAAGTTTATTTTTAACTCTATTTACCGCCAAAATTTTGAATGATGAGAAATAAATATATATTTGACAAATGTCAAATGTCAGTGCAGGTTTCGTTCAAAAATACTTTTTACCTTCATAGATTAAACAACTTATTATTATACAGTGATTCAGTAAGCAGAGAAAAAATTAAACGTTCAAATACAAGTTAGTGAGTCAATGTTACATTGAAAGCCAAAGTTACCCAGGTTGACTGTAACGTTAGGATTATTTTTTTAATTCTGGCACTGCCAAGAGATGCACTGTACTGATTGTAAGTGCAGTGCAGGTCAAGTATAAGGTTGATAGCGGAGAAGAGAAGGCGAGAAGCGCTTCCAATTCATTCGGAACCGGCTCTGCACGCGTTCGCTTTGTGGCCCGTCCTCATATGCTACGCTCACAAGCTCCCGTACACCAAAGGACGCCATAAGCGTCAACAGCAACAGCGAGGCCAACCACCCACGCCGCTGACCATCACGGGCTCACACAATGTACTAGTGTATAAAGGATGCAACAGCCACTTGATGCGCGTCCGCTGGCCCCAAATAGTTGCCTCTTGCGACAGGAAGGGGATTCCTTGGTGGGATTCTCCAATCACCCCCAATACGCAGGGCGGGAGACGCCGGTCACAGCGGCGCCTTATGAGGCCAGGGGATATGTAGGCGTCTCCTCTACGGGCGGGAGGGATCAGATTGCTCCCTTTCCCTCTCGACACTCTCCTCCCGCGAGATTACCATCCATTACTACTGCCCTTTCCTACCACTCCTTTATGTTTTATGAGTTTTTTCTATTTTGTATGACAACTGCCTTTGTAAATATAAAAAAATATTTATAACTAGATGACCCGGTGAACTTCGTATCACCTACATAATATATTTGTGTAAAATGTGGTCAAAACTTAATACAAATGTTTTATTTACATTAAATGCAATTAAGTGAGGTACTGCGCCATTGCACGTGAGGTAGCCCGTCGCACATTTAATTGACTTCGACGACTTAAGTCAGGTCGTCTCCCACCTCCCTCCGGTTGGACAGTCCTGTCCCCGTCCCGTCCCCGTCCTGTCCCCGTCCTGTCCGCGTCCTGTCCGCGTCCCGTCCCCGTCCTTTCCCCGTCCCGTCCCGTCCCCGTCCCGTCCCCGTCCTGTCCCCGTCTTGTCCTGTCCCTGTCCTGTCCTGTCTCACTGTCCTGTCTCACTGTCCTGTCTCTCTGTCATGTCTCTCTGTCCTGTCTCTCTGTCCTGTCTCACTGTCCTGTCTCACTGTCCTGTCTCTCTGTCATGTCTCTCTGTCCTGTCTCTCTGTCCTGTCTCACTGTCCTGTCTCACTGTCCTGTCTCTCTGTCATGTCTCTCTGTCCTGTCTCACTGTCCTGTCTCACTATCCTGTCTCACTGTCCTGTCTCTCTGTCATGTCTCTCTGTCCTGTCTCTCTGTCCTGTCTCACTGTCCTGTCTCACTGTCCTGTCTCACTGTCCTGTCTCACTGTCCTGTCTCACTATCCTGTCTCACTGGCCTGTCTCACTGTCCTGTCTCACTGTCCTGTCTCAATGTCCTGTCTCACTGTCCTGTCTCACTGTCCTGTCTCACTGTCCGGTCTCACTGTCCTGTCTCACTGTCCTCTCACTGTCCTGTCTCACTGTCCTGTCTCACTGTCCTGTCTCACTGTCCTGTCTCACTGTCCTGTCTCACTGTCCTGTCTCACTGTCCTGTCTCACTGTCCTGTCTCACTGTCCTGTCTCACTGTCCTGTCTCACTTTCCTGTCTCACTGTCCTGTCTCACTGTCCTGTCTCACTGTCCTGTCTCACTGTCCTGTCTCACTGTCCTGTCTCTCTGTCATGTCTCTCTGTCCTGTTTCACTGTCCTGTCTCACTGTCCTGTCTCACTGTCCTGTCTCACTGTCCTGTCTCACTGTCCTGTCTCACTATCCTGTCTCACTGTCCTGTCTCACTGTCCTGTCTCACTTTCCTGTCTCACTGTCCTGTCTCACTGTCCTGTCTCTCTGTCATGTCTCTCTGTCCTGTTTCACTGTCCTGTCTCACTGTCCTGTCTCACTGTCCTGTCTCACTTTCCTGTCTCACTGTCCTGTCTCACTGTCCTGTCCCTGTTCTGTCCCTGTCCAGTCTAGACGCTATACGACCCGTCATCACGGCAAGCTTCGCAACGACAACTCAACAACTACTAATAAATTAAAAATTAATAAAAAAAACATTGTCCAGCGGACAAAATTGTGAATCTAAACCATTCTCAGATCCCCTTGAACACACACAAAAAATTTCATCAAAATCGGTCCAGTCGTTTAAGAGAAGTTCAGGAACATACACACTCACAGAAGAATTATATATATAAAGATAGAGCCTTTTTATATGTAGGACAGACAAACACGCCGCGGCGGCCCACTTCAAGATGCTTTTATAGCAGAGGTTTGCAAACGTGCAAGTGGGTCATATGATGATAAGTGATTTCAATCGCCCATAAATCCCGACGATACCAAAAGAATCATGGGTGCGTTGCCAACCTTTAAGGAAGAGAATAGGAATTGGGAAGGGGAGGGCGATTTGGGCCTCCGGGAATCTCACTCACCAATCGAAACACAGCAGCAAGCCACTTCACGTCGGATTTCTGTGGGATAGTGGTATTGGGAGAGTGGTACCCGTCGAGCCGGCCCATTCACGTTGTAGACAGCTATCTAAGAAACTGTACCACTCTGTTTACTTTATAAAATATAGGAAGACAGACAGGGCATGCTACGTAGGCTTGATATTTGGAAGTTTTACGGCACAAAAAAAACGGTTTTATATTTTAAAAAAAACTTTTGGCTACGAAGCCCTGAAAACTATATCATCAGTGGAAAGGAAAGTAATACTACAGCGCCAATACGTGAATATGGCGGTACAGCATTTTAAAGTTTTTTTACGACAAAAAGACATATAAATTGACCTACTGGATAATTCTCAGTAACACTTATATTTTATGGAATCATATTTTATCCTATTGTAATTATGTATTAGGGGTGTAAGGGGGTCCAACCACCGTCTTCCGGACTCCAAGCCAACCTCACCTGCCCGTGGTGCACCCTGCTGGTTAACGGACGAGGCTCTGGCGACCGGCTGATGGCGGTATAACCATCGTAGTGATGGCGTAGCTAAATGCGACAGGCTGATGATGGGCAGCAGCATCTTCAGCGCAAGAAGCTACGCCTCTGCGCTCGCCAACCCGCCTGCCAAGCGTGGCGAGTAACGGCAAAACCTCCTTATGATAAGTCAGACAAGAACCAGGCCCCCAGTCCCCGGCAGCCCCGCTATTCCTAGTTCTGGTAGCAGCTACGGTAACGGCGGGGCAGGGGGTGCTAAGAATCCCCGGGTAAGATCCCGCTACCACCCCCGACGACGACTGGCCCTGGTAACACACAACATTCGCACTATGAGGACTGACGAGAAGATCCTTGAGCTGGAAGAAGAAATGAGTAGGTTACGATGGGACATCTTGGGATTATCAGAAGTCCGAAGGAACGGGGAGGACACGATAATCCTCAAGTCTGGTAACCTACTCTACTACCGGGGTGGCGATCAACAATCTCGAGGTGGTGTCGGATTTCTCGTCCACAAGTCCCTCGTTAACAACATCGTTACCATCGAAAGTGTGTCGAGCAGGGTAGTATACCTTATACTCAGAATATGTGAGAGATATTCGTTGAAGGTCATACAGGTATATGCGCCGACCTCGACACACCCAGATGAGGAAGTAGAGGAGATGTATGACGACATTAGTTGGGCCATACACACCTCCGAAACCTACTTCAATGTTGTTATGGGGGATTTTAACGCAAAACTGGGCAAGAGAAGAGATGAGGAGCTGAGAGTGGGGCAATTTGGATATGGGCAACGAAACCACAGGGGACAAAGGCTGGCCGATTTCCTGGAGAAAGAGGGGCTCTTTGCGATGAACTCTTTCTTTCAGAAGCCGCCTCACAGGAAATGGACCTGGATGAGCCCGGATGGTTCTACAAGGAACGAGATAGACTTCATCTTGACGACGAAGAGACGGATACTCAATGATGTCTCTGTGATCAACAGGGTGAAAACCGGAAGCGATCACCGAATGGTAAGGGGCACATTGAGTATCGACGTCAAGGTAGAAAGACGTCGCTTGATGAGGTCTATGCTCCGCCCTACTCGCGCCCATATTCAAAACCCCGAGAGCTTTCAGCTTGAACTGGCAAACCGCTTCTCTTGCCTAGATAGCTGCGTAACTGTGGACGAATTCAATGACGGGTTGGTAGAAGCTGTCCGCACGGTGGGTTCTAAATTCTTTAGACCCCGTCGTAAAAATCGACCTCAGAAACTCTCGGTCTCGACGCTCGAGCTCATGGCCGAACGTCGATCTATGGCGCTTCAGTCTTCCGATGACGCTGAGGCATATCGGCAGCTCAATAGACGAATATGGAAATCCTTGCGACACGACGTCCGCGCTCACAACACCGCGAGCATAAAGGAGACGATCGAGCAAAACAAAGGCTCCAAAGTGTTTGCAAAGGACCTGTCTATTGGGCAAAGCCGAATGACAAAGCTGAAGACGGAAGATGGCAGTGTAGCATCGACCAAGGCAGAGGTGTTGAGAGAGATCGAGAGCTTCTACGGACAGCTTTATACCTCGGTTGCCAAACCCGTTACCTGCTCGGCTAAAGATCCAAGAGCCGAGCTGGTCCGGCACTACAGCGAAGACATCCCGGACATCAGCTTGTGCGAGATTCGGATGGCCCTCGGACAGCTCAAAAACAACAAGGCGCCGGGCGAGGACGGAATTACTGCAGAGCTTCTGAAAGCGGGCGGAGCGCCGGTACTGAAAGTCCTTCAGAAGCTCTTTAATTCCGTTCTGCTCGAGGGCGTAACGCCTGAGGCATGGAACAGGAGTGCGGTGGTACTGTTCTTCAAGAAAGGTGACAATACCTTGTTAAAGAATTACAGGCCCATCTCACTCCTGAGCCATGTGTATAAGTTGTTTTCGAGGGTTATCACGAATCGTCTCGAGCGCAAGTTAGATGACTTCCAGCCTCCCGAACAAGCCGGTTTCCGAAAAGGTTATAGTACCATAGACCACATTCATACGCTGCGGCAGGTTATACAAAAAACCGAGGAGTATAACTTGCCACTTTGCTTAGCGTTTGTGGACTATGAGAAAGCCTTCGATTCGATCGAGACCTGGGCAGTGCTGCAGGCTCTCCAGCGGTGCCACATCGACTATCGGTATATCGAAGTGTTGAGGTGCTTGTACAACAACGCCACCATGTCGGTCCGAGTACAAGAACAGAGTACGAAGGCTATTCCACTACAGAGAGGCGTGAGACAGGGAGATGTTATTTCTCCGAAACTGTTCACTGCCGCGCTGGAAGATGCCTTCAAGCTCTTGAACTGGAAAGGATTCGGCATCAACATAAATGGCGAGTACATGACTCACCTCCGCTTTGCCGACGATATCGTGGTCCTTGCGGAATCGCTGGAAGACCTGAGTACAATGCTCGAAGACCTCAACAGAGTTTCTCAACGGGTGGGCCTCAGGATGAACATGGACAAGACGAAGGTGATGTCGAACGTCCATGTTGTGCCCACCCCGATTGCTGTTGGAAGCTCATCTCTCGAAGTTGTCGACGAATATGTCTATCTAGGACAAGTAGTCCAACTAGGCAGGTCCAACTTCGAGAGAGAGGTCAATCGTCAAATCCAGCTCGGCTGGGCAGCGTTCGGGAAACTTGGCAAGGTCTTCTCGTCCAAAATACCTCAGTGCCTGAAGACTAAAGTCTTCGATCAATGTGTGTTACCAGTGATGACATACGGCACTGAGACGTGGCCTCTAAATATGGGCCGTATAAGACGGCTCACAGTCACTCAGCGAGCTATGGAGAGAGCTATGCTCGGTGTTTCTCTACGTGATCAAATCAGAAATGAGGAGATCCGTAGAAGAACGAAAGTCACCGACATAGCTCAGCGAATTAGCAAGCTCAAGTGGCAGTGGGCAGGCCACATATCTCGCAGAACCGATAACCGATGGGACAGAAAGGTTCTGGAATGGAGGCCACGTACTGGCAAGCGCAGCGTTGGACGTCCACCTACAAGGTGGACAGACGACCTGATAAAGATCGCAGGAAGTCGCTGGATGCAGGCCGCTTCCAACAGGTCGGTCTGGAAATCTTTGGGAGAGGCCTATGTTCAGCAGTGGACGTCTTGTGGCTGATGATGATGATGATGATTATGAATTTTAACACTACAGAAACGACTTTAAAATGCTCTAACATTAACTTCACGTATTGGCGCTATAGTGCAAAATATTTTGTAAATCAAGTACATAGGTAATTTGTTATCGGTTGTTATAAGACATATTTCTTAATTTGACAATGTTATAATCATTAATTAAGGATGTAGATAAGTATATCAATTTGCTATAAGATTTATCAGCATTTCGCAAAATGGGCCGTTTCGAAGCGGTTGTGTTGCTCGCACTCTTTGGCTTGGTAAGTTATATAAATTCACACATTAGTCACACACTCAGTCCGAACCCCACAGATACGAGTCTTACTTCGTCTGTATCAGGAACTACGAGAGACTTTCGGTCTCACAACACCTAGACCTGAAACCAGTATTTGTGGATCACACATTGAAGTGACTTCTTACTACATCCAGACTCCTGTATCATATATCCAGTAACATCAACCGACCGTCAAGGAACATAATATTTCTGAACGCTCGACATTTTTTTTTACGAGCACTGTATTATATACGTCCCACTGCTGGGCACGGGCCTCCTCTACTGAATGAGAGGGACTAGGCCTTAGTCCACCACGCTGGTCTAATGCGGGTTGGCAGACTTCACATACCTTCGAAAAATCATATCGAGTTCTCAGGTATGCAGATTTCTCGCGATGTTTCCTTCACCGTTGGAGCAAGCGATAATTAACAATTAATATACACGTAACTTAAAAAAGTCAGTGGTGTATGCTCTTGGGGCTGGTTTTGAACTTTCGTCTCGACAGTCCATACCACTCCCCGCTGAGCTATCGCTGCTCGACATTATGTTTAAATTACATACATCGTAGTTTAGTAATGTAGTGGTGCCAGGATAAAAAAAAAGTTTAAGAACTTATACTCTTTATTTAAATGAATTATGAAACATATTACATACATATCAATATATTTCAGGTAGCAACTGACCATGTCGCGCAATCAGGTACTTTTAATAATAATTCTCTTATCACAGCGTATCATAGACAAGAATTAAATCCCGAGTGATTGATTACTTCCGGAACAGCAATACCAAACACAAAATCGCGGTTCATTATTATTTTTCATTAGCTTAAATGACGAAACGAAAGAGTCCGCTCGCCTGACGTTAAGCGCCATATCTGGCCATAAACAGAAGCAACATCACACCGAACTTTGGACTATAAAGTATTGCGTGTCACTAGACTGCGCTCGTCACCCTGAGACATAAGATACTGTCGCATAGTGCTCAGTAATTTAACTGATTTCTGGCCCCAAACACAACTATGCCTCCACATTGTTGCTTGGAACAAAGAAAGTTTGAAGAAATAGACAACGCGGTGGTACCAACCCCGACGGCTTCTCGCATCCGAGGGACCTACCACCTAGTGGTTCTTTTCTCAGTTGAACTGTGAATAAAATTGTAGGCAGTAGCACCATGGAGTATTTGTAGCTCAACTAGGGAGATCTTATGCCACGCAGAGGCCCGTAGGAAAACCTTTCTAAATTAGAAAGTAAAATATTAATTTTCTTATTTAACATTATTTCATTATCTAAATTACTAAGAGATAGTAATAATACTAGCTCTGTATTATACACGTCCCACTGATGGCCACGCGCCTCCTCTACAGAATGACATGAGTTAGACCTTAGTCTACCACGCTGGCCTATTGCGGGTTGGCAGAATTCACAACACATACCTTCGATATTGTTATGTAGAACTTATCAGGTATGCAAGTTTCCTTACGGTATTTCCTTCACAGTACTGCCATGTAAATTAATTGTTTTTGTAATCTAAAAAAAATATATAATGTAAATAGTTACTGACTTTTATCAGGCATGTGACCTTGAGTGTGCTCACAGGGTAACAATGGACCCCAGTGGACTTGTCTCATTCACGTAGCAGACAAATGTTTCTAATTTACCACTTGCTAGTTTCCCTCATTCAGCATAAAATATCTAAGTTCAATCTGATCTCCAGATTCAAGGATCGTGTCAGGATGGGTGGCTCGCGAAGGCCAGTTCCCCTACATGATGTACCTTC
This sequence comes from Amorpha juglandis, assembly GCA_949126905.1. Lineage (NCBI taxonomy): Eukaryota > Metazoa > Arthropoda > Insecta > Lepidoptera > Sphingidae > Amorpha > Amorpha juglandis. Next base: position 13,410,720 of record OX421385.1, on the reverse strand, counting down.
GTACTGTGAACGTCCACGGTCAAATCACGGCGTGCGCCGGCTCAATCATCCACAACAACTGGGGATTATCTTCAGCTCGATGCACTGCTAAGTTAGTGTTTTTTTTTATTTTAATGATAAGACGAGCAAGGCGCTCGCCCGATGGTAAGCGCCACGCCTGCTCATAAACAAAAGCAACACCACACAGAAATTTGAATTGCAAAGCACTGCATGGCGCTGAACTGTGCTCGTCACCCTGAGACATAAGATGTTAAGTCTCATAATGATCAGTCTCATAATGCTCATAATGTATGGTTGTATGCTATGTTAGCATTATATGACATCATAGGACAGATATAAGCTAGACGAAATGTACGTGCGTGCGTCTGTTTGTAACATTGTAGTGCCTGAACCGATGGACCGATTTGAATGCGATTTGGTTGAAATCTGATTCAATTAAGTCGGTTATTAGCGATGATTGAAGATTCGATCCGATGTCACGTTTAATAAACATACAAATATTCTAATTGAAATGTGGGGTTTATTATTTTCCAGTCGTGTGGCCCTGATGATCCGAGCTGGTATGGTGAATATAAACCGTCCGCGCGTGACCTTCGAGACCAACACCGTGTTCACAGCGCCGGAGTTCATGGACGAGCTGGCGGCCCTCACACAGCCTCACGACATCGCCCTCATCAGGTTCAACCGCTGGCTCAACTATGACAGTGAGTTCAGGTTTTACCCAACTGAGTCAGAAGAAGAGGTTTAAGTTAATCTCGCTGACGGATTTTTTGTTTTCTTCATAATATTATAAATTATCTATTTATTACAGGGTTACTTTTAAAACACTAGCAGTCTCGCAGGATTAGATAGGTGACCCCATAAGGAACAACTTTTGTTCTACGAGTTCGGACATAACTCAATACATGAAAAAAAATTACTGAATGACAGACGACTGGCGGCTAGATAAATAGGTCAAATTCAAAGGCGCCAGCGCTGCACCCCCTTCCTCACGCTTCGCAGGGGTTTGTTTACGGAATCTTTGCGATGCGCGTAGAGATATAAACATTCAAGCCAGAAATTAAATTAATACATACTTATTTTTATATAAAAATAAAATCTAACAAATTAACAAAAGTCGTAGAACAAAAGTTGTTCCTTATGGGGTTAGCTATCTAGTCCTGCTAGGTTGTTGGTGTTTTAAAAGAAACCCTGTGTATTTAATGGCAAAGGTAAATTTAATTCTTTTCATACCTCTGAATATGATGTCATTTTTAGAACCCCTCGGAATTGAGTGTCTTTACCTTTACCTTATATACGCTTCAAATGTCTCGACCATTTGAGATAACACACTGTTCTCGCAAAAAAGCGAATGTTCTATAAATGAAATGTAAAAGAACTTGCAAAATAAACCTCTTGATTCTGCTTTTGAACAACTGGTCCGTTGTAGCACATAACTAAACTAAACGGGTCACGTGGTCAGAGTCCACCCAGTGACCACGAAGGCTGAAAAGTCTTCGAAACGTCGCGTCGGGATCAAAATTAATAAAAAACCGCGATAAAATCTGTTTAAATTAGTTTCATTTCAATGAGTACTATTCGTGCAAACATAAGATATCATTATGATTCACATAAAAATTGGTTCATTTGACTGTTTTCAATTCTCAGATTTCATCCAGCCAATCCGGTTAATGAGGTCCGCGGACATGAACCGCGACTATTCCGGCGTGAGGATGACGACGAGCGGCTGGGGCACCACCTGGACTTCGGGTATTAAACATTAATGATATAGCTCATAACACATAAAATCAAAATATATTATAAAACTCAAAGGTGACTGACTAACTGACATAGTGATCTATCAACGCACAGCCCAAACCACTGGAGGGATCGGGCTGAAATTTGGCATGCAGGTAGATGTTATGACGTAGGCATCTACTAAGAAAGGATTTTGATAAATTCTACCCCCACGGGGATAAAATAGGGGATGAAAGTTTGTATGAAACTTTGTCAATTTTAAACGTTCACGCGGGAGGAGCCGCGAGCAAAAACTAGTTTTACATATTTTCAGCTTATAGTATTAGAATTGAGCCCCCGTGGGACAAAGGGCGAGTAGCCGGATGTGAAACAACCGCGGGTTCCATTCCCGTACCGGCAAGAAAGTCAAATATTTCTGTAACATGTGTTTAAAGGCATGCGCCGACTCGATAAGGGCACTCGAGTGTTATAAGGACACTTGGACGAAGTGTTAAAATCTTACTGGATGCAGCCGAAAATGGATACTGGCTTACAATAACAGCTTTGGTCTGTCTCGTGAAGTCAGAACATTGGTTGTCTTGTTTTTTGCTTTTTTGCTACCAGAAAAAAATGCGTCTCCACTAGTGACATTTCACCGCATCGAGAGCCTGTGTAAAAAGATCTCAAGTGTGGGCAGATGGCAAATATTATGACTTAATGCGTTATCTGCCGCTTAAAATTTAATCGCACTTTATGAAATAGCCTCTTAGTATATTCAAAATAAAAAATGGGAACTACTCATTTTTTTGTGCAGCCATTTAACCAATTTACATCCCACTATTTGGAAATATAGATTTATGAATACTACCTGCCCCCCCTGTATCTTTTCCTTTGGTGAAATGAATAATTAAAATCGATGTTTTAAATTTTATCCCTGATTTAATTGCCATCCTTCTTGATATTTAAATGGGATCAACTTTGAACGCTAACCTTTCGAATGAATAAAAAATCGAATACATTATAAACGTATTTTTACTTTGTTTCGCAGGCCAAGTCACAGATGATTTGAACTGGGTGCATCTGAGTGGAGTGACCAACCTCATGTGCCTGTTTGTGTTCAACAGCAATTTCCTCGTGCGGCAATCCACTATTTGTGCTGGACCTTACAACGTCACCAGTCAGGGCATCTGCTCGGTGAGTTTACAAAAAAGCAATTATACTCAGGATTATCTTGGGACTAGAGTCCCGGACCTTTGGTAGGCGTGCGTAAGGCCGAAGCCAACACGTAGAGGTCTGTTAGACAAATGTAATCTAATATTGTGATTAAAATAAAACTAATTTAAACAGATTTTATCGCGTTCTTTTATGTGTGTAAAGTGTAACTAACATTCGCGTAAACGTAAGAAGTAATTAATATTGTGATTATTAATTATATCAGTCCTCCATTTTAATATGAGTCTCCGAGGCTTTAATTTATTTATTTTATTTATTTATTTACACTTACATCGTTCTTACATTTCTACTTATTTATTTCTACTTTTTTAACATTCTTAATACACCACGCTATCCTAATGCCGTAGACTTCACATACCTTCGAAATTCTTATAGATAATTCTCAGTTGTGTTTGTGGAAATGCTAGGCCCAGAATGGCCATAGGCTTGTCCCCTATCACATCATGGAACGAAAATTTTCGCGGCAAAGTATCGGTATACGGGTTATACCTCTGCCTAACCCTATGGGAATTATGGGCTTGAGTACGTACGCTGGTTTAGTCAGGATGTTTTCCTTCAGCACTTCTGTGTATCTTTTTATCAGTATTCTATTGCAGGGCGATAGTGGAGTGCCCTTGACCGTAGTTGATGTCGACGGGCGCCTCACGCAAGTTGGCGTCGGTAGCTTCGTCTCTAATTTCGGATGCCACGTCGGCTTGCCCAATGGTGAGATTTTATGATATAAAATTATTCTGATTTTTGAAGTGAAAACTTCTTTTAGCGCGGTACGCATATTTTTAGATGAGATAAAATCTCTGGACTTCCGACATCGTTACGAGACGCAGCTATAGTGTGTGCATATATGCATGTACATATAGCAGACCGCGAACGCGTCTAGATAAATAAAAAAAAACATTTATTGCTATTTTATAACAACAATGTTGCCTAGTGTGTAAACAACCGATAATACAATTGTTAACTCCCGATGAATGAATATTTTTTTTATTAAATCTAATGTTGCGCTAAAATAAGTTTTCATTTCTGTCGGCACTCCGGGAGTGCATACTCGTATTTTTGTTTTCTAAAAATGTGTGCATAAAGATGTTGTGTTTACGGGGTGGTAGGTCCCGCGTATGCGAGAGGCCGTCTAGGTTGGTACCACGGACTTGTTTATTGTTGCTGCCATGCATCAATATTCAAGTGGTATTGTGCTTGGACAGACTCAATTGAATTGATCAACAAAAACCCTACAGATTTTGTTTCAAGGCAGTTGAACAATTAAAATCGAACTGTGTGAATCTGCTACCACCGCGCCGCTTTTAGCATAAACGTTACCATGTATTGTGATCTCACAGTGCTCGCGAACGCAGAGTAACGTTTTTGGCGCCAAATATAAACTGACCAATCACGTATCGAGAAATCTACACTTACCAAAGAGGTCAATTATATGTTTTTTTTAATAGGGGACAGAATTATGTATGCGTTTGTTGGTATTATTAGTCATTGCTCGTGTTTCCGCTCGCGTGAATGTGTTTTATGTGATCAAAAGTAGTTTGTCCTAATCCAGGCTACGGTCTACTTGTGTGCATCATCGAAATCCGTTTAGCCTTTAACGTGTGATTGATGAACACACATACAAACTCACAAACTTATTCACAATATTACCTACTTAGTAGGATAAGTGGAAAATTTAATAAGTAGGAAGTGGGATAGTAAGATTGACTGATTATTTTTTTTTACAGGTTTCGTACGTCCGGGTCATTACCACCCCTGGATTAGGCAGGTGACTGGCATTAACTTCGACTGGACTCCATCTTTCACTGTCTCTGAAGATGTCCAGGCAACCGAGACTAATGAAGCTCCGCTAAACATCGTCAACTTACTTCGTAAAAACGATTAGGCTGAAGAACGTAATGCCATACAGCAATTACGAAAACAATTTGTAGAATGTTTAATAAAATATAGTTGTATCGTGAAATACTATTTTATTAATACTGCATATAAGTCCCAAGTTGGAGTTTTGGCGGGAATTCTGACAGTCCGCACTGTCAGAATTCCCGCCAAAACTGTGCGGTTCATCGCTTATTTTAATTTATTTCATAAACTAGTTTAGAGTTGTGTTTGTTGTGTAAAAGTGGTTTGGATTTGTTCAATAAACATTGACGGTGATGAACAGTGTATGGAAACATTGAAATAAGTGAATAAAGAATCGTACTGAAAGGAGTTAACACCAAAACTCCGACAAGACCTTGAAATCGACCGCACCCGTGTTTCATCGTTCTTGTAAAAAGAACTTGATAATAATTTATACTTGACACTGGCTAAATGCATAATACTGCGAAAGCCATAAATAAAAAGAAGAAGAAGAATTGTATGCTGGAGAGTTTTGGCGGGAATTCTGACAGTGGAGTTCATCGCTTATTTAAATTTATTTCATAAACTAGTTTAGAGTTGTGTTTGTTGTATAAAAGTGATGTGGATTTGTTCAATAAACATTGACGGTGATGAACAGTATATGGAAACATTGAAATAAGTGAATTAAGAATCGTACTGAAAGGAGTTAACACCATAACTCCGACAAGACCTTGAAATCGTCCGCACCCGTGTTTCATCGTTCTTGTAAAAATACTTGAAAATAAACTATACTTGACACTGGCTAAATGCATAATACTGCGAAAGCCATTAATAAAAAAGAAAGAAAGAATTGTATGCTGAGAGGTATGTTTTATTAATAAAGTTATATATTCAAAATAATGATGTCTCTCATTCCTATCCTGGATCAATAACGCACGAAATAGAACAGAAAATTAGTTTTGTGCAGTCCTCTACGGATAGATCCACATAGACAAAACAAAAGTTTACACTTGTATACTTTTTATAATATATTTATTATAATATTTTGAGAAAAAGTCACGGCTCAGCACTCTCCTCATTGTTACCATGTTAGCATCAAAGATGTCAAAATCATGTGACTTACACAACTTATTCAATTACTTGCTCGCCATATGAAAGTGTTTTGATAGTAGGTAGATGTCGCGAGATGTAAGTTAAGGGGTGAAAAATGGCGTGTAGTTTTAGAAGGTAAAAAAAATATCCTATTCGTTAAAGGTAAAATTTAATGATAATTAAATTTTGCTAATAATTCTGTGATATGTTGGCATTACCCCGGTTGAGCCGTCTATTCATGTAGGCAAAAATGTCTACAACATAGCTCTATTACTTACAAGAATTTACACTTGTCTTCAATACTAAATATCTATACTAATAATAAAGCTGTAGAGTTTGATTGTTTGATTGTTTGTTTGTTTGTTTGAACGCGCTAATCTCAGGAACTACTGGTTCGAATTGAGAAATTCTTTTTGTGTTGGATAGTCCATTTATCGAGGAAGGCTTTAGGATATATAACATTACGCTGCGACCATTAGAAGCGAAGCATCAGTGAAAAATGTTGCAAAAACGGGGAAAATTATTCATATTTGAAGGCTTCCGTTGCTAAGCTACCCAAATCTATGCTAATATTATAAAGCTGTAGAGTTTGATTGTTTGTTTGTTTGTTTGATCACGTGGGCGGAGCCGCGAGAAAAAGCTAGTACTAAATATTATGTTTATATAAAAACGTAACGTAATGATTTGACAGCCTCCGTGGCGCAGCGGGCGAGTAGCCGGCTGTGAAGCGAGAGGCCGCCGTTTCGATCCCGCACCGAGACAAACATTTGTGTGATCCACAAATATTTGTTTCGGGGTTTGGGTGTTGTGAGACACAAAGTTTTTTTATAGCATAGACCGGCAACTAGTTGTAGTTCCTGATACCCGCAACACAAGACTCGGTATCTTACTGTAGGATCAGGACTATGTGTGTGATTGTTGGGTGTATTTATAAAAAAAACATGTTAATTTTATAATTTAGGATCCATGATTCTGACGCACATTTTATATTCAAAAGCCTTGTGATTATCAATATTGTAATCAGATAGTTGTCTGTGTTTTAATGAATGGGTGTCATTAATTGATTGCAAGTATTAAAAGATAATATTTTTGTTGATAACAAAAACAGGTATACAGTGCGTTACTAAAAGGTATATGTAAGGGCCGTTACATACACCTGACAGTGAATGTTTATGTACTGGATATGATCAAAATCTAGACATTCTAAAATTTCATAATATAATCACTCGTTTATTATGATCGATAAAATCACATAATGATTAACTTACGTAAGTAAAAATTACAAGCGTAATCCAAACGTAATAATATTTTGATAAATCGACGATTGCTTTTTTTTCCTGGCGTAGCAAAGTGACTACGCTACACCCGATGGTAAGTGTAGTGCAATCCAAGAATAGTGTCGACCAACGATAAACAATGTGCCCGTCGTAGGTCGGCAAGATCATGCCGGCCTGCCAAAGGGCCAAGGGGGAGGGGAAGGCAAAAAGGACGGGAAAAGGGTTAGGGTCAGGGGGCAAGCCCCCTGGGGAGAACCGGATGCTAATTCCTATACCTGCATACAATCAACACGGTATGCGCCGCACGCATTGACTGTCTTCGGGATCCTGATATGCCTACTACGTACGATGCGGATAGATTATTAAATTACATAAGACAAGTTATGTAACAACCCTACTGGTTGAATATTATTTGTTATAACACGACCATTGATGCGATTCAATTTGGGCGACGGAAATAATTTGATAAGTCATTATCAGACGAGAAATATCGAAATATGTTATCACGTAACAGAATACATTTTAACCCCTTATTGGTTGTTTGGGCGCAGTTGATTGTAAGTATGGCTTTCTGGGGCGTCGTGGTGTATTTTGCGGCCTCCGCTGTTTTCACGGTAGGTAAATATTTTTGGTTTTACAAAATGTTTATAAATAAGGCCGTGATTTGGAGGTGTCGCGCGCAATGACAGTGTTCTAGATTATGTGTATAAAGCGAAATTCCTGTACAAACAAATTCACGATGTCAATTCCGCTTCGGGTATCACTGATCGAATCTGGGCGCATCACGCGGAAATTTTGCTTCGGTTCTGTGGTGGAAGTGCAACAGTACGAACTGCTGAATTCCCGTGTGGCGTGGTAAATTCGCGAACACGAAAGACTTGCTTGAAATATTGTGATCCAGCGATCGTTCCGGTAAACACAATTAGGTCGGAAAGCTAGTGAATCTGGCATAACTATATATCTTCTTCTTTATCTATATTCTTCTTCTTTCTATCTTGAGGTTGAGTAGATATTCGCAAACGTCATATTCCCAGCGAAAAAAGACTATAGACCTTTTTATTTTTATAGGTATTTGCCGATTCCGCGGTGTTTCCTGAAAATGTGAGATGTAAGTACACTGAATAAATATATTACATAATGCGATACTTCACTCCTCAGCACACGGTCAGGTATATACGATGTGTCATACGTGTATAGTCTGAATTAACATTAACATGTCGGTGACGCGGAACCAAAAGTTTTTTTTTATTAAATATGGGTTTGCTCTTGACCTCAATCTAGCCGCATGGTCAAAGATGAGGTCGACGATGGAGCGAGCTTACCCAGAAGGTGCCGATTTACACTACTCTTAAAGAGCTTCAGGTTGTACGCATTCGGAAAGAAAGACGCAGGCAACGATTTCCACTCCTTGGCTGTGCGCATTATGAAAGATGATTTATAGCGCTGGGTGGTTTTTAGGTTTATCCCCTACCAAAAAGTGCTCAACATGGCTAAAGAAGGTTTCACTTCAAAAATTTAAACAGTAATTCTGATTACCTGAACGCAAGAGCTCACTGGTTTCTCAGCCTAATTAGGTTGTCACTAGACCATAAGGCTAACATTTATTGAAATATTTATAGCAATAATTGATTCTGCTGCGTGAGTGTGAATGTGTGTTGATTCTGGCAATAAAGAATTTAGTCTTATAGCTGAATCAAGGATCGTCTCCGGATGGGAGGCGGAGGCTGGACAGTTCCCTTACCAGATATCCCTTCGCATGGTGGATCCGACTGGTAGTGTGTTCGCTTGTGGAGGTACCATCATTCATACAAACTGGGGACTGACGGCTGCCCACTGCACTGCGCGGTAAGTTGACACTTTTTGTAGTGGTTGGTAAAGACGGACCACTATGTTTTGTTTGTGGACCGTGGAAGAGTATTACTTAGCCAGTTTAGTCTATAGTAATGTTTATAGTCTTGCTGGTGGTAGGATATTCATATCCACCAGGATAGAGACTACCGTACAAGGTATTAAAACCTGCCATACTGACCCACACATCTTATGTGGATCGCATTCCAGGATCAGCCAGTGTATATCCAGTTCTTACGAGGAGCTTGCGACATGCTTGATGGTTGGTTGGGGCGGGTATAGGGGGTAAGAAAGAAAGAAAGAAAACATTTACATCATATACATCCTGATATTTCTACTGGATAGCGACCATACAAATGGTGAAAATCCCGCCACAGTGACTCGTCCAGAGGAGATTGCGTACTGGGATTAACCAGTTTATATACAGTATCTTCAGGCCGGCATAACCTTGCCGAGTGTCGAGAGACGCAATATCTCTTGACGGTCAACATTATTTTGGCTTCACTGTACTTAACATCAGTTCCAATGTAGTCACTTTGCCGTGTCAGGAGTCCGGGTTTGTCCGGAAGAAAAAAATGCTGATCTTTAAGGAAAGGAATGAGGATTGAGAGGGGACGAGTATTTCCCATAGCGTAAATCCTCAATGACCCTGTCATCCCATATAAGTTCTGTAAGATCTGAAAATGCGATTGGGGCTTTAATGAATATTCCATCGTTGTTCTTTCAAGTCGTGTGACGATCGTCATCCGTGCCGGCACAGTGAACGCGACCCGTCCAGCAGTGATCTTCGAGACCACCACCTATCTCAACCATCCGTTGTATTCAGAGATCATAGCCGGCACGGTTCAGCCCAATGATATAGGTGTTATCAACTTCGAGAGGAAACTTCAGTATAATGGTACGTCAGAAACTGGCACGACAAAGTTTAGGCAAGTGATTACACTTTTGCCTACATGTTTGGAGACACAGACATGAGTTTATATTAAGTATATTTATTTATCGGCTGGTGGTAGGATATTCATATCTGCCCGGATAGCTACCACCGTACACATGATGATAAAACTTGCCATAGTGTCAGTGTAGATCCGTTTCTCCCAAGGGGCTTGTGACATAACTTGATGGTTGGTTGGGGCGGCTATAGGGGTACATCCTTGTATTCCTTTACCTGATATTTTAGTTTGTATCCCTGTGCATGCATTAGTCATCCGCTTGTGCTGCCGCAGTCCCCTCAATTTGCTTCTTCCCTCTTCGGAGTATGAAAAAGCGTTTATACAGGGTTATTTTTAAAACACCAGCAACCTCGCAGGGGTAGATAGCTGTCCCCATACGGAACAACTTTTGTTCTACGAGTTTGGATATAACTCAATATATTTAAAAAAAATGATTTTACAAGTTTTTGTTGTGTCGTATTTTTCTTCGTAGTATGCGGCGCGGCGCGGCGTGCGCGCGCGACTCAAAGGCGCCGCTCAGCTGAGCGGCGCGTTGACCTTCAAAGGAGCTAGTCCGGTTCCCCACGCTTCGCGTATTTGTTTACATAAAGTGCGATGCGCGTTGTAACAATCAAGACGGAAATTAAATGAATACTTATTTTTGTATGAAAATAAAATCTAACAAATTATCAAAAGTCGTAGAACAAAAGTCGTAGAACAAAAGTAGTAGCTTATAACCTTAGGAATCTACCCCTGCGAAGTTGCTGGTGTTTTAAAAATAACCCTGTATAGGCCGGCATGATTCTAAACTAAATAATAATAAACTAATAATGACCGATAAACCCAATATTTGTCAGTGAGTTTTTTGGACTGCACTTCACTTATACCAGGTGTAATGCAGTCACTTAACAGTGATCGGATAATAAAAAATTGCTGTCTTAAACATTGTGAAATAGACATTAAGTTAAGTATGCATTATATAATTTATTACAGAGTTGATCCAACCAATCAGACTCCAGCGCTCAGCCGACGCCAACCGGGACTATAGCGGCATCAGACTTATAGCAACGGGCTGGGGCCGCTTATGGACTAATGGTAAACTGTTCTGATCTTTCTTTCTGCCTGGCCTTATCCTGGCTTTGTGCCAGGGTCCACCTTTTTACTTTAACGCTTCCACTTCGCCCGATCTTTAGCATCTTCTGTAGTGAGACCATTGACTCCCATGTCTCCCTCCAATACGACAAACCAACGCTTTTTGGGCCATAAACTTGTAATTTTCTTGCCAATTTTTTTCTTATCTTTCTTTGCCTGTTTATGCTATAAAGATTATAGTAATAATTTGAGATGTCTATCAATTGTATCAATATTTCAGGAGTTTCGCCCGAAAACATGAATTGGGTTTACCTTCTTGGTGTCAGTAATTTAGAATGTCTATCAGCTTTCGGTGGCAGTTCTATCGTTCAGGACTCTACTATCTGTGCAGCCTACTACAACGTGACCAGCCAGTCCACTTGTCAGGTATAATATTATTCCAGCTCTCTATCTATTTTTTTTTTGTCCTGGCTCGGCATAGTGACTACGCTACACCTGATGGTAAGTGTAGCGCAATCCAAGAATAGTGTCGACCAACGATAAACAATGTGTCCATCGTAGGTCGGCAAGATCATGCCGGCCTGCCAAAGGGTCAAGGGGGAGGGGAAGGAAAGGGATGGGAAAAGGGTTAGGATATACACTGGCTGACCCTGGAACGCGACCCGCACAAGGTGGGCCACTATGGCAAGTTTTAGCACCAGTGTAAGGTGGTCGCTATCCGGTCGGATACTAGTATCCTCCCACCAGCAAACCTTTTACCTTCTTCTACCTTTTTAAAAATCTATTGCTGTCCTTCATGCTGTAACCAAAAATCTGTACCCTAGAGCGTGGTTCTACCACTTACACAAGACGACATACCATGAATTTTCCATTGCAGGGTGACAGTGGTGGCGCCCTGGTCGCTGTTGATGCCGATGGCGTCTTCACCCAAGTGGGGGTTACCTCATTCGTGTCTTCCTCCGGTTGCCATACTCCCATACCTGCTGGTAAAATATTTGTTTCTTATTACTCTCATTATTTTGCTCTGTCCGTGTAAAACTATAAAGTAAGTCTTTTTCTTACTTAAAATTAAATTTTATTAAGAACTACGAGGAACTTAGTAGGCCTATCTAAAGTTTATCTTAGGTAATCTCTAACATCACCCAGATTCGAAACAATTATTCTTGGATCACACAAACATTTGTCTCGATTCGGTAAACGAACCCGCGGCCTCTCATTTTCATCTTCAGGCATAATTCTGGCGAACTTCAGACGCAAGACGTTCAAAAGAACGCAGTGTTTCTAGATGGTCGACATTTTATATATATTCTGTATTTATCACCAGGTTGATTATAAAAAAACCGTGCTGCATTTCAAGTGAAGCTTTGTTAACTCATTTAATGTGAATCTTCTTTTTTAGGTTTCGTCCGCCCCGGTCACTACCACGACTGGTTTTTAGAAGTGACCGGCATTGATTTTGACTGGGAAAATGGTGCAATTGAGCCAGAATTAGAGTCAGACAGTAATTCAGAAGAAGATTCCGACATTGAATCAGAAGAATCGGATGATTCAGATTCGTCAGAAGATAAATCAGAAAAGTAATCAGAACAGAAGCTAAAGTCAGTTTTCGCTTCGGTCCTCGTCAACTAATATGATTAAAGTAGTGATTAAGGTTTTCTCGCGAGTTCCCGTTTCCGGGAAGTCCATTAAAAGTCCCGGAAAACCTGGAAAACTGAAACCTAAATAAAAGAAAGACAAAATTACAAAAAAGAAAATATAATAAATTAAATAAAAAAAAGAAAAGAATTAAAAAAGGTAGGAAATTAACGAAAAAACGTAAATCAATATGTGGCTGTACATGTTAAAAATCCTAATAATTTTTAACCCTCGTTATTTATTTAATTTTGTTTTGGTATATACTTCCTAATAGTAATAAAAGTATTATACGGCAAGACTGGATCATAATAAAAAATAAACTTTAAATAACCTATTTTTATTTTTAATCCTTTCGTAACCTCATTCACTTGTTTATCACTCACTCCTTCGCAATAGCCTTCTTAATTATTTCTGCAATAAAGTTGATATTTGATACTGTAGACCAGTGTTTTCCAACCTTTTTTTAGGCCATGCCCCACCTTAACATTTTTTTGTTTATCTAGCATTGCATTTAAATAACCCAAAGAGAAAGGGTTAAAGTTGTGTCGAGTCCATTTTTAAATTGCCCCCTTAACTATCAAATTACCCCCCTGTGGGGCGTGGGCCCCACTTTGGGAAACACTGCTGTAGACTGTATTATTGCTGAATATTGCTACGGACACAGTATCGACGCGAGTATGCAAGTCACTAGCAAACAGATGATATGCACATTGAAGGTTTTGCATCAAGAGATTAATATGTATAAAAAAATAATAAATGTGTGACAATACAGCTTCGAGGGACACCAGAGTAAAGATCGCGTCAATTTGATAAAGAATCATCAAGACGCTTCGGCTACTGATGCCCTCAAATAATAAAAGAGAGCGATTCGAGGGAGAGAGATCATAAGATGCGAAAGGATAGACAAGATAACGTCATAAGTGAAGGCTTTGAAGAATTCAACCAAAGGCAATGGTTTATTTTTAACTGAATGATGAAATGAGTAGGTCGCTCGCTTGATGGTAAGCGCCACGCCTGCCCATAAACAGAAGCAACATCACACAAAACTTTGAATTACAAACCACTGCTTGGTACTGGATTACGTTCGTCACCCCGAGACGCTAGCTTTAATGTCCTTTACTTTAATGTACACTACAATAATACGACGAAATTTATTCCAAAAAAAGTGTATGTCCAAGAGACAATTATTAAATCGTCTGAAACAGACGAGTAAGGCCAATGATGCCTGTCAAAGGTAGACAGATAGATAACTCTTTATTGCACACCAATAATTACAATTATACATTTAGAACCTTGCAACTAAATCAAGTTATAAAAGGCGGTCTTATCGCTAAAAGCGATCTCTACCAGACAACCTAGAATTTTCATATTAAAGGATAGCAGAAATATGATAATAAGGTAGTAAATATGATAATGCCCGGGCCTCTAGATACCCACTGCTCGTGAGCCTAATTTTCTAATTTATCATTAATCAAGAAATACATATCAGATTAATACGTGTTGGTAATTATCGTGTAATCAGAATTGTTATCAGTTAATCCTTATGTATTTAATTAAGTATGTAGTCATTTTAATAATAACCATTCATTAGTAGTGGACAAAATGGCGGCCTGGGGAGTTGGTTTCGCCCTGCTGGCCATAGTTGGTGCCCCGGTAAATATTTTATTTTTACTAGAAAATAATAGGTCAAGATCGCCATACCTGTTCTTTTTTTTATGGTATATACCGGCAAACGAACAAGTGGGTCCTGATGGGTACCTGATGGTATGGTAAGTGATCTCCACTGCCCATGTACGCCCACCACCAGAAGAATCATGGGCGCGTTGCCGAACTTAAAGGAAAGGGATAATTAGGGATTGGGAAGGGGAGGGGATTTGGGCTTCCGGTTATCTCACTCACCGTACGAAACGCAGCAGCAAGCCGCTACTTTACGTCGGTTTTCTGTGAGACAGTGGTAACGACCCGGTTGAGCCAGCCCATTCATGCTGTAGACAAAACTGTCTACAGCGTGGCTCTACCACTCAAATATGTTCCAGAAATATACACAAATATCTGTTTATTTTTTTCGATCGCTAAGCGGCAGTTTTTTTACCCGATCACGGCAAAGTAACTGCACAACACCTGATGGTAAGCGCTGTGCAGTGTAAAAGAACCACACCACTGATAAACAATGAGTTTATCGGTGGTCACCAGAGTCATGCCGGCCTGTATAAATGCTTCTCCTGTATAGATCTTTGGTCCGTGATTGCAACTTCTAATCTAATTTTAAGTAAAACATAATGTGTGGATTAATATAAATGAGTTATTTACATGATTGATTAATAAATTATCGCGAAATGACGTATGCTATCTAATTAGTGATTACCAAAAATTAATATGTACTATGTATAGGCGTAGGTACACTGCAAACATCCCGAATACAGTTGATAATTTTCGAGTAATATAATACTAGCTTTGTATTATACTCGTCGAACTAATGGGCACGGCCTCCTCTACTGAATGAAAGGGGGTTAGGTCTTAAAACACCACGCTGTCCTAATGCGGGATGGCCGACTTCATATACTTTCGAAGTTCTTATGGACAACTTCTTAGCTATGAAGATTTCCTTTATTTTTAAAGCAATCCATTATGTATTAACAATGAATATACTCCTTATTAAAGAAGTGTCAGAGGGGCTTGTGACATGACTTGTTGGGTGGTTGAGGCGGGTATAGTGGTACAATTCATGGGTCACTCGCCTATCCTGTTGTAGGCCCCTCGATTTGCTTCTTCCCTCTTCGAAGAAGGAAGAAGCATTTATACAGGCCGGCTCCCGCATGACTGGTGATCACCGATAAACTCATTGTTTGTCGGTGGTCGCTGGTTTTTTGGACTGCACAAAAAAGTCAGGGTCATGATATCGGTCATGATATCATCAGAGTCCTGCTTGTACAGGTGCTCTTAGGCTGTTTTCGAACCTGCTACTTTCGCCTCGACAGTTCGTATCACTCCTCGCTCAGCTGTCGCTCCTTTTTCGAATTGTTTTCTTGATGAATTACTGTATTCTTTTTCATTACAGGTATTTGCAAGCCCACTCTTAGCGTTCCCAGAAAATGTGAGAGGTGAGAAGATACAATTATTAAAAACCTTCTTTTCTTTTTCTGGTAAAAAAAAGTTGGGCCTTCCGCCCACCAAGCTTTAATAATGCAATTTCGTATGTAAACTCACATACCTTCGCTATTGATCGTGACGTCAAATGCCACGTTCAGGATATTGACAAAATTGTAACTCAGAATTTTTTAAGTGGGACCAGTGAAAAATGTGGTAATGTTTCGATAATTACTAAGAAATTAAGATTGTAATAGTTCGCTCGTAGGATATATGAATACATTGAATGGTAGAGCTATGCTGTAGTTGAGTGGTAAAGCCACACTATAGACAGTTTTGTCTACAGCATGAATGGGCCGGCTCGACCGAGTCGTTACCACTGTCTCACAGAAAACCGACGTAAGATAGCGGCTTGCTGCTGCTTTTTGTACAGTGAGTTAGATATCCGGAGGCCCAAAATAGCTCGAATCTTATTTAACGTTGAAAATATTTATTTTGATGCTAGATTTGAATGTTATTAACATTATCATATTTTTAGGATGATGTACCAATGCAAATAATTGTTTAAAAATGTATAAATAATACATGCATATACAGGGTTAATTTTAAAACACCAGCAACCTCGCAGGACCAGATAGCTGACCCCATACGGAACAACTTTTGTTCTACGAGTTTGGATATAACTCAATATATTTAAAAAAAAAAGATTTTACAAGTTTTTGTTGTGTCGTGTTTTTCTTCGTAGAGTGCGGCGTGCGCGCGCGACTTCAAACGCGCCGCTCAGCTGCTCGGGCGTTGACCTTTAAAGGAGCTAGCCCGGTTCCCCACGCTTCGCGTATTTGTTTACGTAATCTGCGATGCGCGTTGTAACGTTCAAGACGGAAATTAAATGAATACTTATTTTTGTATGAAAATAAAATCTAACAAATTATCAAAAGTCGTAGAACAAAAGTAGTAGCTTATAACCTTAGGAATCTATCCCTGCGAGGTTGCTGGTGTTTTAAAAATAACCCTGTATAGCCTTTTAAACAACATTAAGGTCATCACTTTGAAACATTAAATTTCAGGCGACTCGCGGATCGTGTCAGGATGGGAAGCCGCCGAAGCCCAGTTCCCTTACCAGCTATCACTGCGCATGGTGAATGGAGTCGGGGCAGTTAACGCGTGTGGTGGCACCATCATCCATACCAACTGGGCACTGACTGCTGCCCATTGTACTGCTACGTAAGTATTAATACAGTTTCACCAATCTTCCAAGATGGTATGTCCCTCGTATGCGAGAGGTCGTCTGGGTTGGTACTACCGCGCCGTCTATTTCTCCAAGCAACAATGTAAGCATTGCTGTATTTCGGTTTGAAAGACATTGAAGCCAGTGAAATTACTGGGCATTATGAGACTAACATCTTATGTCTCAGGGTGACGAGCGCAGTTCAGTGCCATGCAGTGCTTTGTAATTCAAAGTTCTGTGCTGCTTCTGTTTATGGGCAGGCATGGCGCTTACCATCAGGCGAGCACCATCCTCGTTTCGTCATTTAATTAAAATAAATGGTCACCGAAAGACGTTGCATCTCTTGAGACCTCTAGTATCATGCTGGCTTGCCTTATCTTGTATATTATGTTACTTAGCCGTATAACCATCGTAATCCGCGCTGGTACGGTGAACCTCACCCGTCCCGCCATAATCTTCGAGACCACGAACTACATCAACCATCCGTGGTACAACGAGGCTCTGCCGAGTGTGGTGCAGCCCCATGACGTCGGTCTTATCAACTTTGAAAGGACGCTTGAGTTCAATAGTATGTAGATTTTTTTTTTTCTAAACAAATTTTAATAGTATAATGTTGCCATAGCGGCGATAGCTCAACGGGAAGTGGTACGGACTGTCGAGACGAAAGTCGCAGGTTCGAAAGCAGCCCCAAGAGCATACACCTCTGACTTTTCTTACGTGTATATTAATTGTTAATTATCGCTTGCTTTAACGGTGAAGGAAACATCGTGAGGAAAGCATACCTGAGAACTCGATAAGATTTTTCGAAGGTATATGAAGTCCGCTAACGTGCATTAGGCCAGCGAGGTGGACTAAGGCCTAACCCCTCTCATTCAGTAGAGGAGGCCCGTGCCCAGCAGTGGGAGACGTATAGTACGGGGCTAGTAAAAAAAAAAATTGCCAACTTTTGAAGAAAAAAATTGCAAGCGGTAAACCGATTTTGATGATTATTTTTGTATTTCCGACCCCGAGGGCGGCTCCATTAAATTTGTTTTAGATGAGTACGAGGAAAAATGGGAAACTGAAATCTTGACGGACAAACGCATAGCGATTCTGGTTTTGAAATAAATATTAGAGCTACGCTGTAGACAATTATATCTGCAGCATGAATAGGCCGGTTGGAGCGGCTCGCTACCACTGTCTTACAGAAAACCGACGTAGAATAGCGGCTTGCTGCTGCGTTTCGTACAGTGCGTGAGATAATCGGAGACTCAACATCCTCCCCTTCCCAATCTCTCAATTATCCCTATCCTTTAAAATCGGCAATGCGCGCATGATTCTTCTGATATTGTGCGCGTACATTGACGGTAGAGATCACTTAGCACCAGGTAAGCCACTTGCTAGTTTGCCGGCCTCTGCTATATAAAAAAAGATGATTATTATTTCATTATGTACTTTCATCACTCAGTCAAACCCTGTCTCCGGCTCAACTTTGCTGTTAGCATTTTGACTTGGACCCTACTTAAGTCATGCTGTACTTATTCGATTTTAATTCTCCGTTTGCAGCATACGTCCAGCCTATTAGAATGCAGAGCTCTACCGACAAGGACCGTAACTATGAAGGCGATATACTGCTTGCCACTGGCTGGGGACGAACCTGGACTGGTGGTATGTGACCAGCTTTTATTAATAGCGTATTTTCACCAAGTAAGGCCTAACGCAGAGGACCGTAAATACATTTGAATGCCGGGTCGTAGGCACGTACATGTGTGGTATCGCTTCTTAATCTGGTGTGTGAAGTGAAACTGTGAGGTTCTGAGGTTAAATTTTATGTCAGGCAACCATAATTTGTGTTTGAGTCTCAGTACCAGAGGTGTCGATGGGATGAAAATTAGCTTGGTGAACTGTAGTTCCAATATCCCTTCGGGGATCCTAGGCGGTAAGTTCATCGTCTGCGAAAGCCCGCTTGGGCTTGTAATCTATCTTCGCAATCTAATGTGGTCAGTCCCTTGTATGCGAGAGGCCATCTGGCTTGGCACCTCTGCTTTGTCTGTTTCTGACGCCAAAGCAGTGTGTAAGTACTATTCGGTTTAGAGGACATTGAAGCCAATGAAATTATTGGGCATTATTTGACTTTACATCTCACGTCTTGTGAAACAAGCGCTAAACATAGATTTGCTTACCATCAATAGTGTATTGACAGATCTTCCTTACAAAATATATTTTGTTCTATCCGAGCAGGGCAGAGTGACTGCATTATAGCTGACTGTAAGCTTCTTGGACTGCACTTTTCCGTGCTCGGATAAAAAAAATCTTATTGACTGCCCCAGGCTCTGCTCCCGAGAACATGAACTGGGTGTACCTCACCGGTGTATCGAACCATGATTGCCGCATCGCCTTCGGTGGCAGCGCTATCATCCAGGACTCTACCATCTGCGCCGCGTACTACAACGTTAGCAGTCAGTCTGTCTGTCAGGTAACCTTCATACTTTAGATTTTTTTTGTGTCTAATAGTTTTTTTATAGCATAGACCGGTAAACGAGCAAGTAAGTCACCGGATGGTAAGTGATCTCCACCGCCCATGGACACTCACAATACTAGAAGAATCTCAGGCGCGATGCCGCCCTTAAAGGGAATGGATAATTAAGGGTTTGGGAAGGAGAGGGGGATTTGGGCCTTTGGATATCTCACTCACCGTACGAAACGCAACAGCATGCCGCTACTTTAGGTCGGTTTTCTGTGAGGTTCTGTGCGATTTTTTTGTGTTTATAATAATACGTTCTGTCCAATAGTTATAACATTAAAAAATACGTTTTGCTATATCGCTTGCTGTATTTGCACCATTTAAATGTAGATACGATTAGTCGTGAGATACCGCGAACATCGCAAGAATTCAACTGAAAACTGTCAGTCACAGAGCTGCGCTATTCAATTTGAAAATAAGAATTTTCAAACTGTTTGGCGCATCTTTGTAAATTACAATTTCCTGTAATATTTGGGTCCAGTGTTGCCAATTCAGCTCTTTTAGTTCAAAATTTAGGTCTACTCTTACAAAGCTCCTCAAAATAGGTTTAAGCTCTTTAAGTAAAGGTCTTTATTTATGGAATTTTAGCTCTATTTCTAGACACCAACATCATCAAAAGATATTTTTAACTTTCGCATTTTTCCAATGTATACTTAATTTAACCAAGCACAAATGGAGAGTTGAGTTAATTTAAGAGACAAAAACTGTGACGACGATTATTTTTGTAAATTATAATGTGTTCTTTGACAAAATAATTATTTTGTGTGATAACCGAATTGATCAAAATAACTACAATAATGTTGGCTCTATTTTATTTTTATAAAATCTAACCCTTTGTAAGTCTTCTTTTGATACGATCTAGCTGTCTAGGTCTGACCTCGTCTGGGTCGTTTGTGTCCATCTAAACGGGGTTTTAAACGTACGTGTCACGGCGTAACTACCATTAGTCAGGTTTCTTATTTACATTTCTTTTGCAGGGTGATAGCGGCGGTGGTCTTACCGTTGTTGATGACGATAGTGTTATCACCCAAGTGGGAATATCATCATTCGTGTCTGGAACAGGTTGTCACACACCCATCCCGGCAGGTGAGTCGATATCGGTACCTCAGATCATTAATTTAATGACAGCTTACTTTCGTTGTGAAAGTAAATGTGGTACGGCTTTACTCCCTGTCTGCTTAGCATGAGTTCAGGAGATATATCACGCACTACAAAGAAAACTTTGTCGATATTGACTTGTACTAAAACATATACCCCACGAAATAGAGAGACTGATGGAGATATAGAGACAGCACAGGAAAAATTGTTTGTTTTATTCGTGGTATGATTACCAGGCCCGCATGTTACCTTCGATAGATGATATGTAGAGATAGCAAGAGAAAACGAGTGAACACAATTGTCTCCAGGCCTTATGCTAAGCATTCTGGTCGGATAAAAATTGTGTGAGTTTTCCGCCTCTTTACTTAAACAAATGTGTTTTTTTTAAGGATTTGTTCGTCCGGGACACTACCATGATTGGTACTATGAAGTGACCGGTATTGATTTCGACTGGGAGCCCGAACGTGTGCCTGAGCCTGAGCCTGAGCCTGAGCCCGAACCCGAGCCCGAACCCGAGCCCGAACCCGAGCCCGAACCCCAGCCCGAACCCGAGCCCGAACCCGAGCCCGAACCCGAGCCCGAACCCGAACAAGAGCCCGAACAAGAGCTCGAACCCATCAATGACCCTGAACCGGTACTTGTGTACTTCGACAGCATAATTTAACTTTATTACCACCACGTCTAACAAAGCCAGATTGTGATTACAAATATAATAATATATGAAACCATCTGAGCGCTCAATAATCTTAACTAATCATACGATTGTGGCTGTAACTCCATATGTTTTATGAAAATTGCTCAAAACACTAAATAAGTATATAATAATGTAACCTGTGACTATATTTATTGATATAAATACACTTATTGCCGCACTCAAAGATGTAACTAAGCTTTAATTATCATTAAGTCTTCTTAAAACGCAGTTATTTCTCAGAGACGTCAATTAAGATTTTTCTGTGCTCAGTAACAGAGTATAAATCATTTTCTGTAGTCACGAACAGATCATAGAGCATTAACTATCTGTGAATGAGGACATAATCGAACGCTAAGAACCGACGTAATGATGATTTAAGTTTAGTGACTTCGACGACAATTTAAAATTAATTATTTTTAGCATGATGTTTTTAATTAGATACTAGTAATATAATAAATTATTATAGACTTTTAAAGATATTTATGTTTGATATAATTTTATTACCCTTTACATGATATATCATATAGGCCGACTTCCACAACATTCCTTAATGGAAATTTATCAGTAAACAATAAACATGTTTACAAATGTCAAATTTTCAAACGATCTGACGTTTCTTTTTATTGGCTAAATACGATTAACGATGGCCGTGCAAGTTGGCTTTAGTATTTTGCAGCGTTCAAATCGAGTCGTATGTTTTTGAAGTGATAACTTCTTATGGGAGGGTGAACCGATACGTTCCGTAACGCGAGCGGTCCGTCGACCAGCCAGCATTAGCGGACCTCCCTGGAACATCGATTCAAATTCAAATCATTTATTCTGCAAATTGGATCATAAATATCACTTTTACATGTCAACATTCTTTATACTAGATTAGTTTTATTATTATCTTTTATCGGCATTTCGTGGCTAGCCATGAGAAGAAATGCCGAAATAAACTCTGTAATTTCTTATAATCTCTAATTTGTAATTAATCTCAACTAATTTCGAAGTCCCAGTTGGCGTCACACAGTGACCAGTCGGCTTGGACCGGACTTTGACCGACCTTTCACAAGACTTTAACCGGACTTTGACCGGAGTTTTACCGGGGTTTGACCGGAGTTTGACCGGGGTTTGACCGGACGTTGACATGACCTTGACCGGATTTTGACAGAGCTTTGACCGGACTTTGCCGGACTTCGACCCGACTTTGACATGACCTTGACCGGACTTTGACAGGGCTTTGACCGGACTTCGACCGGACTTTGACATGACCTTGACCAGACTTTGACAGGACTTTGACAGGGTCTTGACCGGACCTTGACCGGACTTTGACAGGGCTTTGACCGGACTTCGACCGGACTTTGACATGACCTTGACCGGACTTTGACAGGGCTTTGACCGGACTTTGACAGGGCTTTGACCGGACTTTAACAGGACTTTGACATGATTTTGACCAAACTTTGACCGGACTTTGACAGGACTTTGACTGGACTTTGACCAGACTTTGACAGGACTTTGACATGACTTTGACCGGACTTCGTAACGTAACGCGTTAAGGGAAGACTGACAGAGTAGCGCCGTAACGTAACGCGTTACGGCGCCTCTCTGTCAGGCTTCCCTTTCTCTCACGCATACGGTAGCAGTAGGCAGGCTCCTCCGCTCTCACTTTAACCCACATTAGTTTAAGTTATCACTTCTGTCGAGCGTCCCGAGACGCACACTTTTTTTTTCAAAGGTCATTTGTTTACATTTTTCCATGTACTAGTTACAATATATTTCTAAGGATATTATGATTTTAAAGACACAGTCAAATTAAGCCTTTTCCGAGAAAAAAAAATACTTTCTACATAGTATTATTAAAAATCCATGTTTTTCCTGAAACAGTATTTAAACATACGACATTTTGATATGACAGTGACGTTTTGTGCCTTTGTTTAGGTCCAGGATTATATAAGTGGTGAAGGACTGCAGTATTGAATTTCCTTTTTCCATCTATCCTTATCCCACTCGAAGTGTGGTCGGCGCAACATACTTTTTAACACATGTCATGTTCTTAGGCCGCCTGCCTGACATCAATCTCTTTGTGAACGCCGTAGTAACTACTATAGCAGTACAAAGCAGTATAGGCTTTAGTATTGAATTAATTAAATGCATAGTAATAAATTCTCATGGGGTAGTCCCTACGTGCGACCTTAGGCCCCAAGAACGTAGCGTGCTTGCCGCTTGGTGAACAATTAGCCATGAATCGCCTAGGAACGAAAATAGGCGCATGTCATACGACGTCGTATTGCAGAGGCGGTGTGGCGCGCATGCGTACGAAGGTATACCAGCGCGAGATTATTTTTACCCGATTTTAATGAGCTTTCGGGAGTTTGAGGTTGAGGTCGGATGTGAGAAGAATAAAATAAATGCGTATTGGAATTGGTTTGGGTACGGTTTTTTAACCAATTTTTGGAGTCATTTCTAAATTTTTAACAATGTGTTGAACGAACTAATTAATGAACGAATGTCCAATGTTCACGAAGACTTGAGTACAAGAACGGACTGCGATATTTTGTTCAAGAATGAGCGTGTTTCTGTTATTACTGAAATATGATAGCTGGAATCAAGTTAAGTATAATTGATATGTAAAGGATAGAATGATAACTGCTTAAGGTGCGCGAAGTGTAATTGCTTTCCTTAAGTGTACCGATTTATTAATGCAGGCGCGTGGCGAATACTCGAACTGATGATTTGACAATAATCTTACTTTCACTGTACAGAGTAGGTCAACTTATCTCAACAAGAAACCCATGTTTATAAATGGGATATGGCCTTTATTAGATTTGTATTCGTATACATGGTGCAAGGGTAACGCTTCCAAAAACCAAGACAGGTGGTAGTGCTGGTGATTACAGTCACGATACTATTTAAAATGGTACTATCTATAACTCTTTTGGCTTCCGAAGCAAATTTTTAAAACACATTTTTTTTTTTACCCTTGCTCGGCAAAGTGACTTCGCTACACCTGATGGGAAGTTGAGCGCAATCCAAGAATAGTGTCGACCAACGATAAACAATGTGTCCATCGTAGGTCGGCACGATCATGCCGGCCTGCCAAAGGGCCAAGGGGGAGGGGAAGGAAAAAGGGATGGGAAAAGGGTTAGGATCAGGGGGCAAGCCCCTTGGGGAGAACCGGATATACACTGGCTGACCCTGGAACGCGACCCACACAAGGTGGGCTACTATGGCAGGTTTTAGCACCAGTGTATGGTGGTCGCTATCCGGTTGGATACAAGTATACCACCAGCAGGATTTTTACTAAGTATAGTTACTTTTTACTAAGCATATTTAAACTAAGTATTCGGTATCAGTTAGAAAAACATGGGTTTTTAACGAAACTATTTATAAAGCAAAGATATTTTGAATTGTATTAAATGTATATTTGGACCGTTTATTTTGAAAGTGGTGTAAGTCCATTTTCTTTTGTTTCGAGAAAATTAAAGGTTTCTATATTTGTTGATTTAAAAATACAGGCAAATCATATGAGGTCTGGCATTCTTTCTATTGTTTTATCAACATTTAATTTGTTTATATAAATTTGTTTTTGGCTAATTAGACTACGATAACACATATTTATGTGCTGTAAATGGACTTACACTACTTTCAAAATTAGACAATTGTAAAAATCGTTTAATTTCAATTTTGAAAAATCAAATATCGCTTAAAATATACTTCATTTTAATATAATTTTGTTTACAAATACGCATAACAAGACATAAAATTTTATTTTAGACGGCAATTACATTGTCATTACAAGATATTGATTACAAGAATTTACTTATTCTCTGGATGTGGTAGTGTTTCAAAATATGTATGATGCACCGGAGGTATATAGGGTAGTAGCTGCTTCATTTCTTTATATTTTTCGTACGTAATAGGTCTGGCATTTTGATACAAAGGCTCCAGGACGATTTTTTTAAATTTTAACGGTCTTCCAGGACGTAGAGGTAATAATTTGATAATTTTAAATTCTGCGTCCGTTATCGTTGTTTTATAAAAAATGGTATATGGTGCAATTTTGAGAAACCTCAACCAACATATTTGCAACCAATTCACCTGTTCCCCATTAGTATTTTTTATAGTAGCTAGTATAAAATAAATGAAAAATAACAAAACACTGATCTGCATCCATCTGCTATGCGACCTACCTCTGTTAATTGGACTTACACCACTTTCAAAATCAATGATTATGCAATTTCATTTACCGCCCGATTTTAAGTTGTCCAAAACTTGGGTTTTTTTGAGAAATTTTACACGGACTAATTATATATAAAAAAATTACATTAAATTAAGCATGAATTACGTGATAGCTCATTTTTCTCAAAAATGGACTTACACCACTTTCAAAATAAACGGTCCATTTAATAAAATAGTAAAATATATGTGGAACTAGAAATTAGGCGCTGTTAATATGAATGAATAACTAGCATATAATTATATAGTTTTATAACTACAAGAAAAAACTATTATATATTAAAAATTATCGGCGCCTGAAGATATTGTCATCCTTATAGCAAATTATTAAACCATTAGAACAAAATTAGTTAGTAAGCACATTAATCCCACAGTTAATCGATAAATGTCTTATACAAGTTCCACATAACCAAGGAAATTATAACAAGCCGGCAACACTGCCATGCAATTGGCGCGCGCGCGAAACGTTCCCCCAAATCAACATGGCGAGCGCTCCGGGAGTGCGTCTCGCATCCATTTAAACCGCCGGGAAAACCTATCGCACTACCGTTCCTATAACTCTGTATCGTCAAACGTGTTATCAGTGTCGTGGAAAATGTTATAGTGTCCATTAAGAGTGTGTGGACTTTTTTCTGTGTCAGTGAGTTATTATTTGTTGCATGAGTGGAACTGATGGGGTGGGCGTGCGGGACGATGGACGCGATTCACCGGCTAGCACCGAGCAGCTAACGTGGGTATTTCGAATAAAGAACACCATTCAAATTTCAAATTGGAATGTATTTAAACGTTTCTTTTCACGCAGTTCTTTTAATTTATTCAAAACTTTGTGATTCAATATGCAAAAAGGTTTTTTGTTTAAACAAAGTTGCCCTCTTTTTATAATGGAGGGAGAGAGTTGGCTTTACTAGGTGGGGTGGAGTGGAGGTTTGGCCCACCGCACCCTTTGTAATGACACTCGTTGTAATTTATGACCGCGTTTTACGTAATTTGCAAGGGAATGCTTTGAAAAACAACCGTGCGCGATTGGACAAAGCCGTTAGAAAGTTAATCATCTTATTGTAAGGTTTTTGTATATAATTTGTGTTTCATTTATTTTTCCAAAGCGTATTTTTAGGTACTACGAGATTCGTAGCGCGGTGAGTGTAGCCGAGCTACGAAATGGGATGTTGCAAGTTCAATTCTCATGCCATTCCAGGACGGTGCTTGTATGCGATGATAGGTCAAGATGTTAGAGAATGGAATTTCCTTGCAGTCTTTTACGCATGAAAAAAACTTAATATGGGATCTGAACTATATAATGTAGAAGTCGGTGTATTAATATAACAATAATTATCAATGTAACAATAATGATGTGTTTCGATTTATGTAAAAATTAGAGATGTGCCGACTAGTCGGCGACTATTCGGTAAAGCCGACTATCCGGTCACTATTGTAGTCGGCGACTAGTCGGCGACTATTCGGCTAAGAGCGCCGTCTATCCAACTTCTTACACTTCTTAAAAAATCCATACACGAGACTTTCTTTTTGACATGATAAAATTTTAATTGAGCTCTTTCACTTTAATAAAGAATAACGGTATTGTCTTTACACAAAAATATTTCTTTTACACAATAACACCGCTCTGAAAATACCGAAGCAAAAATCAAGAAACAATGCGACCTAAACAAAATAGGTTCCGACACGCTCGCAGGCGGCGGTTGCAACTTGCGCGCGGATCAGCTGTAAACGAAGCGTCACGGATATCCCCGAAACGGTGATCGGCTCGGCCGACTAATCGGCCGACTAGTCGGCCTCTTTACAACCGACTAATCGGCTAGTCGGCTAGTCGGCCAAAGTCATAATCGGCACATCTCTAGTAAAAATGTACTCATTTCTAATTAAATTTTTCATTTCAATATTTTGTTTTTTACATAGCATAGCTCGGCAAACGAGCAAGTTGGTCACCTGATGGTAAGTGATCTCCATCGCTCATGTACACCTACAATACCAAAAGAATTATGGGCGCGTTGCCGATCTTAAAGGAAGGGGATAATTAGGCATTAGGAAGGGGAGTGGGATTTGGGCCTCCGGATATCTCACTCACCATACGAAACGCAGCAGCAAGCTGCTACTTACCGTCGGTTTCCTGGAAGACAGTGGTAACGACCCGGTCGAGCCGGCCCATTCATGCTGTCGACAAAACTGTCTGCAGGGTGGCTCTACCACTCGAAAATCATTCTAATTTTAATATATTCAATACCAATAATATTCATTCATAAGCTAACCCCTTTATCCTGAAGGGGTCGGCAGAGGTACAACTAGTGATGTACCCACGTTTCGCCGAGATTATAGCCGTCCTATGATGTGATAGACAGCGAGGTGCGACACATCAGTAGATGATTTCAAATCGCTTTTTTTGAGATAGACCGAACTGGCAATTAGGAATGTAATTTAAAATAAAATTAGACGAATCTGGATTACATTTAGCGAAGTTATAAACGATTTAGAATTTAAACACATTCAAAGGGTAATTACATTTTTGATCAAACAGATGTTGGCGAAACTTGGATCCAAGTGTTACCAATGTATATTTGATGAATCTAATGACGTTGGAATAAAAGCCTCCGTGGCGTAGTGGCCGAGTAGCCGGCTGTGAAACGAGAGGCCGCGGCCTCGATCCTGCACCGAGATAAATATTTTTTTTATTGATTGAATGACGAGACGAGCAAGGCGCTCGCCTGATGGTAAGCGCCATAGCACTGAACTGCGCTCGTCACCCCGAGACATAAGATGTTAAGTCTTATATACTGTTGCTTCGCGACTGAAATAGACAAAGCGGTGGTACCAACCCAGACGACCTCTTGCATATGAGGGACCTACCACCTTATAAAGAAAGAACTTCTTTCTATGATGTGATAGAGGGAGCCTATCAACATACCGGGTACAATTTTTATTCCAACACGGCATAACATAATAACCCGGTCCAATTTATTCATTCTGTATACAAAAGTGTTTACAACGTGGCTCTACCTCGTGAACCGTGGACTAATATACTCAAATGGCTTATTATCAATTATTATAGTATTGTAATGATTATAATTAATTGGCTTAGTGCTACTGCACAATCCTCTAAAGTTTAGAGGATTGTGCAGTAGTAAACGTGTCCGTTTAGAGTCTAAACGGACACGTGTATCAATCTTATATTGAATTTGTTTTTCTCCCATCGAATATTATACATTATGTAACATATGTTTTGTTATGGAATTCATTGACTAAAATATCGAAAGACTTACAGCTGAATTTCTTGGTCCTTCTCTGACCTGTATTTTCGAAGTATTGGTATATAAAATTACATGTAAAAGTGCCCCGGCGAAATCATACAATAAATGTTTTTCATTGAAGTAAAACTAATTTAAACGGATTTTATCGTCCACTGGGGCTCTCGCGAGGCTGAAAGCTTTCAAAACTTCGAGATCAAATTAATAAAAAACCGCGATTGAATCAGTTTAAATTACTTTTATTTGAATGTGTAATATAATATTCGCGTAAACATAAGAAATCATAATTTTTTTACTAACCGGGCTTACGATCGACCACTGATTGAGTCACTCCCCACATAATTCAATAGTATGTTCGTAATTGGCATTTATTTCGAAAAGTATCCCCTCGTGCCTCCTAATGGCAGCTTTCTCTCTGATTTATTGAAAACTATTGAGTCAAATAATGTATTCGTTGGATAATTACGTACTACTAGCTTTTTCTCGCGACTCCGTCCGCATGATTCTATGATCTTGATTTTTGAGGGATAAACAGTAGCTTTACAGACAGCCTCCGTGGCGCAGCAGGCGAGTAGCCGGCTGTGAAGCGAGAAGCCGCGGGTTCGATTCCCGTACCGAGACAAATGTTTGTATGATCCACAAATATTTGTTTCCGTGTCTAGCTGTTGTGAGAACGAAAGACTTTCGTAGTTCCTGATACCCACGACACAAGACTCGTGTCTTACTGTGGGGTCAGGACTATGTGTGTGACTGTTGGGTGTATTTTTTATGCTCTAATCCAGTTATGGTATCAGCCCGGGGTCTGGAATTATGCCCGGTATCGCGATTGCCTCAACTCATCATGGGCCGGAGATAAATTCAGCGAAATGTGATGTACTACACGTCAGTCTATCCCTTCAGAGATTACAGTAGTAAGTGCACTTGTACACATGTACTAAACAGAGGTAAAAATTATTAAAAAATTGTTTGCTACACACAGTAGCCATGTCTCGCATTTGGCCCTGTGCCAGCCGGTTCCTACGTCACAGCTGCGTAAAAATCCATAACATTGTGTAACTGGCATCTTACGCTTTGTACCTAGTAGCCCACAAGACTACAACTAACAACTGACTAGACTAGGCTAGACTTTGGTCGCTGTGAAAGTCGTTCTATTTAGGGATGTTTGTGTGTGATTTATTACGTAAATTAGTTGAAATTAGAGTTGTTTGGTTGCTTAAATTATCGTCAGCTTCTAGTCACTTTGCTGAGCCAGGATAAAAATAAAACAAAAAGAAAGATGGATTCAACAGGAATCTAAGACCGGGAATAGAATATTCATGTTCTTATCCAGTTGTGGACCAAATTTCAATAACTAAACTCACCAATAATTAACATCAACATTTATTACACACAACTAACATAATTTTACAAGGTGGTAGGTCCCTCGTATGTGAGAGGCCGCCTGGGTGGTACCACCGCTTTGTCTATTTCTGCCGCCAAGCAACAGTTTGAGTTTGAAGGACATTGAAGTCAGTGAAATTACTGAACATTATGAGACTTAACATCTTATGTCTCAAGGTGAAGACCGCAGTTCAGTGCCATGCAGTGCTTGGTAATTCAAAGTTCTGTGTGGTGTTGCTTCTGTTTATGGGCAGGCGTGGCGCTTATCATCAGGCGAGCGCCATGCTCGTCTCGTCATTCAATCAAAGAAAAAAAAATATCTAAACCTTCACATTATGAATGTTAGTAGGATGTACGGCCGGGAACGAGTGAATCAAAATAAACTATCCACGCCCACAGAATACTTATTTTGATTGGTTATTTTTTTATAGTGTCAAAAGATCGACGTAAAGTAGCGGCTTGCTGCTGCGTTTCGTACGGTGAGAGAGATATCCGGAAGCCCAAATCCCCTCCCCTTCCCAATCCCTAATTATCCCTTTCCTTTAAGGTCGGCAACGCGCCCATGATTCTTCTAGGCGTACATGGGCGGTGGAGATTACTTACCATCAGGTGACCCACTTGCTCGTTTGCCGGCCTATGCTATAAAAAAAAAGATCTAATCTGCTGGTTGCTGTTAAAAATGTATTCAATGAAACACAAGGGATCAATAAGAAAGATGGGTCCTTCAGAAGTCCGATGCAAGGTCGCGAGACTGGGTTGCGGAGGTGTCGGAAAATTTACGACTGGAGTCCTTTAGACCTCGATCCTTGACGTCAGCATTGCGTAATTTTAATATCGTAGCTAAACAGGTGGCTAGGACCCCACTACCTGAACTTATATAACTTTATCAAATCAAATGAATATGGGACCAATTTCTTAATAGTCAGCCACGTTTCGTGCGTTTTCTTACCCAAATTCCTCTCCCTTACCCAATCAATTATGCTGGTGGGAGGATACTTGTATCCGACCGGATAGCGATCACCGTACACTGGTGCTAAAACCTGCTATAGTGGCCCACCTTGTGTGGGTCGCGTTCCAGGGTCAGCCAGTGTATATCCGGTTCTCCCCAGGCGGCTTGCCCCCTGGTCCTAACCCTTTTCCCGTCCCTTTTTCCTTCCCCTCCCCCTTGGCCCTTTGGCAGGCTGATCTTGTCGACCTACGATGGACACATTGTTTATTGTTGGTCGACACTATTCTTGGATTGCGCTACATTACCATCAGGAGTAGCGTAGTCACTTTGCCGAGCTAAGATAAAAAAAATCCCTATTCCCCCCTATCCCTTTAAAGTTTCAGCTTCTGTATTAAAAAAGGGTACAAGGCCAGAATAATTGAAACTAGTCTAGTAATGAAACCTAATCAATCGCAAATATCATATTTGATCGATGAAGCCTGCGTCATATCCAAAGATAGTTAAATCTAATGGTCTATTAATGAGTTCCAGGCAGACTTCAAAGGGCTAGATTTAGCTAACAACCAGTTTGAACTTTACTCGCCTAGATTACGAAACGCACGCAAAGTTGAAACATTTCGATTCGGTATTAATTTTAATGATGGTTATTGAGTAATTTTAAGTCTGAATTCTATTAAGCATTTTTATGGATTAAATTGCGAATAGATGTTGCTAGATGGAGGATCGTAAGGATGAAAGTTTGAAACATTGCAAGCTATTTCGTTTTTAGTTTTATATATCACTAGCTTTTCCTCGCGCCCGCGTTATTTACTTTTTACCGTTATATATTTTTCTATCTTAAGGTAGATTTTCATCTGAACCCTAGAAGCAGTAGTTATGCGCAGTCATTTTTTATCAAAATGCCACAGTTTAACCATAAAGACGTAAACAAACTCCGTCATATTAATGATAGGTAGAGGCGATGGGTTTGGCCGTGAAGGTTATGCGTGGAAGAAGCCATTTCACCACACCCTGTTTTCAACGATCGATTCCGGGCTGACACCTTACCACGTGCTTATATTACACGATTTATAGGCTCTTTTAATAAAAGAAGAGTAGCTGTGAACGTATTTTTCATCCATTCATGATGTCTGGTGTCGATTTTTTGGGGCCTATCTATGTTAAACTATAGCATGAATGGGCCGATTCGTCCGGGTATTTTTTACTATTATTTTGTTTGATTGAATATCGAGACGAGCAAGGCGCTCGCCTGACGGTAAGCGCCACACCTGCTCATAAACAGAAGCAACACCACATAGAACTTTGAATTACAAAGCGTAGCATAATATTGGACTGTGCTTACCACCCCGAGACATAAGAAGTCTCATACTGGGCAAATTTCACTGGCTTCAATATCCTTTAAACCGTAACACAACAGTGCTTACACACTGTTGCTTGGCGGCAGAAGTAGGCAAAGTGCAAAGTAGGCGGCAGAAGTAGGCGAAGTGTAGGCAAAGTAAGCAAAAGTAGTGGTACCAACCTAGACGGCCTCTCGCATACGAGGGACCTAGGACCTTGTAAATGTAATGACAAAGGAAACTTAATAATCTGGATGCATGATCTCGACTCCCACGAAATGCCCGTTAAAAATATCATTACGCTAGGTCACTGGGCTATTCACTGACATACACATGTATTTTGGGCGCAATTGTTTTATTTATAGATCCGGTTATAAATAAAGCCGTAGGCTCCTTGACCGTCAAAATAATGTAGGCGTAGCGTTTAATCCACTTTAGGATACGTACAGTATTACGATTGGACAGTGTCGGTGTCGCAGTTGTAATCTGGTACGACTACTGTTAGAGACAATTAAGGGATTGGGAAGGGGAGGCGATTTGGGCCTCCGGATATCTCAGTCACCGTACTGTAGCATAACGCAGCGAGTCGCTACTTTACATCGGTTATTTGTGAGACAGTGGTAACGACCCGGTCGTGCCAGTCCATGCATACATACATACATAGACTCACGCATATTTCCCATAGGGGTCAGTAGAGACAACGGACTTCCACCGACTACGATCCTTACACACTTCTTTGACCTCTTTCACTCTCATTCTATTCTTCATGCATGCTCATCGGTTTAAGGTACTTCTTCTTTTTTCTTCTTCTTTCATGCTGTAAACAATACTGTCTACAGCGTGGCTCTATCGCTAAATAAAAAAAGTTAAAAACTGTTTAAAAGGTAGGTACAGACTACAAATGTTTTTCTAAACGTTACTCCATTTTAAAAGTTAGTTTTTTCCGAGGGTTAAGAGTGCAAACAAAATTATCCCCAAATAAATACATAAATACAGAATCGAGTTCTAGACATAGTGGCGACACATAAAGCTGTTTAACTAGGTCTGGACAGTTTGGCATACGCCCCGACCCCCTGACTCCCAAGTTTAACCTACTGCGGCTGGCTTTTATTACTGTGCACATTGGGATAGAGTGAAGGAGGGTTGGGATGTTTGTGTCTGTCTATCTGTGCCTATCCATAAGGAGGGAGAACCGGGTATACACTGGCTGATTCTGGAACGCAATCCACACACGGTAATAGATATCCGGGCGGATATTAATATCCTATTACCAGCAAAAAATGAAGAAATGAATATCTTATTGTAGTATAAAATGAAGTCGCTTCCGCTGTCTGTTCGCTTAGATCTTTTAAACTGTACAATGAATTTTAATGCAGCAATAGATATAGTAATTCATGAGGAAGGTTTATATGTATAATACAAATATATTATAGTACGGAAAGGCGAAAAAAATGTAATCTGATGTAGTCACAAACATATTTTTACCCGTTCGAAGCCTGGCGGGTCGCTAGAGAAGAATAAAAACTGAAGCGCTATAACCATTTGCACTCACTTATCGGTAAAAACCTCTCTCTTACCTCACTATTTCTAACTATATTTCTCATAGTCACACCACACATACTTCTTAAAGTAGTGTTAGTGTTGGCCACTAACCATTCGATATCGATAATAGATATTTAAAAAATTAATGTTCTTACAATCAGTATATTTTATTTAACGTCACTGTGAAGAGAAGACCTAGGAATCAGTAATTGAAGGAGAAGGTCATCCTTGATTTGATTAAACGTTTTTCTATAAATAAAAAGTAATTAAAGAGGGAATGACGGCAGCAGAATTATCAGCATCATTAAACAACGTGTCTTCTTCATATGGGAGAAGCCGTCTGGGTTGGTAGCACCGCTTTGTTTATTTCTGCAACTTTCTTTGTTTATTTAAGCATCAATGTTTAAGCACTGCTTTGTTTCGGTTTGAAGGATATCGCAGCCAGTGAAATTACTGGGCATTATTTAACTTAGCAACTTATGTCGGGTCACTTACGTAATTCAGTGCCATTGGAATGATTTGTAATTGAAAGTTGTGTGTTCTGTTGCTTCTGTTTATGGAAAGGCATGGCGCTTACCATCAGGCGAGCGAACTGCTCGGTATCCGTCTTATAAAAGACTAGCTTTTCCTCGCGGCTCCGTCCGCGTGATCAGCTTTTTCCGGGATAAAAAGTAGCCTATGTTCATCAGGGATAATGTGGAATTCTAATGGCGAAAGAATTTTTCAAATCGGTCCAGTAGTTTAATTTTATTCGTTACATACAAAAATACAAATCATTCCTCTTTATAATATTAGTGTAGATTTACTATTGCCGAATAAGTGTACAATCACAGCAATAAAATAACACCGGAATACATAAATCCGTCGTACGTGCACCAAATTTGATATCGATCCGCGGAAATTGTTCCATTTACTACAAATACTTAAAGGCTTTATGAGTAATTGGCCGATTCTGAGGGGCTATTTTATAAAACGATACAAAGCAACGAAGTTCGACAATGTAGACCTAATGTACCCTATAATATCCATGACAATAATAATATTTCTAATATAAAATATTGTGACTATAATAAATAAGTCGTTAAAAACATGTTTATAAAGGAGAATAATTATGTCTTGCAACGTGTTATGGTGGAATTCTTATGATTTTTTTTTTATCACAAACAATAGAAACGAAGAAACAACAAGAATTGTTTATTGTGGTTAAGAAAAAAAAATGGAAAAATCTATTATTTTCACATACGTTTTTGCTTACATATTAATCTTTGTGATAGTAATATAGATCAAAAATATTATTATTGTTATGACTACATATTCTATACTTAGTTCTCTCTATGTATATTCCAAACTTCGTTGCTTCGTTTCGCATTTATAAAATAGGCGCTAAAAATTGAAAAATGTTATTAAGTTTGATTCTGTCAAACGACGTTTATTTGTATTCTGAAATAGTTGAGTGACATGCATTAATCGTTTTTAGTTTGACCTGATTAAAATTGTACATAAAATCAAAAAATCCCCCTTCCTTTCCCAATCCATTATTTATCCCTTGGTTTTAAGGTCGACAACGCGCCTATGATTCTTCTAGTATTGTAGGTGTACCTGGGTGATGGAGATCACTTACCATCAGGTGACCCATTTGCTTGCTTACCGGTATATGCTAAAAAAAAGTCCAAATCACCCACGATTCTGGTATTGGGTGTGTATTAGCGATGATCACTTACCCTCATGTGACCTCCTTACACGTTTGTTAAACTGTGCTATAAAAACAAATATCCGAGTCAAAATAAAGGAGGCACTCTTCCATTCTGTTGTAACTCATTTAAAAAGTTAGTTTGCTGACGTAACAGCAAAATAGGGTGGGGACTGGGGTGAATTACACCCCACGTCTTATCTATAACAAGTATGCTCGGTTGAGTGCATTTTATTAATGGCAGGGAAGACG
Source organism: Amorpha juglandis (assembly GCA_949126905.1). Classification (NCBI taxonomy): domain Eukaryota; kingdom Metazoa; phylum Arthropoda; class Insecta; order Lepidoptera; family Sphingidae; genus Amorpha; species Amorpha juglandis. Next base: position 13,374,830 of record OX421385.1, on the reverse strand, counting down.
AAGGGAGCGTTGTGCTTTACCCAAATATTTAACATTTTTGTGAGTTTAAAAACAATTGGTGTTAAAGCAAGGGGAATATGGTAAACATAGTACATTGTTATATTAAAATTACAAAGTGGTAGATCCCTCGTATGCGAGAGGCCGTCTGGGTAAGTCCACCGCTTTGTCTATTTCTGCCGCCAAGCAACACAAACTGTTGCTTGGCGGCAGAAATAGACACCAGTGTGTCACACTAATATAGGATATACGATCATAACACGACATATAAAACAATATTTTGGTTTCAAATAATATATTCCAAAATAATAAATAATTTAGCTACCAAAATCATGTTTCATCGAAAAACTCTACTAAAGAATTTTCTGCGAATCGAACTCAAGACATCAGGTATGTTTTAATCTAATCTCGCTCCGATTTGATTTACTCATAATACTTGACGGTGAGCTTCAATTTATACCTTTCTTAACAGAGTTAGGCTTTTTGAGCACGCTATTATCAGCTTCATCGCTATTATCAGATTTTGACCTCCTTCAAAACGTCGGATTAAATCGAAATTTAGCATACTTATCAAGGACCAATGACATTTCAGTGCTTAAAAAAATATTTATATTTTTCCTCAAAAATTAAAAATAAATAATAGTTTTAAGAAACACGCTTTTATAGAAAATCCAAGTAAAATTTTAACATATTTTAACAGGGTGCGGAATAGGTGTTAGTGTTTTTATTCCTCGGATTCCTCTCATTCCAAACAATTTTCCATTTAGTTTTAAACGAGTCCAGTTTCCAGTGAGCCTACGTTTCGCGATAACAATTATTAAATCCCAAGGTCAGGCGCTAAAAGTTGTGGGTGTGGAACTAAGTATTAGCTGTTTTTCGCATGATCAGCTTTATGTGGCTCTGTCACGTGTTAGCAGTTCTAGCAGTTTGTATGCTTCGATCCCCGATGGCTATACGTCTAATATCGTGTATAGAGAAGCATTAACGGTAAAACGGGGTGAATAGGGATAGTGGGGTGGATGGGAATGAAACTTGTATTGAGAATTCAATTCAATTTTCAAAATTGTCAATGAGAATCGTTTCTAGAGTGGTAGAGGCACGCTGTAGACAGTTTTGTCTACAGCATGAATGGGCTGGCTCGACCGGGTCGTTACCACTGTCTCACAGAAAACCGACGTAAAGTAGCGGCTTGCTGCTGCGTTTCATAAGGAGATCACTTACCATCAGGTGACCCACTTGCTCATTTGCCGGCCTATGCTATAAAAAAAAAAAACAAAATAAAAGAAAAAGAATATCACGTAGATGGATCCAATAACATGTTAACTCAAGCTTAATTATTGTCCAAAATGTATAGTAGGTTTTATTCTTTTTTAGTATAGTCCAGTTTATCGCAGTTAATATTTGTAAACAAACTAACCAGTTTTGTCCCTATTCACCCCTGTATTCCTATTCACCCCGTTTTACGTTACTGTAAAGCATTACGCGGACGAAGTCGCGGGCACAGCTAGTAATATATAGTAATAGGATTTAGCCTGCGAGAGAATGAGATAGATTACAGGTGTATGTTTGTACTTATGCTATCACGTGTCTTTGCACCTGCATACAACGAAGCCTTCCGAAAATGTGTCAAACAACGTGGTGTTACCATTCACGTGTTTTATTTCTTTGCATTTGTGTATTAAAATTCGTTGGTTAATTAATTTATGTTAATTATTCTGAAGTTCCACTTCTGTCGTGTGTGAATTGTACACACACGCGTTTTTTTTTATATCAGATAACCTACTCGCTTATTTATCGGCTTTTTGATACTCCGAAGGACCCTAATAACCAGAATTGCATACCGAAAATCAAACTATTTCTACCACTAGTCAAGCTTTTGCCTTTTAGCATTTCTCCACAATAGCGTGGAACTAAGACCTTTAATTATTGATTTTGTGATACAGAGCACGCCGTAGCATGGCCTGGCATTTGTGAATATAGAAAGCCTAAAATCAGACTTCTGATAGTCGCGTAATCAGACACGAGCGTCACTGACGCCAGCGTCTTACTCTTGACGCAACCATCAGAAGTGAACCTTTAATTCGACGATAGACCATTCGATGATAGACACTAACGCACAGGGTAACTTTCTGTTAAGATGAAAATTAGTGTTGATAGACGAAAGCGTCACTGACGCCAGCGTCTGACGCGACCAGCAGAAGTAGGCCTTAAAGCTGTATGGCATTACATATGGGCTTATGTTGACTGATGAGAAATAGTTTTATTATTAACTAGCTTTTGCTCGCGGCTCCGCCCGCGTGAACTGCATTTTCCGGGATAAAAGTAGCCTATAACCGTCTCCAGGGTCTCATCTGTCTCTGTAGATAAATTCATCAAAATCGGTTCAGTGATTTAGGCGGAAATCGTAACAAACAAATTCACTTTCGCATTTATTTTCGCCCCCTTTTTCATCCCTTATTAAATAAAATTTCCAAAATTCCTGAAACAAGTATTAATTTAGTTTTACGTCAATAACCGAAATACAAAATTTTGTTTATGTAACTTTCAAAATGACGGACTTTCATACATTTTATCATCCCTTATTTTGACCCCTTTGGGGTGGAATTTTCTAAAATCCTTTCTTAGTGGGTGCCTACATAACAAAATGAATATACAGTCCAAATTTCATGCTTGTAGCCTTGATAGTTTGCGCTCGGCGATGATAAATCAGTCAGTCAGTCAGGACATGTTATAGATATTACCCAGGATAGTCAAGTGTGTTTGTAAAAATCCTGCATTTTTCCTCGCAGACATCACGGCGACTGTCGTTGGCGAGCCTCCCGCATAATAAATATTACATATCTCGGAACAAATACGAAACTCATCTCGCGTTCTAAGCGTAGAGATTATTATAAGACGGGGATTGGCGTGGAAATTGAAAAAGATTTTAAATTATTAATTTAATTTTGTGAGTGGTAGAGCCACGCTGTAGACAGTTTTGTCTACAGCATGAATGGGCTGGCTCGACCAGGTCGTTACCACTGTCTCACAGAAAACCGACGTAAAGTAGCGGCTTGCTGCTGCGTTTCATACGGTGAGTGAGATATCCGGAAGCCCAAATCCCTCCCCTTCCCAACCCCTAATTATCCCTTTTCCTTTAAGGTCGGCAACGCGCCCATGATTCTTTTGGTGGTGGGCGTACATGGGCGGTGGAGATCATTTACCATCAGGTGGTCCACTTGCTCGTTTGCCGGCCTATGCTATAAAAAAAAAAATTACACTTCGCCTGATTTTGTTGTGTTTATTTGCTGGTATATGTCTCTTCCAATGTTTTTATCTGATAGTACCCATTGGACTGCTGTCTAGTTCTTTTTTATCCTAGCACGGCAAAGTGACTGCACTACACCTGATGGTAAGCGTAGTGCAGTCCAAAAAACAACCAGCAACCACCGCCAAATTATGAGTTTATCGGTGATCACCAGAATCATGCCGGCCTGTACAAATGCTTCTTCACACTCCGAAGAGGGAAGAAGCAAAACGATTGGCCTGCGATAGGACAGGCGGATGACCGATGCATGCATAGGACACTCGTTAACGCATCTGTGATTCCTCAGGTATTGTGGGTTTTCATTTGCGATGGATATCCCATGCCATCAGGTGATACACTTGCCTTTGCTCTCAGTAGATTTTTGTATAGCGCAAATAATCAAGGTACAGTATACCCTTAAAATAGAGTACCAAAACACACTCCTTTCATCATTGAACCATTCAATTCCGTAAGTAGGTGAGCAGGTGAATGTATTCGGGTCACCGCTTCAACGATATTGCCAGACACTACACAATTTATTGGGATATTAACCGGGTTCGTGTAATTAGAAATAAACTCACATGTTTGATACATTACATCATGACTATCGTAAAGTGTTTTATGGCTTGTTAGGTGTTTTAATTTATGATTTTACATGACAGAGTATTTAATACATTCATGTAATAAAACATTATGATAAGTTGGTGTTTGTGTTATTAAAAATTTTATAAGAAAAAACCTGGTAAATAATGATTTCCTGTCTTTACGCGAATATTACACATTAAAATGAAACTGACTGACTGGACTGGACTGTCAGTCCACCCGTGACGACGAAGGCTGTAAAGCTTACGAAACGTCGGGATCAAAATTAATAAAAAACCGCGATTTTTTTTATCAGAGCACAGCAAAGTGACTGCACTACACCTGATGGTAAGCGTAGTGTAATTCAAAAAACCAGCAACCACCGATACACACGAGTTTATCGGTGGTCACCAAAATCATGCCGGCCTGTATAAATGCTCCTTCCGTCTTCGGAGAGGGAAGAAGCAAATCGAGGGGCCTGCGACAGGACAGGCGGATGACCGATGCAGGCACAATAATACAAGAATTTACCCGCCCCAACCAAACATCAAGTCCCGTCGCAAGCCCCTCGGGAGAACCGGATATACACTGGCTGACCCTGGTAAGCGACCCACACAAGGTGGGTCACTATGGCAGTTTTCAACACTAGTATACGGTGGTCGCTATCCGATCGGATACGAATATCCTCCCACCAGCAAATATAACCCGTTTAAATTAGTTTCATTTCAACACTTGCTATAAACACTAAAGCCGCATTTGCAGAGGTTTTCGACTGTTCCCAACCCGGTCGAGCCGGCCTATTCATGCTGTAGACAATAAGAAAGTTTACGTTTTTAAAGATTTTTATTTAATTAACTTTTTGTTGCGCACTACGTCGACGTAAGCGCTACCGTAAGTCGCTATACTTACTGCTGCGTTTCGTATAATGAGTGAGATATCCGGAGGCCCAAATCCCCCTTCGCTTCCCGATTCATTATCCCTTTCCTATAAAGTCTGCAAAGCGTCCATGATTCTTCTGGATCGAGATCACTTATCATCATGTGACCCCTTACTCGTCTGTCGGCCTATGCTATAAAATTTATCCACTTGGTTGCCTAATGCGTAATCTATCAGTTATAATTTCAATGTAAGTTTTTTTTTTCCAAGAATATTGTCGACCAACGATAAACCAACCAACGAGAACCGGATATACACTGGCTGACCCTGGAACGCAACCCACATAAGGTGAGCCACTATGGCAGGTTTTAGCACCAGTGTACGGTGGTCGCTATCCGGTCGGATACAAGTATTCTCCCACCAGCCAATGAAAAACCTCCTTAATATAATTTATCACCACAACCACGTAAGCAATCGTAGTTATTAAATGACGCGGCAAAAATAACACAATAACTAAAAGCCTAAACGCCCTAGTTTATTCCTGTATTGTATGGTCGCGTGACCACAAGCTGTCGGTGAAGTAACATTCTGTCACTGATGAGTGACATTGATTAGTGTTTTATGGAATTCAGCAAATTTATTCCAGAGGTGTGTCATAATGTGGAACTATTAGTGGTTCTAAGAAGTAAACGGGAAATGTAAAACAGCGCTCATTTTCGTTAGTCTTACCTTACCACCTTAAGAGTGCGTTAGTGACACTACCGCCAATTAATCTTATATAGATTTACATAATGACGTAGTAATAATACGCAGATCCAGCGACTTGAACTCTGCGTCATCGACACATGCGTCTGACGCTTGACGCGACTATCGGAAGTCCACCTTTAGTGATAGAGTAGCCTCTTAATTTGTGTAAAGCATGAAGGGCCGGCTCCACCGAGCTGGTACCATTTTTTAACAAAAACTCATCGTGAGCTGGCAGTTTTCTGTTGCGTTACGTACGGTCAGTGAGATTGTCATAATGGTCACCATCAGGTGAGATAATGGCCAAACGCAATGCTACTATGAATAAAAAAAGGTCTAACAAATGAGTGGTAGAGCCACGCTGTAGACAGTTTTGTCTACAGCGTGTGTGGGCCGACTAAACTGGATCGTTACCACTGTCTCATTGAAAACCGACGTTAAGTAGCGGCTTGCTGCTGCGTTTCGTATGGTGACTGAGGTATTCGGAGGTCGAAATCCCCTCCCCTTCCCAATCCCTAATTATCCCTTTCCTTTATGGTCGGAGGCGCCCATGATTCTTCTGGTAATGTGGGCGCACATGGGTGATCCCTTACCATCAGGTGACCCACTTGCTCGTTTGCCAGCCAATGCTATGAGAAAAAATCCTTTCACCCGTCGATCTTCATTCCATTCGATTTACGACAACAATCTAGGTCAAAATGTCCGTAAAAAGACATTGAAAAACTACAAAGTAAAAACACACATACCCTGATATAATTGCTTATTGATTAACCAACCCCTATACATAAGGGTGGCCAGGTGAAAAAGTTCATAGAACTCTATGGAACCCCTCTAACATCATGACTATTTCCGGACGCCTCACCGGGTGCACTTTATCGACCGTTTTCTTTGTCTATTTCCTTAGAATGATAGGTTTCCTTATAGTTCCGGTTGAGGATGTAACTTAGTATTTAAGTCTATAAGTTCTACAAAGGCGGCTTTTTCCCATTCTGTACAAGGCTATAGGACACTGCTTGTGTACACATTGTAATGTTATTTTTAAATCTGTGATTACAATTTATACACAAATTTTGCGCATTCTTAGGGTATAGTTTAGGCTTTTGCAATTTATTCGTCAATTATTATAGATTGTTAACGAGCATCGATTTTTTTTTTTAGCTTTTTTGATCGTTTTTATTTTTTTAAAAGCTTAAATCAGCTACCGGCAATCGACTAAGTGTAAGGATTTCTTATGTTTACGGGAATATTGAATATAGAAATAAAAGTTATTTAAACGGATTTTATCGCCGACGTTTCGGAACACTTAACTTTTCGGGACAATCTACAACTCAGTCCGCCCCGTAACCACGAAGGCTGAAAATCTTTGGAAACGTCGGGATCTAAATTAAAACGATAAAACTAGTATTCTTTCGTCAGTTAATAAAAAATACGTCTCGGGGGCTCTAGAGAAACCTAACAAGCCTACATTGATTGATTTAAAACCTAGGTCATACTGAAGTCTAATACATATTAAAAAAACCGGTCAAGCGCGTGTCGGAATCGTGTACCGAGGGCGCACCCCGAATTTTTTTACTATTTTTAATGCCTTGTTAAAAAGAACTAGATTCTTAATAATAACTTAATATTTTACATTTTTAGTTATTAATGAATCCGTCATAGTAACATTAAGGACCTATTTCACAATATTCGAGTAAGATTTAAACACCAATTAACGTATAAATTACACGTCATTGGCGAAATGCATAATAATGCGAAGCCAAAAATAAAAAAGAAGAAAAAGACTTTATATACCCGCTTATGACAGACGGAGTCTAGTGTTGCCAGCTATTAGGATAAATAAAAGGTGTCGTCTCTATATTAATGTTCCACCGGTATTTTTGGCTATGGAATCCTAAATCGTTCGATAGTGCGACCAATTGAAATCTAACACCATGGATTATCGTGTGGTTTGGTAAATGGAGGGCTTTTAGGCGATAATATTATCAATCTTATCAGTTATGACGTAGAACAGCTTTCATACCAAACTGTGTACCTACTTTGCTTTTTATTTGGAAACCACATTCTGTTGACATTATCTATTTCCTACGTTTGTACCTATTAATAATATAAATGTGGTAGTTCGGATTTTTGTGAATTTCGTTTTTTTTTCTCTAAAGAGCAAAAAAAAGAAAAGAAAGATTTCAAATTTTTAAGAGTGGGTTTTCTGATGGTAAGTGATCTCCACCGCTCATGAATCCTAACCATACCAACAGAACTATGGACGCATTGCCCACCTTAAAGGAGAGCGATAATTAAGGGATTGAGAAGAGAAGGGGGATTTAGATTTCCTGGTGTATGTTATCTCTCGCCGTACGAAACGCAGCAGCAAGGTACTTTACGTAGGTTTGCTGTGAGACCGTGGTAAAAACCCGGTCGAACCGTCAATCATTCACGCCGTAACAGTTGAACGGATGCAGATATTTGGCACACAATTATACCATAACACATATTAGGATATAGGCTTTTTATCCCGGGAAATACATTCATACGGGCAAAGCTACGAGCAAAAGACATTGTTCAATAGAATGTTACAACCTATTTGTCACTTCGATGTAACACTTGTATATGGGTAAGAGCCACGCCTTCTCATTAACAGCAACGCCACTCAAAACCCAATTACAAAGGACTGCATGGCAGTGCACTGCGCTCGTCACCTTGACACACACCGTATTTAACCGCATAATGTTCAATAATTACACTGGCTTTGATGTCCTTACACACGCCTTTATTGCGTGGACTCTTACCTGGAACTCTTGAAAAAGATAAAAAATTACATGATATCTGATAAGGTAAAAGGAGATTGTTTTGCCGAGCACGGCAAAGTGATTGCACCACACCTGTTGGTAAGCGTAGCGCAGTCCAAAAAAGCACAAACGATGAGTTTATCGGTGGTCACCAACGTCGTGCCGGCCTGTATAAATGCTTCTTCCCTCTTCGGAGAGGGATTGACAGGACAGGCGGATGACCGATGCAGGCACATTAATACAAGAATGCACCCCTATACCCGCCCCAACCAACCATCAAGTATAGTCGCAAGCCCCACGGGAGAACCATGTTTCTTCTGAACTGCTAAAGTTGATTCGAGCAGAGCTGATTTTCAGTATTAGTCGATAAAATTCAAGCCACTGACCGACATCGACGGCCGTGACGTACTTGTCCTTTATACAATTCTATATGACACGCGAAAACTATTTATCATGTCAATTCATCACTCATGTGGTAGGTAGTAGGTACAGATATTGGACAATGATAATATTATATATAACGATACAAAGTTCGTTGCAATACGTCACATGAACGTATCATTTCTGTTACTAAAGGCTATGTTTTATTTATCAAAGAACTGGATTAATAATATATCATCAGTGGAAAGCGCCAATACGTGAACTTTAAGGTAGAGCATTTAAAGTTATTTTTTACGATAAAAATTCATAAATAATAATTATATTAGGAAAAAAATAATCGATACGATATGTGATTGATCTCCATCGCATCGCCCAAAGTACCATGGGCGCGTTGCCGACATTAAAGAAAAGGGATAACTAAGTAAGGTAAGGGAAGGAGAATTAGGGACTCCGGATATCTAACTCACACGAACGTACGAAAATTAGCAGCAAATCGAGTCGGCCCATTCATACTGTAGACAAAACAGTGTACAGCGTGGCTCTACCACTCGGAACGTCTCTTGAAGGTCGACATTGTATTTAGACTGTACTGTACTTGACATCAGGTCATTTTGCCGTACTAGGATTAAAAAGACCTTACTTATTGTTGTTCTTGATTACGGACCATAGTTTAGTTTCTGAAAAATAATTTAATAATATTAATAATATTACTAGTCCTGTATTATACGTCCAACTGCTGGGCACGGGCCTCTTCTATTGAATGAGAAGGGCTAGGCCTTAGTCCACCACGCTTCGCTTCCTTCGGTTGGCACTGATACTGCTCACTAATATATTGTGGTAAGCTTCACTTCTCATTTAGTGTTTGTTTCATGTCAATCGGTTCATAAATAAAAAAGTAATGCTAATTTAAAGATAAAGGTCAAGGCCAAGGTCAAACGCAAAAAGCTGTGGGTGTGGATCTAAGTATTAGATTTTTTTGCGCATGGTCAGCTTTATGTGGCTCTGTCACGTGTTAACAATTCTAGCAGTTTGTATGCTTCGATCCCCGATGGCTATACGTCTAATATCGTGTATAGAGAAGCATTACGCGGACGAAGTCGCGGGCACAGCTAGTTAACAATGAATACACACATAACTTTGAAAGTCAGAGGCGCACGCTCTTGGGGCTGGTTTCGAACCTGCGACTTTTGCCTCGACAGTCGGTACCACGCCCCGCTGAGCTATCACTGCCAAAAAAGTTAATGTGCATAATCTTCGTAAAACATAAATGTGACGCCACGTTGCACGACATGAATTGGAAGTAGCTGGGAGTTTGCCAAAGTATCGGAATGGCCATGACCGAACACACGGAAATTGTATACACATGAATATATAATTAAATTAAATAAAACATCTTCTGTATAATTAGTAACAAACGAAGCTATTGTTAACGCTCAGTTGTTAACGCCAAAATTACTCACTTGTTAGTCCCGTATCGCAGACTGGGATTCAACATTCACATTTGACAACGTCCGTGGCGCAGCGGGCGATTAGCCGACTCTGAAGCGAGAGGCAGCAAGCAAATTTGATTCCCGCACCGCAACAGATGTTTGTGTAAGCATGTTACAGAAAGATTTCGCTTTAAACATTACGACCGACCGCCTGTCTGACGTCAACCCCTCTGAGTAAAAAAATCTTACAATTCTTGTATTGTATACTATCATTCACACATTGTATAAGTTCGCTTTCAAATTGTTTATCATTTCTATGTAGCCTGGTTTTATCTATATAATTTTTTCTGGCATTGTCTCGGATTAATGCCAGGGTCAGCCTTCCCGTTATGATTTAACGGTGGATTTGATACTGTGTGTGGGGCGACCCGCCGCGCCTTCAGCCCCCTACAACCCGCAACGGGAACCAAGTGTCGCCATTGCTTCTTCCCTTAATCGGCAGTGTACCACGTGTAGGTGCGGCTAGCTTTGGGCCTAAGATGTTTGTGACCCACCGTTATCTCTACTGGATCCGGAATGAAAAATAAATAAATAATAGTTTAAAAAACTAAAAAACACGCTATTATAGAAAATGTAACTAAAAAATAGAAAATAAATTTTAATAAATTTGAAGATAAAAATTTATTTTATTGTAAAAAAAAGCGTGGGATGCTTTTGAAGATATTGTCAAAATGATATAATCCTTCTAATAAAATATTTATAACTATTGACACCATCATTCACCCCACCCTTTTTTTTTACAATAAAATACATTTTTTCTTTAAATTTATTAAAATTAATTTTCTATTGTTTATTGGGTTTTTCTATAAAAGGGTGTTTTTGAACTATTGTTTATTTTTCATTGTTTAGCAAAAATATAAATTTTCGTTTATTTTTTTTAATTATGTATTGAATTGGCATCGGTCCTTGATAAGTATGCAAAATTTCGTTTATCGACGTTTTGAAGGAGGTCAAAGGTCATGTTCAAAGTTTCCGTTAGATACTAACATACAAACATACTACATACGTATGAAGCTAATAAAAGCGTGTTAACAACGTTCAGTTCCTAGTGATAAAATAGAATATAAACACAGATTGTCATGTTAGAGATTATTTATTTCATGATATTGATTCGCAGATGTTTTGCGCGTGTTTGTGTTTATTTTTAACTATTTACCGACCATAGATTAAATTTTATGACGTTGTTTATCCGGTATATTTTCCGTGTTGTCAAATATAAATAAAATAGTACAACTACTGTACATTATGGTAGTACCGTAGGATGCCATTTGGGACTTCTGTATGCTAATGAAGTCCGCTAAATATTGAAACAACTTGTGAAAAAACAGTTGCCTTATTTCAATGCTGTAGGAACTGCAATAGTCACAAGGTCCCTCGTATGCGAGAGGCCGTCTGGATTGGGACCACCGCTTTGTCTATTACTGCCGCCAAGCAACAATGTGTAAGCACTGTTGTGTTTCGGTTTGAAGGATATTGAAGACAGTGAAATTACTGACCATTATGAGACTTAACATTTTATGTGTCGGGGTGACGAGCGCAGTTCAATGCTTTGTATTTCAAAGTTCTATGTGGTGTTGCTTCTGTTTATGAGCAGGCGTAGCGCTTACCATCAAGCGAGCGACTTGTTCGTCTAGACATACGATTAAATAAAAAATTACAACCTGGATCGAGCCAGTCCTTTTAAGCTGTAGACAAAACTCTCTACAGCTCGGTTCTCTAGAAAACCTAACCTAATGATAATTGCATCTTCAATATCAATATCAATATCAAAAATCAATTTATACGTTTGTTCTTTACAGAAAATGCGCGGAGAAGGACTCGATGGGGGTGGACAACGCAGCGGTAGGTAGTAGGCTGCGTAGCGCCATGGGTACCCGCCCACCGGCGCGGTTCTGGCCACAGCTATGGGCGACGGTCGTCAGGAACCTGCTGCTCAAGAAACGGGACACCAGGAAGACCTTGGCGGTGAGTGATTGATGAAGAAGCTTACGAAGGAGAAGTCTATCATTGGCAAAATCCTTTTCATCTTCGAAATATATACTAAGGGCTTTACTAATAAATGTTGTATACGAGTGTCATACTTATACATTGTTTTGTCTCACTTCTTCTTATAATAAATGTCACTCAACATAGCAAGACAAAGTATTGTATAACTATTACCAACTTATACAATGTTTATTAGTAAAGCCCTAAAAGTATAAATTCGAAAAGAACGGCGGTATTTTTTCGATCGCTCGTTGGTCGATCTTCAGTTTTGGTAGATCGTATTCATGATTCTACTTCCTACTCCTCGTCCTACTAATCCTATTAACCTACTATTCTGTTATTTACCATCTGTCCACTTCTACTAACAGCGGCCATCGACAAACAATGAGATCGGTGGTCACCAGAATCGTGCGGGTCTGTATAATGTATTTTCACACTCTGAAGAGGGAAGAAGTTAATTGAGTAGCCTGCGATAGGACAGGTGGATGACCGATGCAGGCACAGGGATACAAGGATGTAGAAAATGACGAATAATGCCAATGTGAAGTAAATTATGTGACCCGTCGGCATTAGACACTGCGACGGGTTTTTCACCATGTATACGGTAGTCACTATTCAGTCAGGTTCAAAACTGTATCAGTTGATGAAAGGAAAGAAGTAAATAAATGCTTATTTTATTTCTTTCTAAAATTCATCTATAATTCGTCATACATTCTTGTCAAATTGACAATACTTTTGGTCATGCGCCAACAATAATGAAAACAATGCGGTAACACAAACAGTAAGGAAATTCTAAAATTCCAATCCCGAAATGACTCACAAATATGAAATAACAATCTCATGAGAGTAACTTACACTCATGTAAGTCATGACACAGAAAATAATGTTTCCTGCCTACGAACATTCCACATGACTAAGATGAATTTGACCAAATTATAACCATTAGCTGTAGTAGACGTACAAGTTTTGATAGTTTTCGAAAATTATTAGACTTTGTTACTTATAGACCACTTTCAAAATTTTACTGGTGAGACATAAGATGTTAAGTCTCATAATATCCAGTAATTTCACTAGCTTTAATGTCCTTCAAACTGAAACACAACAGTGCTTTCACACTGTTGCTTGGAGGCTGACATAGACGAGCGGTGGTACGAACCCAGACGGCCTCTCGCATACGAGGGACCTACCACCTTGTAGTTCCACCATGATGTTGGTCAGAACTTAAGTGCTTTGTCCAGCTAATAAAACAATTAAGCGATTAAAAATAGATGGATGCAGGCCGCTTCCAACAGGTCGGTCTGGAAATCTGTGGGAGAGGCCTATGTTCAGCAGTGGACATCCTGTGGCTGATGATGATTAAAAATAAAGGAGTTAGAAAAGAAAACAATTATTTAAATCAAAATAGGAAAATGCCTAATCTCACAGGAGGTCCTAGTGCCCCTGTACTCGCTGGGCGTGCTGATCTTCCTGAAGATGCTGGTGCCGAACCCCAATTTCCCTGAGGTGAGCAAGCCTGGCCGGCTACTGCGCATACACCACGACGCCTTCCCCGAAAACCATTCCGTTGCTGTCGTTGCCGACTGGCTTAATGCTAATGGGACTGTGGTAAGTGAAATTGCTTTTACGAAGATATAAATTAAGTAATTATCTGCAGTTGACAAATCAGGTTCCTTGATTCTATGTCTGGCACGAAGGATAACGTAATTGATTGTTTTTTAATGTAGATAGGTTGTTCTATTTGCTTTTGATTATATGCATTGTATTGAAAATGCGTTCAGATAATTCACTCGGAAGAACATTCATTACGAAAATACTTTTATTTCCATTTCATTCGACGTTTGTTTCAATTTATGTTCAGATAATTGAGTCCTATTGAAAAAAAATGAAAGGCCGTAGTGAACTATCTGATCGCGCGTTTATTGCATTAGAAATATCTAAATGTTATGTATTACTTAAAAATTGTTTTATAGAGTATCATTGATCTTTATTAGGCTAGGCTTCGGCTTAGTTGTGCCCACAGTTTTGCCAATAATTACTGTATTACATATAATTAGGTCCGCCGTTAGCTTAATATCTGCCTTCGTAATATCAGTATTGTCAATTTCGAGAACAGCATTCAATCAAAATCAGAAACTAATGAAGTATATTTTTCCAGGATTTTTTAGATAGCATTAACGAAATGCTCCTGCAGTCCGGCCAACACCCAATTCGCTGGATAAAATACAACAATACAGAGGATCTTAATGACGCGTATCACAATGACGCGCGTAATTTTCCCATAGCAGTCATCTTTCATACAGACCCTAGCTCGTTGAATGAACCTCTCCGGTGAGTAAGCAATTAAAATAAGTTTCACTCGTATAATAGCTTTGAAATCCTTGGAGTAAATCTATTTGTGTAGTTAGTTCTTTTTTATCATTCATATTTATTTTAACTGACATTTTAAAATGAGTACAATTGTGAATATGAATTAAGGAGGTCAGAACCTAACGTAGAAGGACATTTACAACTGGAGTAGCCAGTAAAGCAAAGAATATTATTATTGTTATTATATATACTAGTTAAGGAAACAGTAAATGTAATGTGAATATAAAGCACCACCGATGTCATTAAGTGGATTCTATTATGCGAGCTGTTATACTTGATTCCAATAATAGGTATGGCAAAACGCCGGAAGGCACAGAACAGAACTATTTCAGCAGACACATCATTGTTTCAGCTATACCATCCGAACCAACCCATCCCATATCGGTACTCCCTCCACGCGCACCCTGACAACATCTCCAGCGAAGTGCAGAGAGAGGACTGGAGGTAAAGATTGGTCCTCAGACTGGTCAAGAGGGGGGCAATTGATTCCTCTCTCGGAGATGCATAGAGAGGACACGTGTCCTGTATTGCAGTATTACTATTCTGGATTCCTTGCGTTGCAGACGCTGATAGATTATATCAAAATTAAGGTAAGGAAGTAATAGCGTTATTAACATGCAGGTTTTCTTTAAATATGAACCTTTATGACTCTACTATTTTACGAAAACATAGTATTTCGAATCAATATTCGAAAAGTTGTCGAATTAAAAACAAACTTTTGCTGTATTGAAATTGGATCAACTATCTGCACGGGCAGGTCAATCCCCTGATGGTAAGCGCAGCGCCTGTCCATAAATAGAATATTGGAGAGATAATATGCTGATGCAGACAGATAAAAACTTCAATCAATATGACTTTTTATCAAGAAGTGTTAGATCCGACGACAATACACAATAAACTGTTTTTATAAAACAACTCATTCCATAACAACTTCATTCTTGTTGCTAACAGATGGACACCGACTCAGCGATCCCGCCACCCCGCATAGATCTTCGGCAATTTCCAAAACCTCAACACACAGGCGATTGGCTGGTGATATTCAGGGTGATAATGCCAATGTACATGGTGATGACGCTGTCACAGTTTATCACCTACCTGCTTATGTTCGTAGTGGGAGAGAAAGAGAAGAAAATCAGGGAGGGGATGAGGATCATGGGGTTGAAGGACTCTGTTTACTGGTGAGTTAATTAAAGATTTATTCTAGTCTTTTAATGTGACATTGTTTGAAATATTATTAAAATTCTAAGTTACCGACCTTTTTGTATCAAAAATGTTTTAGGCTCTTCGGAAATGTAATGCAGCTAAATTCCAAACTAAATAAATTAAATATTAGTACCTTGCAATCTATAATAGATTGAGAGTTACTGATTTTTTCCCTAATAATTCCAATATAAATCTGAAAATTATTCATCAATCTTTCGAAAACAAACAGGCAATATTCTGAAGAATTGGACTTGTCTCACATAACTCATGATTTCCAGATGGAATCTTTCTGAAGTTTCATATATCTTTTGGCAACTAATACTATTGCATTCTCTTTGGCAACTAATACCATTGCATTGTCTTTGGCACGTGTTGTATAATACGTTTCTTTTGCAGGGGTTCTTGGTTCCTGATATATGCCGTATTCGTAACATTACTTTCTATTGTCAGCACTGTCTTATTGTTTACTTTGAAGGTAATTGATATTATTGTTGTATTATAATGTTTTACCTTCTTGTGTTATATTTTCTGGTTTCTCCCAATTACTTCAACGTATACCACTAGACCGGTTACGCAGAATAAAAATTGCGCCACTAGAATATTCCCGTCTCGCTTACTCTTACTAGAACCACTGTCCCTGTACTAAACCACGCTCCCTGTCTGTCAGCTGTCCAACTCCCGCGTTATGTAAGACAATTTTAACTGTTAATAAAACAGCCCGTCCAGTAGATATACTTTGAAGTATTTGGTTTCTACAGTACAATCCAAATGACGCAAATTGCCTCTGTAAATTAGATGAAAAATGTCTTAGTACTTGTAAAGCACTCACTTCTGTCTCGAAATCTATTTTTCTTACAAATTTATCATAATCAACATTCACATACTCGTATTAAAACGGTGACTCTTTCCAAAATTTTTATAATAAATCGCATTTTTTTTGCATCTGGCACAATATCACGAATTATTACGTGTCAATTAACTTGGTGACAGTTTTCAATAGCAAAAAAATGGATGACGTCATATCGTTGGCATACCTCCAGTTGCATTGTACATATTATTATATTTGCAGGTATTCCAGCATTCTTCGTACATCCTCATATTTCTGCTGATGCTCCTCTTTGGATTCACAATCATCACATTTGCGTTTATGCTGACGCCGTTCTTCGATAGAGCCAGGGTGAGTTGTGCTTATTGATTTATGACTACCCTAAGCTTTGTGAAAAATGTGACTTGTACTTTTCACTGGGTTATTTTAAAGTTCCTTTTTGGTATAGTTATGAAAATTACTCAAGAATCTTTCAACTCATAAGCTCACGTCCGTATCCTCTAGAGATGTGCAGAGATACTGAGAGACTAATGCCGCCCTCATGGGTTTCAAGCTTATTTCTGTCCCCTGATGTGATAGGGGCCATACTGGATACAAACGCCAATCTTATGCAACTCATTTGTGATTTTCCGTAGCGGAAACTCGGTGTAATTTCGTACCAAAAACTCAAACACAAATTGTAATTACATTGAGATTCAATTCAGAACCTCGTTGCCACTAGACCTAGCAATATTAGTTTAGGTATTTTTGATACAATTAACGACAAGAATCGATATCGATCGTAGATAGTCGTGTACAGAAACCAAATTAGACGTAAAACGTGGAATATATATGATTAGTCTAGACTGACGAACCAATCGGATGTAGCGTCTGCGCCCCACGCTTCTTCATTCCGCAAAATAGACCTGTAAATGAACCGCAGAAGTCAATCATGAAGTTTGTGCTCACGACTCGTGTCGGTACTTGTACAATAATATATTTTGTTCACAGACGGCTGGTATCCTAGGCAGTTTCGCCGTGAACCTCATGAGCGGGCTGTACTTCATCCAAGTGTTCGTATCCAACGCTGACTCCCTCGCTTTCTGGTTCGTCTCACTCATCAGCTCCAGCTGTTATGCACTCGCTATGGATAAGGTGAGTACATGGCTAGGTTTTTACGTGCCCTGCGAAGCACGGAGACGCTCAATGGAAATACCACTAAGCTCTCATCCATCCATAGACTGACCGCGCTAAGGGTTGCTTAACTTGCTAATCGTTTAACGAATAATAATAATAGCGCATCGACGAAATATAAATATCGTTTACCGAATAATAGTAATAGAATAAATAGAATAGATCTGCTGGTGGTAGGATATTCATATCCGCCTGGATAGCGACTACCATACACATGGTGTTAAAACCTGCCATAGTGATCCACACGCCTTATGTGGATCGTGTTCCAGGATCAGCCAGTGTATATCTGGTTCTCCCGAGGGGCTTCCGACATGACTTTATGGTTGATTGGGGTGGGTATAGGGGTACATCCTTGTATCACTGTGCCTGCAACGGTCATCCGCCTGTCATGTCGCAGGCCTGTCATGTCTCAGGCCTCTTGATTCCTCTTCGGAGAGGGAAGAAGCATTTATACAGGCATGACTCTGGTGACCGATATACTCATTGTTTGGTAATAGTTACTGGTTTTTTGGATTGCACTACGTTTACCATCAGGCATAGTGCAGTCACTTTGCCGTGCTCTGATAAAAAAATAGACTATTTGCATTATCACCCAGTGTTTCTACACAGGCTCTAGTCCTCGATATGGCTGGTGTAGGAGTTACGTGGGATAACCTGTGGAGCGGGCCCGGTGTACCATTCGGTGGGAGTCTCATCATGATGGCGGTGGATACTGTGCTGTACGGCCTAGCCGCTTACTGGCTTGACGCTGTTATTCCTAGTGAGTATTTGATGAACGTTGTTTTTCAGATGAGAGCTTCTTGTATAATAAAAATTAAGGTACATGTTAAAATGAATGTCTCACTTACAACGGCTTTATTGTGGTACTTATTTGTTATTTTAGTTTATATTTTCAGTATAAAATAAGCATGACACTATAGAAGAATAACGTATTGTACAAAGAATAGTTTTTTTTTAATTGGTCATCACAACCATGTGTCTATCGAGATATATGGTAAACTAGCTTTTCCTCGTGGCTCCGCCCGCGTGATCTACCCTGTCTCTATACCAATTTTCAACAAAATCCGTTCAGAATTTTCGGTGTGATTGATGAATATCAAGATTCCCGTTTTATCCCAAGGGAGCATTTAATCGGGATAAAAAGTATCCTATCACCCAAGTCAGCTCATACCCTGTCTGTATACCAAATGTCATCAAAACCGTTCAGTAGTTTCAGCGTGATTGACGGACAAACATCCAAACAAACAAACTTTCACATTTATAATATTAGTGTGATAACAAGTTTCTGATGTTTCTCCTAGGTGAATACGGCATTAAGCAGAAACCATGGTTCTGTCTCTTGCCTTCGTTCTGGCTCGGCAGTCGCCGCGGCCGCGTCTCCGCTGTCCACTTCCATTCCAACGGGGAGTCAGGACATAATAAGGACATCGAGCCTGTGCCCAGGTACGTCAATCTTTCCATGTTCTGAAACCATTACAGCTACCACCATATTTGTCAGGTGTTAATTTAGAAAACTTATATATACTAAGGCAAGGCAGATGAAATATTGATTATTTTAGTACAAAGTAATGGATCCCTCGTATGCGAGTGTCTGGGTTGGTACCACCGATTTGTCTATCCTGCCGCCAAGGAGCGGTGTGTAAGCACTGTTGTGTTTCATTTTGAGGGACGTTGAAGCCAGTGAAATTACTGAGCATTATGAGAATTAACATCTTATGTCTCAAGGTGACGAGTTCAATTCAGTGCTTGTTACAAAGAGTTCTGGGTGGTATTGCTTCTGTTTATGAGTAGGCGCTTACCATCAGGCAAGTGATCGCTTGTCATTTAAGCAAATTACAAAATAGTAGTAGGACCACGCTGTAGATAGCCTGGTTTGTCTACAATATAAATGGAACGGCTTGACTAGGTAGTTAACACTATCTCCCGAAAAATGTACTTGAAGTGGCGTGTTGTCTCGTTTCTTACAGTGTGTGAGATATCCTTTAAAATCGGCAAGAGGTCCATGATTCTTATGGTATTATGAGTATTTATGTGCGATGGAGTCCAGTATAATTTGGTTTAGGGTGATTAATAGTAAGTGTTTTTCTAATATACAAACCCTGAAAACATATCATGATATTCATAAAAAACAACGAAACATGCCATTTCTCTCGTAGTACATAAGTGACGTCATAGCATATTAAAAAGATTTTTTAGCTATCACGCCCTAGAAAGACTTCACTCTATCAATTTAGGTTATATAGAGCGATAGCAACCAAATACCTATTAACATGCTTTTTGTATCCCAAGGGAGCTCCAAGACAAAGAAGCCATCAGGATCGTAGGTCTGCAGAAGAGCTTCCGACATTGCCGAAGGGCTGAAGTGAAGGCGATCGATGGCATAGACCTCAGTATCTACGAGGGTCAGATAACTGCAGTTCTGGGCCACAACGGAGCTGGGAAGTCCACGCTGTTTAATATTCTAACTGGATTAACTGCACCTACGGCTGGAACAGCGTATGTTTATGGCCTGGATGTGCGGTGAGTATGAATGTGATGTAGGGTGTGCTTGGGGCTAACGCCTGAATAGAAAAACACTAGTTTTAGTAAATACGCGAGATTGTAAATCATTTAAGACACATTTCTCTTCTTTCACCTGCCGCTGGCAATGGGATCGGCACAACATGCTTTTTAATACACGTTATGGAAAGATTTAGGTTGTAGTTTTTATGACCGGCCACTTGCCTGACCTCTGGGGATGAAACACACCAGACCCGAAACAAACATTTGTCTCAGTGCAGAAATCGAACCTACAGCCTATAAGCAAGAGCTTCACAGCCGCTACTCGCTCAAGAGGCTGTCAAATCATTTAATATGTATGGCCCGTTAAGAAGTAGCAGTTAGACAGGTGCACGTTTCAGTAACATTTCAGAATCCCAGGGTAAATCTTGAATAGTTAGCAACTTGAACAGCTTATATAATGATTTCTTACGTTTACACGAATTTTACTCATTGAAATGAATTGAACAGCTTATGTTCCTCGGGCATACAAGATTTCGTAGTACAAATTTTTGCTATACCTATAATATCCGATAGCTTGAAAGCCGAGATAGTGAGTAAAGGATGATCACGTACAAATATAATAATACATTGTTACGTAATATTTTATGGTTAATCAATTCTAGACTTACACCTACTACACTTCAAACCGAGAAGATGGTGTACCAAAATTTATTGCCTTTACTCCGACAGATGACGAAGAAAACTGCACGATTTGATTTTGTTTCAGAGATCCAAATGACATGTATGAGATTCGGCAAATGATAGGTGTTTGCCCGCAACAGGACGTTCTTTTCGATTTGCTTTCTGTGAAAGAACATCTTCAATTCTTCGCTTCTGTCAAGGTATACTTATGATTTCACAGTCAACATTGACATTACATAACTATTTTAATTTTGCGGCGCTAAAGCTCTTGATAATTCTTAGTTTCTTCTAGGATTCATTGTCGTTCGGTCCGGGCTTTCTTTGTTCAGATGATTAACTTCGCCTTGGCCCTGAGATATTTCAGTACCTAGTAAACTAACTAAGTAGTTTACCTTCCAGTAAACTAGGCTTTATATATGTGATTTCCATGTAGATTTAATTGAAGTCTTTCATTCTAGGGTATACCACGCAAGAGGATTCCAGAAGAAATACACAAGGCCCTGTCAGAAGTCGGACTGCTGGATCAAGCAGGCGTGTTTGCTAAACATTTATCTGGAGGGCAGAAGAGAAAGCTCAGCATTGCCATAGCATTCATTGGAGATCCTAAGGTAACATCAGGCCGGCATAATTTTGCCGACCGTCGAGTAACGCAAAGTCTCTTTGCAGTCGATATTATATTTGGACTGCATTCTTAACATCAGGTTCAGTGTATTCAGGAAGGTCGTCAGTCGTGTCAGGAAAAAATCACTCTTTACATATTATCTAGTGTTTATTATTTTTAGTGTTTGAGATCTTGAAGCTTCGTAAACATTACACAATGACCGTTAGATGTTGACAACCCCACTACCAGCAGCACATTTTGCAATTAGTGTCCAAATGGCATCTGACATCAATGTTTTTGACTTAATTAATAGAACAAGGGCTCATTATACTGTAACGTTGTACGTTACCTAGAACACTTAGCAAAAGATATTGTATAAAATCCTTAAAAAATTAAATATATTTTTTCGCACGGCGCACACCGGGAGAAATTACTTGTATAGCAATTCACCGTTAGAGGCTCGGGGCCGCAGGCGGCCACGAGTCGGCTGGCGCTCGTTCACTTGAACGCCATTCGCCCGAGCAACAGGTCGTAATTGTTTCCACTGTGTCTGCGTGCCGTGGATAGATTTTTTTTGTCCCATTACCATTTACGTGGCAATCCGGGAGATTCCAGCGTGTATTTGCACGACATAGCTTCCCCTTCTCTACGCACCCCAATTGGGTAAGTGAAATTGAACAAATTATACGTAGTAGTTTCAAATTGTAACCGCCGACCATTTTCTTCTAATGTTAGATCTTTCCTCGTGTTAAACAAGTGTATTATAAAAGTGTATCGTTGCTCGAAGCAGTAAAGCAATCCAATGTAAATTCAATAGTAATTCCTAGCATCATTTTTTTCTTGTGTACCGACACGTTTGAATTTGTAGCCGTTGGACATTTTAAATGTACTCAAACTTAATCAAGTGCCGTTCTGAGTGTAGCGTAACACCGCACCAGCTGCTTACGGTTCCGTCCGTGGGGATTTGGTGCGGGTTCGGTGCCCGGCGCTCATCTATTTTCCTGTATGTGAATTACAGGGTGCAAGTACTACATTGCAAGCCTACCCTTGCGAACATTCTTACTTCGCAAGCCCTACCCTTGCGAGGTCTACGCTCTGGGGTTGCCGCTGCGACAACGATATTTAAAACCCCTGCGAGTCGCGTCGACGGTCGCCAATCAAACACCGTCGCGGCGTAGACAACGTGATTCCAGACGCATTATCTCGATCCGTAGCAGTTAACACTGTAAATACTTCAGGTTTCCATACTGGTACTTCCGATTCTTGGTATAAAAATATTTTCAACTCCTGCCTCAATAAGCCACAGAATTTTCCAAACTTCTTAATAAAAAACAACACCTTATTTAGACTTACTAAAAACAAGCATAATTTAGACCCTGAATTCTCATGGAAAGAAGTAGTACCCGTTGAGTTACGTGAACAGGTTATCAAAGATAATCATGCAGAACCAACGGCTGGACATCTGGGCGTCTTTAAAACGTACCATCGGGTCGCGTTACGCTATTTTTGGCCGGGTATGCATCAGGATGTGGTTAAATTTGTCAGCTCTTGTGACAAGTGTCTCGCGTATAAGACACAAAATCATCAAACCTTAGGTGAAATGGGTAGACCCAAGCAATGTTGCAGACCCTTTCAGATGCTCTCCATTGATTTAATGGGCCCGTTGCCTACCACTCGTAAACAAAACACCTATATTTTAGTAGTCACGTGCTGTTTTTCAAAATTTTGCCTTGTGTTTCCCTTACGCTCTGCTACCGCTCAAACTGTCACAAAATTGTTAGAGGACTCAGTGTTCCTGGTGCACGGAGTGCCTCAAACGATAATCTTAGACAACGGCAGTCAGTTTATTAGTAAAATCACGGATTCATTGTTTAAACAGTATAATATTCCGAATGTTTTCTTTACACCAAAGTACACGCCACAAGTAAACACTGTGGAAAGATACAACAGAACCATCATTACGTGTCTCTCAACATTTGTGGAGGATGACCATCGTACTTGGGACCTTTTTATTCCTAAAGTACAGTTCGCGATCAACAACTCAGTGAGTGAGGCGACTGGCTATACTCCCTCATTCTTAGTATTTGGAAGAGAGTTGGTGTCTTGCGGCACACACTATACTGACACTGATCTAGGCGATGAAATATTGTTTCTTCCTCGAGATATTTATGCGGAAAACATAGGTTGCCATAGTGAAACGTTTAATGATGTCCAAGTAAAGCTTTGGCAGGCGCACACAAAGAATTCTACACACTACAACCTCCGTCGCAAATTTGTAGAATTTAAGGTGGGCGACATAGTTTACAAACGCGCGTATGTCTTAAGTGACAAGGATAAGTATTTTAGCAAAAAGCTAGCCCCAAAATTCATCAAATGTAAAATAATTGAAAAGAAGTCACCTCTCGTTTATGTTTTATCAGATATGTCAGGCAAAAATTTAGGGACATGGCATATAAAAGATTTAAAGTTAATAGGTTCAAACATAGTATAATAATAGATTAACATTGACTTTCGACATAGCATTGCTCCTCTAGCCATATTTCACCATAACAGCTTAAAGTGTAGTACGGGTCCCCAATTATAATATTGGTTACCCCGAGAATGTAATAAAGATGACAGTTTACTGTATTATAGAAACTGCCATAATTTGATTGCGCGAAGAATGAATGATTGAAATTTGAATGAGTAAGTACTTATCACGAAGACTAGTTAAGCGGATTTTATTTCAAGGAATAAAATCCTTCAGTGGCAGCGGGGGTAATGTAACGTTGTACGTTACCTAGAACACTTAGCAAAAGATATTGTATAAAATCCTTAAAAAATTAAATATATTTTTTCGCACGGCGCACACCGGGAGAAATTACTTGTATAGCAATTCACCGTTAGAGGCTCGGGGCCGCAGGCGGCCACGAGTCGGCTGGCGCTCGTTCACTTGAACGCCATTCGCCCGAGCAACAGGTCGTAATTGTTTCCACTGTGTCTGCGTGCCGTGGATAGATTTTTTTTGTCCCATTACCATTTACGTGGCAATCCGGGAGATTCCAGCGTGTATTTGCACGACATAGCTTCCCCTTCTCTACGCACCCCAATTGGGTAAGTGAAATTGAACAAATTATACGTAGTAGTTTCAAATTGTAACCGCCGACCATTTTCTTCTAATGTTAGATCTTTCCTCGTGTTAAACAAGTGTATTATAAAAGTGTATCGTTGCTCGAAGCAGTAAAGCAATCCAATGTAAATTCAATAGTAATTCCTAGCATCATTTTTTTCTTGTGTACCGACACGTTTGAATTTGTAGCCGTTGGACATTTTAAATGTACTCAAACTTAATCAAGTGCCGTTCTGAGTGTAGCGTAACACCGCACCAGCTGCTTACGGTTCCGTCCGTGGGGATTTGGTGCGGGTTCGGTGCCCGGCGCTCATCTATTTTCCTGTATGTGAATTACAGGGTGCAAGTACTACATTGCAAGCCTACCCTTGCGAACATTCTTACTTCGCAAGCCCTACCCTTGCGAGGTCTACGCTCTGGGGTTGCCGCTGCGACAACGATATTTAAAACCCCTGCGAGTCGCGTCGACGGTCGCCAACCAAACACCGCTGCGCTACCGCCCGCGGGATCAGTCCGCGTGGCTGCCTTCGGGTCACCGTGCCACGAGCTCCGGCCCGGCCTTCCTTCGCCTTGACCCAAGGACGGTACTTGAACGTGGCAAGAGAAACCAGAACCTACCCCCTGTATATATAAAAAAAAAATAAACGAATTCTTCGATTTTTGTGGACGTAGTTTTTTATTGTGCCCGTACGCGGGTCACCACTCTTAGAAACCGTCACAATACTACTTAGCAACAGATGTCTAACATTTAAACACGCACAAGAATTCTCTGCTGTGTAGGTTAATGAAAAACTGTGAATAGCCTTACCTGAAAATCAAATACAGAATCACATGGTTCACAGCCAAAATACGGCGATCAATAAGACGATTTTCAACTATTTCCTTTTAGATCATAATCTTGGACGAGCCTACAGCTGGCGTGGATCCTGTCTCGAGAAGACAAACCTGGCGAATACTGCAGCGCGCGAGACGAGGGAAAGTGCTTCTCCTCACAACACACTTCATGGATGAAGCAGACATATTGGGGGATAGGAAGGCTGTCATTAGCAAAGGAAGGGTACGTGACACTATTCTGATCTTCATCTAAGATATTGTAATGAAAGGCTTCGTACTTTTGTATTATTGTAAATAGATTGCCCTGAGCGATAAGGCCATCAATTGCACTATGCTTGAATGTTTAAATTTCTTTTATTATTTTCTCTTTATAATTGTCTAATGTACAATAAAGCATTATAAATAAATATTATACAGGTTCGGTGCGCTGGTACATCGTTGTTTTTGAAGAATAAATTTGGTATTGGATACCATTTGACTTTGGTGCTGGACGGTAAGTGATACGACATGTGTTATTCGTACATTACTGTGAGTTCTGGATTATGTGTGCTATTTATGGATATTGTTATTATTTATTTTTTAGCATTAAGAACTTTAGTAACAAATGAAACTTGCACTTGCTCCGTATTTGAATTTCTAATACCATTCATCTATCGTTAGTAAATGATGGTGTTTCTGCCAGGTGCATGCCGTGAACACCAAATAACGCGGGTAGTCCGCGGTCATGTTCCACGCGCGGTGAAGGCGCGTCGTCATGGCCGCGAGCTCTCCTACATCCTGCCACATTACGCTGTACACCTGTTCCCACCACTCTTCCATGCAATAGAGAAGGAGATTGCCGAGAAGACTAACAGACTTGGTAGGTTCTAGATGATTAGTCTTATTTTAGACAAGTCTTCTAACAGCTTTCATGATACTAGAACTTGATCCAGATTCTAGACCTACTTTCCTGATAGTTTCACTTCTGACAAGTCAGAATTTCATTTTGTAGGCATAACAAGTTACGGAGTATCAATGACGACCCTTGAAGAGGTATTTCTGAGTTTGGAAGGTGAGAACGCTGAAGAAACAGAAGCAGTCGAAGGTGTGTCTTCAGTGAAGCTGGTGAGGGCGCGGGCGTTGTCAAGGAGTCTATCGTTGCAGAGCAAGACGTTAAGTTATCAGGTATGACAAAAAGATCCATGCCGCAGAGATAATTATGCTATATACTCGTACGCTGTATGTATACTTTACGAGTACATGTACATCCACGGTACGCACGACGCTGCATAAAGCACTAGCTTGACATAAGAAGAAGTTATTCACATAACTTCTGGCTCACAGCCAATAGTCTTGCTACTGATGATGCTCAAGTTCCAGGGAAATGGCAACACCTTAATAGGAGTCCAGATACTTGTACCATCTAACGTAACGCTAGGCAAAATAAAATATTTAAATAAAGAAAAATGTATGCTTGGTTTCTAGGAGTTAAATGACAAAGAACTGCAGAAGACACCGGCGTCACTACCGACGCCTCCAGCATCCCATGCACTGCACTCTACCACACATGGAGTGGAACATGTAAAGGTACTACTTGTTTAAGATAGTCTCCCAAGCTCCTTCATATATGACGGCACTTAGGAAGAATTTACAATTATGAAGTTCCATAAATATTGACAAATATGTGTGAATGAACAATAGCAGTACTTCATAGCTAAAATGTATCAAAACTACAATGCAGCAATGAAACTAGTATGTAAATCCTTTTCTCACCATCAAAACCAGCTATACTCAGATGGTTTGGGCATGTAGAGAGGATGGATGAAAGAAGATTGACACAACAAATATACATGGCCAACAAATATAAATGGTCAGGTCAAGAATGTCAGAAGTATCCTAAACCGACGTGAAGAATATAATGAGAGTGAGAGGCCAAAGAGGGATGTAAGGATGTTAGCAGGCGGAAGCCCGTTGTCTCTGCCTACCCCTATGGGAAACAGGCGTGAGTCTATGTATGTAAATCCAATCATGAAAATGTGACCGAGACAAATAAAATGTATTGATCTACTAGGTGACGCCAGAAGCGCCAGTATCAGTGGAGGTGTTGGGCGAAGTGGTGAAGACTGAGCCATCCTGCTGGCGTACATTCTGCGCACTCGTGTACATTCGTACGGTGCGCATGATACGAGACCCCTACAAGCTATATGTCATGATATTTTTACCTATCAGTAAGTATTTTGAGTATCTTAGCAGCAGGAAGTAACCCAGTATAACGAAATAGATTTTTATACATGACAGGTTAGTCATCTGTATAATATGTTGGGTTTTACATTAAAAGTGATTGATAAACGTTTGAAAGTTGTTAAATGAAATTAAATAAAAATGTAAATAATTTTAGTGATCTAAAAGAAAACGTAATTTATTTACATTCTTTGCCAGTAAAATAATTTTGAAGGAATGCGGTCATCGTTTTAAGATTTCGACAAACTTTATTGTGGACTTTTTTATCGTGCTACTAATAAATTTCCAATTAACCAAGTTCTTTTTTTCAGTATCCTGCGCCCTCGGGCTCTACATGAAGTCTCGGCAGATCGTGTTCTTCAGAATGCAGCCGTTGAAGCTAGACCCCAACGCTTACTTCAACCGAACACCAATCGCGTTATACAGCGAACAGAACAGCATCAAAGATCTGACAGACCTTAGAGAATCCTTGGAACTCCTCGGAGCTCACCCTATAGTGGACTTTGATGGAAACTTCTCGAATTTGCTCGATATGGAGAACTTCGGAGCGTTCAGTTTGAAAGAGAGCCTGATACCTTATGGGAAGATCATGGCGTACTATAACACGACCTACACCCATAGTCTGCCTATTATTATTAATTTGTTGGACAATAGTGTTTATAGGTAAATGTTTTAAATTCGTAGTAACTAGTATAGTGGAATATTTCTTTTCTTACGTTAGGGTGGTATAATCCATAAAATAAAATAAATATCTCAGTCCAATTTCTGGGCCTTAGGTTTGATCATTATTGACGGGTGGTTAATCAAAATCTTTGATCAAATGGATACTGGACAAATGTATTTGATGAGTGCTAAATCACCATTACACAATTTGGTATTTTTATAGAATAACATTTTTCTCCTACAATGTTTTGCAATACTTAATATGATTAAAGAATAAACTATGACCGAAGTTATCAGACCCGTATTGCATCATCATGGTGAAATTACATTCTAAACGTCGTTCTAAAAATTCAGATTGTCCAAAATAATTGATTGAATAAATATAACCAATCGTGCAATATGTTTTGCCAAACATTAACTGCCAAGGTTACATTAAATAAACATTCTTCAAACCCTCTTTCCCCAAGAGTGCTGATGGCAGCCTCAGGCATGCTAGAGAATTTCAAGCCCATAGAAGTGTTGGCGCATCCGTTCCAACAGACAGAACAGCAAGAGGAGTTCAACGTGGGGAACGTCATCTGCGCCATATTTGTCGGCATGATCTTCGCTCTGGTGCCTGTCACTCTTGCTGTGGACATTGTTTATGATAGAGAGGTAAGAAATTTCTGATAACTGATTTTTACCTATGATGAGCTGGAAGTGATACGGAAGGCCGAGACGAAAGTCGCATGTCCAAAAACAGACCCAAGAGCATGGGGCTCTGACTTTTTGACTTCATTGTTAATTATCGCTTGCCTTATTGGTGAAGGAAACTTGAGGAAACTTTCATAACTGAAAAGTACTCCATTAGAAAGTCGAAGGTGTGTGAAGTCTGCTAACTCGCTTCAGGCCACCACGCGGACTAAAGCCTAACCCTTTTCATTCGTAAAGGAGGCCTAAGCCCAGTAGTGGGTCTTATATTATAGGGCTCGTATTATTATTGCTTATACTATTGTATTATTTTAATGTAATCAAGTGGTTATTATGTAGCCAGTGATTTGTGAATCGTGGAGTCCTTGGTTCTATCGACAGAGGCGTCTTAGTAGAAAGATGACGCCTGGTAAAAGAAAAAGAGGCCTTGTTTCTATTCCTAGGAAAGCCAATTTTACTAGGCGAAAACCTAAAATTGTGTGTATAGGATTTATATTGATACTAGTTAGGTTGTTTTTCGAACATATCATAGGATAAACTTATGTATAATAGAATTCAAATGCAGATATTTCCTCTACCCCTTTAAGATAAAGGTTTGATAATATTTTGTTTTTAGAAGTAAATAGTAATAAAGCACATATTGATTTTATTTTCGTAGATAAAAGCGAAGAACCAGCTGCGTGTAAACGGGCTGTCAATGAGCATGTACTTCCTCACCTACTTCACTATTCTGATCTTCATCATGATCATCACTAGCGCCGGCGTTCTTGTGTTGGTGAGTGGATATCATACTAACGAAAAGAGTTTCTAAAACTGCTGCACAGATTTGGATGTTTGGTATATAGTTAGACAATGACCTGGATTTTATTATTCCGTGAGATCTAATACAGAAAGCAAAATCTAGTTCGAAATATACATTCTAAATATACGTTGTAAATACCTTTAAAATAAAACCAAATCTTTCCTCAGGTGATCCTAAACGACATTCCAAGCCTAACAAACGGGTCGGCGATCACAATGCTCTCTGGTCTGCTGCTTCTGTACAGCCCGTCCGCCATTTTGTTTAACACATGCCTGTCGTACATATTCGACAAGATGGACTCAGCGCAGAGTATCATGCCAAACATTACCACTTGGGTCGGCGTCATACCGTTTATTTTGGTCGCTGTGCTTGATACTTTTAAATGGGGTAAGTGCTTAATTTTTTAGTTAAACCGTTAAACACCTTGACGACTGCTCAACAGATCTTTAAAAGAATCGGTCGATTCGTTTAGACTTGAGGTGCTACGATGATACATACACCCACACCTATAAACAGACAAAGAGGTCAAATTACAACACCTCTTTTTTTGGGTTTTAAAAAATAAAGAAAATAGAAAAGGATATCAAGAAATTAGGATCATCTCAAAATCTTTAACGATAATGTCGAGATGATGTGTAAGTTCTAGGCAAACCTATTTCAATTAGGTTCCAGTCGATGCAGCGTTTGTGGAGATGTCACTTCACCCATTGAAGCTATTATGTTCTTTTCGTTTGATATTGAAACAAGGTCTAAGTTCTATACTACTACTACCGTAATTTCATCATCGCCATTTTCACAGATATCCTTTTCATAGCACATGGTAATTTTTAGTCCGATTGTATTGATTGTTTTTATAAAATCATGAGTTCGTTGAATAGAAATACACCATTTTAAATTGCGAAGGATGGATAGTCCTTCACCAAAATTGTCTTCCAAAGACAATGACGGCTCTGTGCTGGGAAATTTGAAACTGAATCAACTCACCTATTTCTTGCTAAAAAGAACTATGCAGTAGATTTTTGATTAATTTATGATTTATTTTGCAGGTAGCGACATCGCATTCTACCTCCACATGGTGTTCAGTTTCCTGGACGTCATGTATATACCATACGCCATCATATACTACGTGGATAGGTGTGTATTCAAATTATTGTTAAAATTTTATTAAAAATCCTTCCTTAACTAAGGGTTGAGGGACTTAAGGTTTCTTGAAAGTGATAACGGCATATTGTACTGCTTTCTGCATATTATGAGGATTTATATTGATTATTTATATCCTGTGTCTGTGATGATCTTTGGCATGTAGAAGCAGAGTTGGATTACTTGTCTTAAATCCACAATATTTTATGCTATTTTCAAGTCATGATAGCTCTAAACCTAATTATGACAAACCCCCTATTATCAAAGACTGCCGTGAACCTTCTCTTACAAGGATTTTAATGGTTTTAAATGGATAGCGACCACCGTACACATGGTGTTAAAACCTGCCGAAGTGATCCACACATCTTGTGTGGATCCGTGACACCGGTAAAGTCATTGTTAGTCGCTAGTTTTTTGGACTGCACTACACTACATCAGTGTAGTGCAGTTACTTTGCCATGCTAGGATAAAAAAACTACGAGACATTTTCGGTCTTACAACACTTATATTAGTATTTATAGTGGGTACGTCTCCGATTTCCACAGACGGGTGATCAGGTCACGTTACTAGAACCATTTCACCATTAATCCCATCTTACACTTAGTTTAGTTCTTTATCTTGTTCCCAGGGTGTACCTGACGTGCAACTTGCGAGGGTTATGCACTACTCCGTCCCTGGGCAGCTACTTCACCGCGGAGGTGTGGGTGCTGATCTGTGCCACACTGCTGCACGTGCCGCTGTGCGGTGCTGCGCTGAGGGCTGCTGACAGACTCAAGTCGGGGGCTGATTTGTGCCAGGTACTTTCTATTTTTTTTGTTTTTAGTATAGGCTGGCAAACGAGTAAGTGGGTCACCTGATGGTAAATAGTCTCCACCGCCAATGTACGTCTACAATACCAGAAGAATCATGGGCGCGTTGCCGACGTTAAAGGAAAGGGATAATTAGGGATTGGGACGGGAGGGGATTTGGGCCTGCAGATATCTCACTCATCGTACAAAACGCATCAGCAAGCCGCTATTTTACGTCAGTTTTCTGTAAGACAATGGTAACGCCCAAGTCGAGCCGACCCATTCATGTAGACAAAACTGTCTACAGCGTGGCTCTACCACTCAAGTTTTCGAATTGACAGATGCAATAAATTATAGAGTTAACAAAGTATTTCCTCATCCATAACAATAAGACCTGATAAGTACTGTTAAATAAAATCTTTAAGTTTTAGATAGGTTATTGAAAAAACCTAATATGTTTACAGCGTGGTCGGAAACCATCAGAGCCGGGTTTGGATCCGGAGGTGGGGGTGTGTTTCGAGGCGGGGGAGGACGAGGATGTACGGCGTGAGAGGAGACGCGTGGCGAGCTTGTTACAGCAACCCGCACATAACATGCCACCGCTTGTTGTACATGTAAGTACAACAATCCTTTTGGAAGATGATTGTTTTTATTCATTTCAAAGTTGCATCAACTCAGTGACAACATTAAAACAATGTGGTACCTTTTTTTATGCGAACACGGCAAAGTGACTGCACTACACCTGATGGTAAGCGTAGTGCGGTCCAAAATAGTGTTGCCGGATCGTCGATGTTGAATCGATTGATTTCCGATTACTTTTTGAGGCACAAATAATCTAGGTATCGATTGTATTATCGATAGTATCTATTAAATCGATTATATCGAATTAATCGATAGTAAAAAAATCATTTATATCGATTATAATCAATTACTCAATTCTAATCGACTATGTACCCAATATAAACGATTAAATCGATTATATCGATTTATGCCGGCCTGTATAAATGCTTCTACCCTCTTCGGAGAGGGAAGAAGCAAATCGGATACCCATTGTTTAAATTAGTTTCATGCAATCATCTCTGATAACGATCATCTAAATCCCAACTTTCGAGTTCTAGAAATTTAAAGAATATAAGAATTTCTTATTTTCTATAAAGGCCTAAAAGAAGCATCACTTATAAATGCACAAATCAAATGACCTGAACTATTGTTTGCTAATACAACAACCTAAAAAGCTATCGAAAATAATAAGCACGTGTTTAAAACATCTCTTCTAGAACCTTCGCAAAGAGTACAAAGTCCGCGGCACAGGCGGTGGTGGCAGTTGTTTGGGCGACAGTAAGGGATCCACACATCGCCCACGCAAGGCTGGGCTGGCGCGGCTCAGCCTGGCCGTCGAGGGTGGGGAGGTGTTCGGCCTCCTGGGCCATAATGGCGCTGGCAAAACCACTACTATGAAGATCATCACTGCTGAGGAACGACCCACTTGTGGCACAGTAAGATTTTTTTTACTAGCCCTGTACTATACGTGTCCTACTGCTGGGCACGGGCATCCTCTACTAAATGAGAGGGGTTAGGCCTTAGTCCACGCTGGCCTAATGCGGGTTGGCAGACTTCACATACTATAATCTTATCGAGTTCTCAGGTACGCAGGTTTCCTCACGATGTTTCCTTCACCGTTAAGGCAAGCGATAATTAACAATTAATATACACGTGACTTAGGAAAGTCAGAGGTGTATGCTCTTGGGGCAGGTTTCGAACCTGCGACTTTCGTCTTGACAGTCCGTACCACTTCCCGCTGAGCTATCGCTGCTTTGCTATTGCTATTAATTACAAGAATAATATTGTCTCTGGTAAACGTTATGATAATCAACTAATGCAATAAATACAATAGAGTAGTTTCCTATGTTGAATATTATACATTATTTGATACGCAACAGAAAATAAAGCGAAAAAGTAACCTTTTGTTAAAACACAATCAAAATTAGTTACAAATAAGCCCGCAGTTATGATTTTAAATATTGGTATAGCAAAACTCTGCTGCGTAGTAGGGACATCTCACTATCTCGCTCGCACGCCTGTATCGTAATGACGATTTTACACAATAACGTCAAAGTTTGCGTCGTCTGTTATTTGACAAGTGCCCCCTCCATCAGATTTAAATGACTTTTAATTTACTTTATTGTGAACGGATTAATGAAATTCTTTTTGCAATAAGTTTTGGCTACCGTAACTTATTTATTTAAATAATTAAAAAAAATCAAGTCAACTACCGGGAGGGGGTTTCGGGCCTCTAGATATCTCACTCACCGTATAAAACAGCAGCAAGCGTATACGTCGGTTTTCTGGAAGACAGTGGTAACGACACGGTCGAGCCGGTCCATTCATGCTGCAGACAAAACTGTCTTCAGCGTGGCTTCTGGAAGACAGTGGTAACGACCCAGTCGAGCCGGTCCATTCATGCTGCCGACAAAACTGTATTCAGCGTGGCTTCTGGAAGACAGTGGTAACGACCCGGTCGAGCCGGTCCATTCATGCTGCCGACAAAACTGTCTACAGCGTGGCTTCTGGAAGACAGTGGTAACGACCCGGTCGAGCCGGTCCATTCATGCTGCAGACAAAACTGTCTCCAGCGTGGCTCTACCACCTAAAAACGTATTTTTGACCTATAACAAACATTCTACTGTTTTTGTCAGGTGATGCTCGGAAGCCAGAACATCAGGGAGTCGCAGGCGTCCGCGTTCCGAATGCTGGGATACTGTCCGCAGCACGACGCTCTGTGGAAAAATGTCACTATCCGAGAGCACATCGAGTGTTACGCTGCCATTAGAGGCGTCAGCAAAACTGACACACCCAGGTAAACTACAAGAACCTGTTATATTTAAAATATAACATGTTATATTTTATATTAGAATAAAATAAAACGTCCATTGTCAAGCTTGTCTTAAATCACACCTTTCAGCCAGCCCGTTTGATCTTGGGTAGTATGGAGAGCTTCGGATTTGTAAACTTATAAATACTTCAGAACCTACATTAGCATAAGTAATTTGTTGATGGTAGGATATTCATATCCGCCCGGATAGCGACCACCGTACACATGGTGTTAAAACCTGCCATAAATTCAAATCATTTATTCTGCAAATTGGATCATAAATATCACTTTTACATGTCAACATTCTTTATACTAGATTATTTTATTTTTATCTTTTATTTATAATGACCCACACACCTTGTGTAGATCGCGTTCCAGGATTAGCCGGTCTATATCCGTTTTCCCGAGGGGCTTGAAGCATGACTTGATTATTCGCAGGTTCCTCGATTTGCTTCTTCCCTCTTCGGAGTGTGAAGAAGCATTTATATAGGCCAGCATGATTCTGGTGACCACCGATAAACTGACTGTTTGTCGATGGTCGCTGGTTTTTTTTGGCTGCATTGCACTTACCTACAGGTGCAGTGCCGTCAGTTTGCCGTGCTCCTATAAAGAATCTCCGATTTCAATAAACGATCTTAGATTGATTATTCGGATAGATCACGGAAATCAACCAATCAAAGCATATAATTTGTACACGCGACCTTTCATTCGTATTTTCATTGCCCATTTGTGCTATCTATCTTTATTTTTTTTACTAACCCTGTATTATACATGTCCCACTGCTGGGCACGGGCCTCCTCTACTAAATAAGAGGGGTTAGGCCTTAGTCTACCACGCTGGCCTAATGCGGCTTGGCAGACTTCACATACCTTCGAAAAATCTTGTCGAGTTCTCGGGTATGCAGGTTTCCTCACGATGTTTCCTTCATCGTTATAGCAAGCGATAATTAACAATTAATATACACGTAACTTAGAAAAGTCAGTGGTGTATGCTCTTGGGGTTTCGAACCTGCGACTTTCGTCTCGACAGTCCATACCACTTCCTGCTGAGCTAGCGCCGCTTATATTAGCATAAGTAATTTGCTGGTGGTAGGATATCCATATCAGCCCGAATAGCGACCACCGTACACATGGTGTTAAAACCTGCAATAGTGACCCACACACCTTGTGTGGATCGCGTTCCAGGATCAGCCAGTGTATATCCAGTTCTCCCGAGGGGCTTGCGACATGACTTGATTGTTCGTTGGGGCGGGTATACATAGTCAATTGTCAATAAAACGTACAAAGTGGGCACTTAGGCTATAAACAAACACTCTTGAACTATAAAACACCTTCACTGCCTGGTGTATTCAGTGAGTTTAATTCAAATTAAAATTTTAATCATTTATTACGTAATTAGGACCCAAAGGGCACTTTTACGCGTCATTTTTACATTATTATTTAACACGTTCACTGCTGCGGCGCTAGATTAAAACTTACTTCCAGTGCTGTACAAGTCACATACTTCCCGTATCAAGAATGCCTGATATGCGATACGACGTCTATTTTCCCGTACGTAGTCCTGACTTCAACCCTCCACAGAGACATGGAAAGGCCATTTTTGCTTGTACGAATACTTGAAAAAATCACCTCCGCGCGGAGTGGAAAACCAGGATAACTAGCTGCCGCACAGAGCAGAACTCAATTACAACCAAATACTTCCCGTAACGCAGTGAACGTGCTA
Organism: Amorpha juglandis; assembly: GCA_949126905.1. NCBI lineage: Eukaryota > Metazoa > Arthropoda > Insecta > Lepidoptera > Sphingidae > Amorpha > Amorpha juglandis. The sequence goes on along the minus strand of OX421385.1, from coordinate 13,338,512 downwards.
ACGACTAAAAGATTCTACCAGTGCTTCAGAAAAGCCCACTGAGTAAAAGCACCAAGAAACTCAGCGTAGGTCTTTTGTTATTTTTTTTTTTAATATATATTCACAGCTCCCAACTCCTATGTCTGCAATCAGCGATCCTTAAATTTATCTTCAGCATCCATTCTAAATTTGATGCAAATATCTATAACATTTTAACCCACAGCAAATAAAAACTGAGATATTAATTTTATTTTGCCAAATTTATTAACATAAATCAATAATTTAAAGTTTTATTTTGGATAATCGTATGTGGGAAGTGATTTTTTATATAAAATACGGAATGTAACCTATTTAAATCTAGTGAATATATAAACATAAAATCAATCTAAATTTTTGCTTAATATGGGTTGAAATGTTATTGCGTATTTGCATCCAATAGGCCAGTTAAATACTTTAAACATAACATAAATCTTATGGATTAAAAGCGTCTTGCACGACGATCCTTTTTTTTATCCGAGCACGGCAAAGTGACTGCACTACACTGATGGTAAGCGTAGTGCAGTACAATAAACCAGCGACCACCGACAAACAATGAGTTTATCGGTGGTTATCAAAATCATGCCGGCCTGTATAAATGTTTCTTTCCTCTTCGGAGAGGGAAGAAACAAATCGAGGGGCCTTCGACAGGATAGGCGGATGACCAATGCAAACACAATAATACAAGGATGTACCTCTATACCAACCAACCATCAAGTCATGTCGCAAGCCCCTTGTAAGAACCGGATATACACTGGCTGACCCTGGAACGCGATCCACACAAGTCTTGTGGGTCATTATGGCAGGTTTTAACATCATGTGTACGGTGGTCGCTTTCGCGGCGGATATGAATACCCTACCACCAGCAAATAATTATATGTGACAAGTGGGTCACCTGTTGGTAAGTGATCTCCACCGCCCATGTACGCCCACCACCAGAAGAGTGATGGGCGCGTTGCCGACCTTGAAGGAAACGGATAATTAGGGATTGGGAAGGGGACGGGATTTGGGCTTCCGGTTATCTCACTCACCGTACGAAACGCAGCAGCAAGCCACTACTTTACGTCGGTTTTCTGTGAGACAGTGGTAACGATCCGGTCGAGCCAGCCCATTCATGTTGTAGACAATACTGTCTACAGCGTGGCTCTACCACTCAAAGAATATCCTACCACCAGCAAATAATTATATGTGAATTGCATGGTCAAGATACGACGACATTAATGTTTTTTTGTTGTCCAGGATCGTAGATGCGTACTTGCGCGGGCTGCAGATAGCAGAGCATGGTGGGAAACACGCGGACGAATGTTCAGGGGGCACCAGACGCAAGCTGTCGTTCGCGCTGGCGATGGTGGGGGCGCCGCGGGTGGTGTTACTGGACGAGCCCTCCACCGGCATGGACCCGCGCTCCAAGCGGTTCCTATGGGACACCATACTCGCCAGCTTCCAGGTATGGACGACGGACAGGAATGTTGCAGCAAAAATGGGGAAATTGGTGGGGCGATAAAACTTAGGTGAGAGAAAAGCAGCAGAAATTGAATGCAAACTCACGCCTGTAATGCCCAAAGGTATAGGCAGTGTTGTAATCAGTACACCCACATTTCGCCGACCTTATTTCTGTCCTTCATGAGATAGGGGGCAAGTCTATCACCATACTGGGTACGATTTCAGACACTGTATTTTCAGATACAATAACTGATATGTTACGGGAAAATATTGAAGTGGCAATATTCAGATTAAAGAAATTGTAATTTAGGCAAAATTGAGAACGCCAAAGCTTATGGATTAGCAAGCTGAAGTAGCAGTGGGCAGGCCACATAGCTCGCAGAACCGAGAGCCAATGGGGCAGAAAGGTTCTGGAATGTAGGCCACGTACCGGCAAACGCAGCGTTGGACGACCACCTACAAGGTGGACAGACGACCTGATAAATATCGCAGGAAGTTGCTGGATGCAGGCCGCTGCCAACAGGTCGGTCTGGAAATCTTTGGGGGAGACCTATGTTCAGCAGTGGACGTCCTGTGGCTGATGATGATGAGAATTTGGGAGTAGCAAAGTAAGGATAATTTAATATTTTCTATTACAGGGCAAGAAGGGTGCTATACTGACAACACATTCCATGGAAGAGGCTGATGCGTTGTGTTCTAGAGTGGGGATCATGGTTAAGGGCAGCTTGAGGTAATTCAAATGTTTCAATGTAACTAGTGTACCTAATTACTAATTGTTTTTAAAAGTATGAACTATAAATGGAGTTTTAGGCGCTTTGCTGGTGGGAGGATACTTGTATCCGACCGGATAGCGACCACCGTACACTGGTGCTAAAACCTGCCATAGTGGCCCACCTTGTGTGGGTCGCGTTCCAGGGTCAGCCAGTGTATATCCGGTTCTCCCCAGAGGCTTGCCTCCTAATCCTAACCCTTTTCCCTTGCCCTCCCCCTTGGCCCTTTGGCAGGCCGGCATGATCTTGCCGACGTACGATGGACACGTTGTTTATCGTTGGTCGACACTATTCTTGGATTGCGCTACACTTACCATCAGGTGTAGCGTAGTCACTTTGCCGAGCCAGGATAAACAAAACAGTCTATGGGGTATCCGCAAAAGAAACGCCTGCTCACGTTGATGCAGTGCTTTGTAATGCAAAGTTCTGCGCGGTGTTGCTTCTGTTTATGGGCAGGCATGGCGCTTACCACCAGGCCAGCGCCATGCTCGTCTCGTCATTCTATCAAATTCAAAAAAATATCGCACGAGAGCCTTTTTTGTCCAAATTAGGCTTTACAATGCCACATAGAGGATGAACACTATCTAACTATGTGTCAATTTAACACATGGCAAATAATATACCATATTATGACAGATGTATCGGATCCACGCAGCATTTAAAGAATTTGTATGGCGCTGGCTACACGCTAGAGATGAAGATTGGACAGAGTTATCAAAAAGCAACGGTGAGTAATATTTAATTTTAATAAACGTATTTAAATATATCACACAATACACTGAACAAAGGTTTTAATGTTACGAACATTGAGTGGTAGAGCCACGCTGTAGATAGTTTTGTCTACAGCACGAATGGGCCGGCTCGACTGGGTACCACTGTCTCACAGAATACCGACGTAAAGTAGCGGCTTGCTGCTGCGTTTCTGCGAGGGAGATATCCGGAAGCCCAAATCCCCCTTCCCTTCCCAATTCTTTAATTATCCCTTGCCTTTAAGCTCGGCAACGCGCCTATGATTCTTCCAGTATTATGGGCGGTGGAGAGCACTTACCATCAGGTGATCCACTTGTTCGTTTTTTTTTTTTTTTTTTTTTTTTTTTTTTTTTTTTTTAATGTGGGGCTCTATGCCCCACTCTCGTCCCTCTGATATTACCACTTGTTCGTTGACCGGCCATAAAAAGAATAACTTAAAACATAGTTATTTAAAGTAACCCACAAGATGTCGCTATACGAAAGTTTTAAGTACGGTCCTATATACGCTATAATAATAATAAATACACCCAACAGTCACATACATAGTCCTGACCCCACAGTAAGATACGAGTCTTGTGTCGTGGGTATCAGGAACTACGAGAGACTTTCGGTCTCACAACACCCAGACCCCGAAACAAATATTTGTGGATCACACAAACATTTGATCGAACCCGCGGCCTCTGGCTTCACAGCCGGCTACGCCACGGAGGCTGTGTGGCTATGAATAACAATTGTAAGTTAAATATAAAAAAAAACACATTCTATTTCTAGATGATGGAGAATGAAATGTCTATGTCTTCATCACCGCTGCGTTCAACAGAAAACTCGCCGTCACTTGGAGAAGCCGATGAAGGTAGCTATTAATTACAACTTAAACGCAATTAGTTTATCGATCACGGTAGAAAATTAATGTTTTAATAGTAGTAAAAACTAAAATGCACAAAACTGTTGCATTTTGATGTCGTTTTTAATTATACTTTAACTTTTATTTCAGCTTTTATTCACTATAGGCCTTACTTATAAACTTTTTGAGTACTGTTTAGTTAAAATACAGTTTCCATCTCTTTCTAACCACTATATAAATCGTGTTGACAGAGAAAGACAAAAGAGTGTTTAACTGATCAATGCTTAAGTAAAGTTTATAAGTCAGGCACTATGGTGTTAATTTAATTTAGTTTAATTTGAGTTGTGTTTATAATGTGGTCACCATCAGGCTAGTTAGTGGCCATACTCAAGCCTACTATGAATAAAAAAAACGCATTTTTTGTTTTTTTTTCTAGTGCCTTTTGTGTTTGATCATCAGTTTCGGCTTTGGACAAATGACCGTGAGCTTATTAACTGTTCAGTTTGGAATAACTTTCATACTAATATTAGTAGTCTAAAAAATAAATCGGCTTTTCCATAGCATGTCCACCATAATACTACTACTACTAATACTACTACTAATTTAAAACTAGTTGTACTGATTTATCATTAAACCTTTGTACAAACTTATTATAGAACTTCTTCCTCTTTTTTATTTATGGCTTTCGCATTATTATGCATTTAGCCAGTGTCAAGTATAATTTATTCTCAAGTTATTTTTACAAGAACGATGAAACGGGTGCGATCGATTTTAAGGCCTTGCCGGAGTTTTGGTGTTAACTCGTTTCAGTACGATGCTTAATTCACTTATTTCAATGTTTCCATACATTGTCAATGTTTATTGAACAAACCCACACCACTTTTATACAACAAACACAACTCTCAACTAGTTTATGAAATAAATTAAAATAAGCGATGAGCTGCACTGTCAGAATTCCCGCCAAAACTCCTCTATTATGGAACTTTTTTTTTTCAAAGTATTAGCTATGGAGACGACTGTAGTGGCTAGAAACATCATTTATTTTCAAATTTGATAATAAATTGCATAGAAAATAAGTTGAAATATGTCTGCCAGGGGGGTCAGGCTCAGGGTCAGTGTGTGAGGAGGGCGTAGAGGCAGAGGCAGAGGTGGTGGACGCCAGCATACACACGCCGCTAGTGGCCGGCACACCGCCGCATCTCAACAGGCAGCATCAGAGGTACAGCTGATTGATTGATTGATAACTCTTTATTGTACACCACAAGATTCACAATATCAAAGACAATGAATACAAACATATGTGTAACAATCGGCGGTCTTATCGCTAAAAGGGATCTCGATAAATAATATTTTTTTTTTTATTTGATTGAATGACGAGACCAGTAAAGTGCTCGCCTGATGGTAAGCGTCACGTCTGCCCATAAACAGAAGCAACACCACACAGAACTTTCAATTACAAAGCACTGCATGGCACTGAACTGTGCTCGTCACCAGACATAAGATGTTAAGTCTCATAATGCCTAGTAATTCCACTGGCTTC